>JAZHEH010003478.1:3890000-4144863 GCA_036589455.1 Ateles fusciceps
TATACAGCTTCCAACAGTGCATTCAAAACCAGCCGAGCATGGTGGCTCATGCCTGTAATCCCAGCTACTCAGGAGGCTGAGGTAGGAGGATCACTTGAGCCTGGGAAGTGGAGGCTACAGTGAGCCAAGATTGCACCTCTGCACTCCAGCCTGGGTAACAAAGCGAGATCCTATCTCAAAACAACAATAACAAAACAAACAACTATCTGTCTCAGCAGAAAATGATGGAGACAATGAAGACAACTGCAGTTGTGTTATGAGGCTTATTATACACCAGACACTGTTCTAAGCACTTCACATATTTTAACTAATTTAATTCTTACCACAATCCATTGAGGATTATTGTCGTCTCCACTATACACATGAGAAAACTGAGGCACATGGTGTTTAGGGAAATTTCCCAAGGTCATAAGCTACAGAATGGCAGAAAAAGCATTTGAACTCTGGTAGAGTCTCCAAAGTCTGCCCTTTAGCCACTGTTCAATAGTCAGGCTTTCTCCAATGATAATGTTCACCGTGAATACAGAGTCCAGTGGGTATGAACTCCCTCAGATGTCTCCTGTTCAGCACCAACATCTACCTCCACTAACCAACATCGTCATCAGCCCCTAGACCAGGTTTCAGAGGAAAGAACCAGCCTTCCTCTAATCCTCCCACCCCAACTTCTAGTTCCTTGCTCCCTCAGTTACTGCTTTGTTTCTGACCCCCAATCCTTCCTCTTACTTGGCACCTTCCTCTCAGTATGTCAGCAGCTCCAAGTCCATCCTACCTTATAGATTTTTTTCCCCATCCTTGAACTTGGCTGAAATGTCCTACCTTACTTTTTAATTTATTTTATTTTATTTTATTTTTTGAGACAGAGTCTCACTGTGTCACCCAGGCGGGAGTGCAGTAGCATGATCTTGGCTCGCTGGAACCTCCACCTCCCGGATTCAAGCGATTCTCTTGCCTCAGCCTCCTGAATAGCTGGGATTACAGGTACATGCAACCATGTCTGGCTGATTTTTGTATTTTTAGCAGAGATAGGGTTTCACATGGTGGCTAGGCTGGTCTCGAACTCCTGACCTCAGGTGATCTGCCCGTGTCGGCCTCCCAAAGTGCTGGGATTACAGGCATGAGCCACCGCGCCTGGCTAGCACTAGATGACTTCTAAGGTCTCTTCAAAGTCACATCCTGTGAATGGAGGCATTAAACCAAGACATCCAATTAAATCAACCACCATGTGCACGCTTATGACGCACAAGCTATGGCACTAAATGCTGTAATAAATGGATAGGAATGAACGCTTACCAGTATTTAGATCAAAGACAAATAAAATTAAAGGCCATTTCGATATGAGACTAGGGTAGGTAAATAGGAGGAGACAAAGGAGGGTACTCATTTAATTAGTTGAGCTGACATTGTCAGGACCCAGCTCTTTGCTGGGTCAATGTCGGAAGCTGGGTGGAACAATGAAAACCATGCAGTCTCTGCCCTCCGTATGCTCCTGGCCCAGCAAGGCAGACAGCCACACAGCCTTCAAATGCAAAGGTCAGGGAAAGAGGGCTGCAATTAATTCTGTCTAGAAAAGGAACACAGAATGGAGCACAGGTCTCAAGAAATTTCTCCGTCGTGACATTCGGTCTGGCTCTTGAGGGGCTAATGGGTTTTTTCAAGTGTAGAAGAGAGAGTTCCACACCGAGGGAACAGAATGAAAAGGAGCACATAGGCTTCGACGCTGAGGCACCTTGGAAACCATTGATTTTCCCAGGTCACAAGCAGCAGCAGCTGAGCCACTACCCAGAGCTCCACATGACAACATCAGCTTCATGAGCCCATAGGCGACATATGCCCCATCTGGAGAATGAAGGCTGGGGCACAAGATGTGGGTTGGGAAGTAGAAAAAGATAGCAGGGTCACCAAGGTTAATACATGTTATTATTCAGGTGTGCAAGAGGACATTTTTTCTTTTTTTTTCTTTCTTTCTTTCTTTCTTTCTTCTGTCTTTCTTCTTTCTCTCTCTTTCTTTCCTTCTTCTTTTTTTCTTTTTTTTTTTTTTTGAGACAGGGTCTTGCTCTGTCACCTAGGCTGGAGTGCAGTGTTGTGACATAGCTCACTGCAGCCTCAAACTCCTGGACTTAAGCAATCCTCCCACCTCAGCCTCCCAGATATCTGGACCATAGGCATGTGCCACCACACCCAGCTAATTAGTTTTACATTCTGAGGGGAGACAGGGGTCTCATTATGTGACATAGGCTGGTCTTGAACTCCTGGCCTCAAGAGATCTCCCACTTCAACCTCCCAAAGTATTGAGATTATAAGCATGGGCCACAAAAGTGACTAGATATATAATACAATAATTTGGCCATCCATGTAGGTCACTTATGTCCACTGTGTCACTGATGCCCACCTTGCCCTCTGCTTCTCTCCCTAAGGGAACCTGGAAGATTATGGTTTTTATAACCTCATGATGGCCAAAAAGAGTTGGGGACTTCAAGAACATAGGCAGCATCTCTTTCCTCCAGGCTGCTGCTGGCCATGCTGGCATTTGAGGCAGAAATCCATGGCTATCCTAGTCTGACTTAGCTTGACCTGGCCCAGGGGCACTGCCTGGATGATGGACCCTTCCTGGGCCCTAACACAGTGCAGTCCATCTGTGTTTCCTAGTCAGCCCTGGCTTGGGTGCTGTTCACTGCGCAGTCCTTTGCTGTGAAGTTACCCCTCTCCCACCACGTCAGACTCCTCTGCTAAACTCTAGATTTTATCTGTAACATACTGGCATCAAGGGAGGCTTTGGACAACTAGCTCTCAGAGACTCTCTCTGCCCAACCAATATGAAAGGAGTGCACCCAGGAGTCATTCAAAATTCTTAAAAGCCAGTAAAGTACAAGCACCACACAATCAGCATGGAAACTGGTCCTTATGAACCAGCACTGGCTGCAACCTCCCCCAGTGGCTCTGTGAGTGTGGAATGAGTACAGAATGGTAGGTACAGAGGCATCCTGTAAGAGGGCCCCGTCCTCCCCTGATTTACTGTATGCCACCCACTCTCCAGGGCACATTTCTACCCACTCTATTCTCCCATTTCATTCCTCTTGTTCTTCTCTGCACAGTTCCTCACACCTCGAAAGGCTTTTATTTCATTTATCACTCAGTTTTTAGGTGTAAGACACAGAACCAACACTGCTGGACTTACGGACAAAGGAATTTATCAGAAGAATATTGGATGGCTTGCAGAGAACCTGAGAGGCCCACACCCAGGCACTGAGGCTCCGCAGCCAGGAACAATTGCCCAGGAGAAGGCCTTAGAAATGCTTCTGCTGCGTGGGCCCTGGACCTCACAGGCTCCACCACTGACAACACAGGACAAATAAAGCAGCTACAGTCACTGCCATCGTCTGTTGCCAGCATGGGCTCTGCCCTGCACCCGCTTCTTCCAAACCCCTGCTTTCTCATCAGGGTTAGGGAAGATGGCCCTGACTGGCATGTGCCTTCATGTGTGCACAACGAGCTGGAAAAGCAAGATCTGCTATTTTCTGATTCTCTAGTGGGAATGGGTTCTACTCAAATAGAGAAAGGGGCTTTCAAGGTTGGCCTGTCAGTGTGACTAGCATGCTCCACTCTTCCCTCCTTGTTTATTCTCCCACTATAGATAGAGTGGTACCTACCTAGCTGTCCTAGGGGTGGGATTGCCAGGTTTACAGATAAAAATATAGGCCGGGCACAGTGGCTCACGTCTGTAATCCCAGCACTTTAACTTTGGGAGGCCAAGGCAGGCGGGTTGCTTGAGCTCAGGAGTTCGAGACCAACCTGGCCAATATGGTGAAACCCCAACTGTACTAAAAATACAAAAAATTAATCAGGTATGGTGGCACACATCTGTGGTCTCAGTTACTTGGGAGGCTAAGGCACGCGAATTGCTTGAACCCAGGAGGCAGAGGTTGCAGTGAGCCGAGATTGCACCATGCACTCCAGCCCGGTGACAGAGTGAGACTCTCTATAAAAAAAAAAAAAAAAAAATACAAGATGCACAGTTATATTTAAATAAACAGCAATTTCTTTTAGTGTAATTATGTTCCATGCAATATTTGGAACATATTTATTCTAACAAATTATTCATTGTTTACCTAAAATTCACATTTAACTGGGCATTCTGTATCCTCTCTGGCAGCTCGCCTTAGGAGTCTTTTCTACACCGCACTGCCCTTTCCTACACTGAGCCAAGCCCTGGTTTCTGGGTGTGATGAAGATGCTGAAATGCCAAATCCACCTTCAAGATGAAAGCCAGCTTCCCAATGCTGGTTTAGAGTGCCAAAAATTTGAAATTACCCAGTCTTTCTCTCGGCTCTCCTCCCATAACAGATGTTCATCTTCTCCAATCAGACAGATGCCTGGAGCCAGCTAAAGTAGAGGTTGTGTCCTCGGGAAAGCAAAGAGAAGCACATTGAAATTTAAAAAAAGAATTACCCAGTTGCAATAAGAAAAAGTGGAGTAAGCGGTGCAGAAAGATTTCATGAATTTTTTATACTAGGCTCTCTGAAATTCTAGTACCTCAAGTTTCCTGTGACTCACACTTTACAGGGCTTTAATAGGAGGTGAAGCTACAAAGTAATGAAACTGATTTTCATGTGTTACCACACATACATGGAGATGAGTCAACAACTACTTTTGCTCTCGCCTCCCACATCCCAGGGTGGATCCATTACTCAACTGCCGATCTGTTCCTTTAATTCAAAAAGGCAAATGATTTTCAAAGCCACTGCATTTCAATATATTATAGACAATAAGACTGTTTCCTAAGCTTTCTTAAAATTATAAATAACACAAACGAGGCATTCAACTTGGCCAAATTCTAAAGCAACCCACACAAAGACTTTACTCATTTACCCAAGTCTTACACGAGGAATAATTAGACCTTCTCAAACCAATGTCAGCTTTCTCTGGGCTGCCAGACAAACCATCGTGGGATGCTTCCAAGCCACAGAAAACAAACGATATCTGTGAGAGCTGGGGCTCATGTTGGAATATGTTTCACTAGCCAGGCTCTGTTCCTTGGGGAAAAACCCCATCTATGCTTCTCCTTAAATTAAACCTTTTTTCAGTTCCTCAAACATCCCTCGTCCTTCCCGTTTTGGGGCCTTTGTGCAGTGTTCCTCCTGCAGGAACCCTCTTCTTTGATTCATCCAGTGACCTCCGTCAAATCTCTGCTCAAAATCATTTCCTCTGGAAAAAGTCAGTTACCTAAACCTCCTCACCCCAACCCCTGTGACTGGATCAGGGTTCCCTGTTATATGCTTTTAGGGTTCATGCTACCACATCTTCTTTGACTTACAAGGCTATCATCGTGTGATTTTGGGTTAAGGCCTATCTCCTGTCTTCCTCAGCAAGCTGCTTGTGAGAAACCCCATTTTCCAGCTTTCCTTGCAGCTAGGTGTGGTCTCGTGACTGGTATCTGGCCAATGAGATGCATTCAGCTTCTGAGTGTAGCACTTAGAAGGAAAGAAGGGGAGCCTCCTCTTTCTCTTCTTCAACAGCCTGAAGGCACATATAACGGTGAACTACTAAGGGACAGGAGAGCAGACGGACAAAGGGAGCCTGGGTGTCGTCCACGACCACCAGACTAGCTTCACTCATTATCTGGATTGTGAACGTGAGAACTGCACAACTTTCCTGGTTTGTCGTTTGTTGTGGTATGGAGACAGAGTCTCTATCTGTCACCCAGGCTGGAGTGCAGAGGTGGGATCTTGGCTCACTGCAACCTTCACCTCCTGGGTTCAAGCGATTCTCCTGCCTCACCCTCCCACGTAGCTGGGACTACAGGCACGTGCCACCATGCCGGACTAGGTTTTATTTTTCTTTTTGTTTTTGCTGTTGTTGTTTTTTAGAGAAGGAGTCTCATCTGTGGCCCAGGCAGGAGGGCAGTGGCGCAATCGCGGCTCACCGCAACCTCCTCATCCCAGGTTGTAGCAATTCCCTGCCTCAGCTTCACGAGTAGCTGGGACTACAAGCATGCGCCACCACACCCAGCTAATTTTTGTATTTTTAGCGAAGATGGAGTTTTGCCATTTTGGCCAGGCTGATATCAAACTCTTGACCTCAAGTGATCCGCCCGCCTCGGCCTCCCAAAGTGTTGGCATTACAGGCGTGAGCCACTGCGCCTGGCCACATATAATTTTACATATATGCACATCATTGGCTATTTGAGCGCAATGATTTCTCTCTTTTTTTTCTCCTTGATTTCCCCCTTCTCTTCCTCTTCTCCTTCTCCCCTCCAACATCAGCTGTTGCTTCACTAACACACACAACAAGCCAGCTCACCAACCAAGTATGCACACTCCTGTATTTTTCTCCGCGCTTACAAAATCTTGTCTAGAAATTGGCAGTTTGGACATTTTCTTCTTTATAAAAGTGAGAATGTGGCTGGGTACGTGGCTCACACCTGTAATACCAGCCTTTGGAAGGCTGAGGTGGGCGGTCATTTGAGGTTAGGAGTTCAAGACCAGCCTGGCCAACATGTGAAACCCTGTCTCTGCTAAAAATACAAAAAATTAGCCGGGCATGGTGGTGCATGCCTATAATCCCAGCTACTTGGGAGGCTGAGGCAGGAAAATTGCATGGACCCAAAAGGCAGAGGTTGCAGTGAGCCGAGATTGTGCCACTGCACTCCAGCCTAGGCATCAGGGCAAGACTCAATCAAAAATAAAGTGAGAACATACTACATACGCTTTTCTACATCTTCCTTTCCTCACTCAGCTATACCTCATGAACATCTGTTTAAATCCATTGATTTAGATTTATTTCATTCTTTTTAATGGCTGAATGATAACTCATTATATTGATATACCACTAATTATTCAGCCGTGGGCTCTGTTTTGTGCTTTTTGTCACAATGAATAATGCTGCAATAGCATCCACGTGCAGATTACATATCTTTATGAACTAGTGGTTTTGTCTCTGTGGGATGGATTCCCAGGCAGGAGCTTGCTGGGAATTCATAAACACATGAATGTTTAATTTTCATCAACATTATCTTCAGTTGCAATGGCTGGAATCCCCTCCGCCACCTTCTTTCTCCCTAGCTCTCTACATTTCTCCCATTTTCCCTCTTCCCTGCTACATCCTTTCTTGCTTCTATTTTCTATAATTACATTAAAAAGCTGAAATGTTTATTTTAGATCAATCTTTCAGGCTAAAATGTAAGACATTTGTGCTACTATATAGAAATACAATAAATATTGCATAATAAAGAAATCCCCATTCTTTTAAAAGGCTTAAAGAAAAAAGCCCTCTTCTGCTTGAGACCAAGTAATTAACAATGTGACTACAGGTTTGTAATATGATACCTGTTTTTCCTCTCTTTCTATAGTTAATCAAAAGATATGTTCACAGATTCTCAAACTCTATGGTAACTGAATATTATCAGTAGCAAATTATGCAATCCCCTGCCAGTGTTTCCTAGGTAATTAATTATACAAGATATTGCTTTTCTGGAGCATCCTCTGCCCCCAAATCCCACTCCTAGTACAATTTATTCATTTGGCAAATACCTATAGAGCTATTGCTATGTGCTAGGCATTGTACTAGATGTGGGGGCACATAGCAGGGAATAAGATGGACAAGACCCCATTCTCACAGAACATCTAGTAGAAGGAAAAAATAGTGAACAATGAATTACGCATGTTTTGCATATTATTGTATTTGGGGTAAAATATACACGAAATTTACCATCTTTTTTTTTTTTTAGATAGAGTCTCTCTCTGTCACCCAGGCTGGAGTGGAGTGGCACATCTCGGCTCACTGCAACCTCGACCTCCCAAGGCTCAAGCAATCCTCTCACCTCAGCCTCTCAAGTAGCTGGGACCACAGGTGCACACAATCACAGCTAAGCTTTTTTATTTTTATAAAGATGAGGTCTCACGTTTTTGCCTAGGCTGGTCTTGAACCCCTGGACTCAAGTCATTCTCCAGCCTCAGCCTCCATAGGTGCTGGAATTACAGGCATGAGTCCATACCTGGCTTATATTGAGAATTCTTTAGATGTTTTATGATGCCGTCTTGATTTTTGCAGCATATCTGTGACACATCTAAACATTCTTCATACAACTCAGACATATCAACTTGCGCATTTTACCTTCCCTTCCCTTCCTTCTTTCCTTCCTCTATATTTCTCTCTCTTTCTTTCTTACTTTTCTTTCTTTTTTGCTTGCTTGCTTTCTTGACGGGATCTCACTCTGTCACCCAGGCTGCAGTGCAATGGCACAATTATAGCTCACTGACTGCAGCCTCGACCTCCCGGGCCCAACCAATCCTCCCATCTCAGCCTCCCAAGTGAATGAGACTACAGGTGTGTGCCACTACACCTGACTAACTTTTAAAAATTTTTTTGTGGAGATGGGGTTTCACCATGTTGCCCAGGCTGTTCTCAAACTCATGGGCTGAAGCGATCCTCCCACTTCGGCCTCCCAAATTGCTGGGATTACAGGCATGAAACACCACATCCAGCCTGTCTTTCAAGATGAGTGTTCTAAAGACTATATGGGGGAAATTTTAGCAAACAACAATAATTTGACACTTAATAAATATTCTTGACTGGGTGCAGTGGCTCAGACCTGTAATCCCAGCAATTTGGGAGACTGAGGTGGGAGGATCCCTTTGGTCCAGGGGAGACCAACCTGGGCAATATAGTGAGATTCTGTCTCTACCAAAAAAAAAAAAAAAATTAAAAAGCCAGGCATGGTGGCACACACCTGTGGTCCCAGCTACTCAGGAGGCTGAAGCAGGAGGATTGCTTGAGCCCAAGAGGTGGAGGCTGCAGTGAGCATGATTGCACCACAAATGTTTCTTTTTAAAATATATATTTATATGTATTGTGTACTCTCTACCTAAGCCTTCTGTAAGCATCATTTTATTTACCTTTCACAATATTCCTAGATGTTATGTAGTTTATAGATGATCAAGCAGCTTATAAAAGGTCCAGTCAGGGTTTAAATCTGCTCATTCTGACTGCAAAGCCTGAACTCTTAATTACTAAACAGACTCTCAAAAATATCCTCCAGAGGCAGTGCATGCCTCTAGTCCCAGCTCCTTGGGAAGCTGAGGTAGGAGAATCACTTGAGTCCAGGAGTTGAGTCCAGCCTGGGTGAAATAACATACACACCCAATCTGAAAAAAATCCTCCAGACTCCTTCACACTATCTGCATGTATAACCTGCCCTAGAGGCAGTTCGCTTGTAATAATACAGTAGCATGTCTGACATGAAAGATTTCTTGTAATATTATCTTTTCACGTATGTAGTAGTTTTCTATTACTGTGTAACAAATTGCCACAAACTTAGTGGCTTACAATAACACTCATTTCGGAGCCCACAGTTCTATAGGCCAGAAGTCTGAGCAGATTTGACTGAATTCTATGCTCATGGTCTCATTTGGCTGATATCAAGATGTTGGCCAAGCTGGCCAGGCACGGTGGCTCACACCTGTAATCCCAGCACTTGGGGAGGCTGAGGTGGGCAGATTACAAGGTCAGGAGTTCAAGACCAGCCTGGCCAAATGGTGAAACCCCATCTCTACTAAAAATACAAAAATTAGCCGGGCATGGTCACAGGCGCCTGTAGTCCCAGCTACTTGGGAGGCTGAGGCAGGAGAATCACTTGAACCCGGGAGGCAGAGGTTGAAGTGAGCTGAGATCATACCACTGCACTTCAGCCTGGGTGACAGAGTGAGATTCCGTCTCAAAAAAAAAAAAAAATCTCCCAAGCTCATTTGGGTTGTTGGCTAGATGCGGTTCTTTGTGGTTGAAGAACTGAGGTCTCCTTTTCCTCTCTAGCTGTTAGCCAGGGCCACTCTCATCTGCTAGAAACCATCCACATTCTTGGCCAAATGGCCCCTCCATCTTCAATGAAGAGTCTTCATCACATTAAATCCCTCTCACATTTTCTTTTCTTTTTTTCTTTTTTTCTTTTTTTTTTTTTTTGAGATGCAACCTTGCTCTGTTGCCTAGGCTAGAGTGCAGTGGCACTGTCTCAGCTCACTGCAACCTCCGCCTCCCAGGTTCAAGCGATTCTCCTCCTCAGCTACCTGAGTAATTGGGATTACAGGTGCATGCCACCACGCCCAGCTAATTTTTGTGTTTTTAGTAGACACAGGCTTTCACCATGTTGGCCAGGCTGGTCTTGAACTCCTGACCTCAAGTGATCCTCCCACCTTGGCCTTCCAAAGTGCTGGGATTACAGGCATGAGCCACCATACCTGGCCCTCTCTCACATTTTCAAGTTTTGACTTCCCCCTGTCTTGGACCTCTAGACCTACACACATATCTAAAGAGCTCATGTGATGAGGTTAGACTGGATAAAATCTTTTTATCTTAAAGTCAACTGACTTGGGACCTTAAATACCTCTTCAAAATCCCTTCACAGCAGTCCTAGATTATTGCTTGGTTTACTAACTGGGAGAAAGTGTGTGTACACTTGGGGCTAGGTATATTGAGAGCTGTCTTAGATAGCTAACTTCTGCTTCCCACAAGCATATGTGCTCTTTTTTCACCAGATCCTAAGCCATCCACAGACAGGAACCACGCTTTGTTCTTGTGCCTTTCCTGTTCGGTACCTGGGACACAGGCACTCACTGGCTCCGTGTTTCCAGGTGGTTGGTTATCACCACCCTCCCACCACCGTGCATAGGATCCTCACTATAATTTCGTTGTCGTCAAGCTTTCATTTATTTTTTTTTTCTGTGATGTTTTTCAAAAGAAGGACTAGAAAAGTTAAATCCTTAAATCCAAATTCAACTTTTTCCAGTAATTACTAGGAATTTTGGTGTCAGTCCTCTAGATAATTGGGAAGAAAGTTTCAAATCCACTAACTTTTACAGAGAGGAGCTGAGGACCAAGATCTAGAAAAGTCCATAATTTTTTCCCTTGGCTATTTTGAAGTAAAAGTGTCAGAGAAGGGGATCTGCTTGGAATTTCGGGTACATTAATTGCAAAATTCCCTTGATGGGTAGATGAAATATGCCAACATAGGCTAAAGACCGTAGTCAATGAATACTTGCCAAGTACAATAAAAAGTGCACAATGTACTTCCATGATGACTTCCTGCCCATGAACCTGGTACCTACAACAGGATCCAATTGGCAGGCGCTCTTCTGTTATGACCAGGTGGCTCATATCCCTGAAACCTCTCTTGTCTCAGGAGTGCTTTTCATGACAAGAGGCAGTGTCAATTATAGCATCCTTATTTGATGCATATTGACCATCAGTACATGACAGTGACTCTCCAAGTAAGTTTGGGAACAAGAGACAATCTATAATATATATATAATAATTATATATATATTTAATTTGCAAGCTCACCAGGATTCACAGTAGCAAAGGTATGGAATCCACCTAACCGTCCATCAGTGGATGACTGGACAAAGAAGATGTGGTATATATGCATTACAGAATGCTTAGAAGAAGATTTCTAGAAACACTGAAACTACCAACCTTGACTCAAGAAGGAATAGAAGTGAGCTCCCTTCTTTGTGCATTTCATGTAAGTTATCTTCTTTGAAGAAGATTGGCTGTAAAGAGAAAGAGTGAGATGTGGTTACTAAAGGAAATAAGTGGTCCCTGGAGAGTCAGGGTTCCTGTTTTTAGGATGCAGGAAACTTGAACACGGTTGAACAATAAAGGGCCAATGTAGTGAAGCGGTTGAGACATAAGACGAGAAAGAGAAGCCGGGTGCTGAGGAGGCAGGAGACAGGTGGTATCTGGTAGGACAAAGCCAACCCCCTGCCTGCCCACAGCCACAAGGAGTCAGGTGTGGGAGCATGGACAGCCTCTGGGAGGGCCAGCAAGGAGGCAGTATATATGGAGAGAGGCAAGTTTCAAGGCAAGGAGATGCAGAGGGTACAGACTAAGAGACTGTGTTTTCCAAATGGACAGTCACCTTGGAGGACATAAAGAGAATGATTAAAACAGAGGCTGGTAGCAGGTGGAGGTACACCTTGGTCTCAGTCACCGTGGAAGCCAAACGGATTGTATTTTATTTCAATCTGGGCAGCATACTGTCTTCCAAAGCCTTCTCCTTCTCTGATACTCCAGGCTGGGTTGAGTGACCCTCATCTACACACATTCTGCCCTGTGATACTTCTATTACAGAAGTTAATTGCATTGCATTTTCATTGCAAGTTTACTTGCCTTTCTCTGCTACTAAACCATGACAGCAATTGGTATAATCTTTACATAAATGTTTTTTGCAATTTTCTTTTCTCACTTATTTTTTTTAGATCTCCAAGTCAATAATTATGAAGAAGAACTTCGAAAGAACTTACTATGGAAAATTTTAAACATGTACAAAAGCAGACGAAATAGTATAATGAATTTCCACGTACTTACTTGTCATCCAGATTCAGCAATTACTAATTTACGGCGATTCTTCCTTCAACTATACTCCCACCTACTCCCCAACCCCAGTTCCTTTGAAGTGTATCACAGGCCCCATATAATTTCACCTGAAATGTTTCAAAAAGATAATTCTGACCAGGCGCAGAGGCTCACGCCTGTAATCTCAGTGCTTTGGGAGACCAAGGCAGGAGAGGATCGCTTGAGCCCAGGAATTCAAGACCAGCCTGGGCAACATAGGGAGATCCCATCTCTACAAATAATTTAAAAATTAGCCAGGCATAGTGACATGCGCCAGTGGTCTCAGCTACTCAGAAGGCTGAGGTGGGAGGATCACTTGAGCCCAAGAGTTTGAGGCTGCAGTCAGGCATGATCACCCCACCGCACTCCAGCCTGGGAAACAGAGTGAGACTCTGAATTTTTTTTTTTTTTTTTTTTTTTGAGACAGAGTCTCACTCTGTCGCCCAGACTGGAGTGCAGTGGCATGATTTATGATTTTGGCTCACTGCAACCTCCGCCTCCCAGGTTCCAGCGATTCTCCTGCCTCAGCCTCCCGAGTAGTTGGGATTATAAGCATGTGCCACCACGCCTGGCTAATTTTTATATTTTTAGTAGAGACAGGGTTTCACCCTGTTGGCCAGGCTGGTCTCAAACACCTGACCTCAAGTGCCTGTCTCGACCTCCCAAAGTGCTGGAATTACAGGTGTGAGCCACTGCACCCAGCCTGAAAATTTCTTTTTAGAAAAAGAAGATAATTATTTTTTAAAAAACATAACCACAATATCATTATAATACACTTCTTAAATTAACAGTTATTGATATTTGATGTTAACCATCAAATATCCAGTCAATATTCAAATTTCCTGAACTGACTCATAAACATTTTTAATTTTTAAAAAATCATTATAATTGGTTGACATGGCTGCTAAGTCTCTTTTATCTACTTATTTATTTGTTTAATGCCATTAAGTCTCTTTTAATCTATAGTTCCCTTTTCCTCTCCTTATTTCTTCATGAAATTTACTTTTTGAAAAAACTGGGCTAGGTGTGGTGGCTCACACCTGTAATCCCAGCACTTTGGGAGGCTGAGGCAGGCAGATCAAGAGTTCAGGAGTTTGAGACCAGCTTGGCCAACATAGTGAAACCCCATCTCTACTAAAAATATTTTTAAAATAGCTGGGCGTGGTGGCAGGCGCCTGTAATCCCAGCTACTTAGGAGTCTCAGGCAGGAGAATCCCTTGAGCCTGGGAGGCAGAGGTCACAGTGAGTAGAGATCTTACCACTGCACTCCAGCCAGGGCAACAGTGTGAGACTCCATCTCAAAAAAAAAAAAATAATAAAAGAAAGAAAGAAAGAAAAGAAAAAACTGGAGAATTTGTCCTACAGAGTTTCCCACATTGTGGATTTTGATGACTGCATCCCCATTGTGGTATTTTATGTATTTCTAAAGAGGGTCCTTTTTAAACAGTATATAGTTTACCCTGTTAAAATAGTCAATTTAATTCTCATAGTACAATTATTGACATATTTTCTTAGGGCCCTGTGCCTAAAAATAGCAAGAACAGGCACGGTGTGGTCGGGTCACACCTATAATTCCAGCACTTTGGAGACTGAGGAGGGCGGATCACCTGAAGTCAGGAGTTCGAGACCAGCCTGGCCAACATGGTAAAACCCCATCTCTACTAAAAAATACAAACATTAGCTGAGCATGGTGGTGGGTGCCTTTAATCCCAGCTACTCAGGATGCTGAGGCAGGAGAATCACTTGAACCCAGGAGGCAGAGGTTGCAGTGAGCTGAGATCACACCACTGCACTCTAGCCTGGGCAACAGAGAGAGACTCAGTCTTAAAAAATACATAAATAAAATAAAATTAGCAAGAACCAACTCAAGCTAGCTATCTTAGTTCAGGCTGCTATCACAAAAACACCACAGGCTGAATGGCTTAAGCAACATTTAATTCTCATAGGTCTGGAGGCAGAGAAGCCCAAGATGAAGGCTGTGGTAGGTCCAGTATCTGGTGAGGGCTTGCTTCCTGATCTGTAGACAGCTGTCCTCTTGCTGTGTACTTACACAGTGGAGAGCAGAGAAAGACAAGCAAGCTCTTTTGTGTCTCTCTTTTTTTTTTTTTTTTTTTGAGCCAGAGTTCTGCTCTTGTTGCCCAGGCTGGAGTACAATGACGCGATCTTGGCTCACTGCAACCTCCGCCTCCCAGGTTCAAGTGATTCTCCTGCCTCAGCCTCTTGAGTAGCTGTGATTACAGGTGCCTGCTAATTTTTTGTGTTTTTAGTAGAGACAGGCTTTCACCATGTTGGCCAGGCTGGTCTCAAACTCCTGACCTCAGATGAACCACCTGCCTTGGCCCTCCCAAAGTACTGGGATTACAGGTGTGAGCCACCATGCCCGGCCTCTTCTTTATTATTATTATTATGTTTGTTTGTTTTGTTTGTTTTTATATTCCTAGATGTGAGTATAACATCTAATTTGGGTTTTTCTGAGACAGAGTCCCACTCTGTCACCCAGGCTGGAGTGCAGTGGTGAGATCGTGGCTCCTGCAGCCTCAACTTCTACTCCCAAGGAACTGGGACCATAGGCATGTGGCACCATACCTGGTTAATTTTTTTTGTTTTGTTTTCAGTAGAGATGAGGTCTCGCTACATTGCCCAAGCTGGTCTCAAACTCCTGGGCTCAAGCAATCCTCTTGCTTTGGCCTCTCAAAGTGCTGGGATTACAGGAGAATACAGGAGTGAGCCACCATGCTCAGTCTCTTACATCTCTTCTTTTAACGGCACTGATCCCCTTACAAGGGTTCCATCCTCATGACCTGATCACCGCCCACAGGCTCCGTCTCCCAATACCATTACATTGGGGGATTAGGGTTTCAAAGTATGAATTTGGGAGAAAGGTAAACATGCAGACCATAGCAATAGCCCAAGCAGAAAGATGGAACTTTAGAAGTTGGCAAACTAGCAAAGGCTGCTGGCTCCCCTCTCCCAGCCCAGCTCTGCCCCAGGAAAACTGGATTACGATTGAACAATCCTATAAATTTTTAACACCTATATTCTAGTACATAAATACAGATAATAAATAAGTAAAGTATGGTTGATGGTAATAAATGCTACAGAGAAAAGTGTGTGGACCTGGGAAACTACAAAGGCTGCAAGAACTCTTCTCCTCTTCCTCCAAAAAAAAGAGAGTGGTTGGGGATCTGGTGCCGGGGACAGGCTGGGGGAGGGTGTTGCTCTGCCTCCAGATGATTACAATTCAGAACTAAATTTAGATACCAGCATGTTGGGGGAGGGAAGCACAGCTGGTTGGAGACAGAGGAGATGCTATCAGACTTGTCTTATATGCAGAGAAGATAAATATTTTAATCCATTTAAGAAAGTGATAGGGAAAATAAGCATAATTAAAGGTCTAATTCAATCTATCCAGTGGAAAGCTGGAAAGAAGAGATAAATCCAAAAAAATAGAATATAAAAAATATAAAATAAGGCTGGGCCAGGTGGCTCACACCTGTAATCCCGCACTTTGGGAGGCCGAGGCGGGTGAATCACCTGAGGTCAGGAATTCGTGACCAGCGTAGCCAGCACGTCTCTACTAAAAGTACAAAAACTAGCCGGGCGTGGTAGGGTACACCTGTTGTCCCGGCTACTCAGGAGGCTGAGGCAGGAGAAGCACTTGAACCAGAAAGGCAGAGGTTGAAGTGAGCCAAGATTGGGTGCCACTGCACTCCAGCCTGGACAACAGAGCCAGACTTTGTCTCAAAAAAAAAATATATATATATATATACACACACACACACACATATACACATATATGTATACACACACACATATATAAAATAAGTGGTAAAAATGAATGGCCAAAAAGCAGAGAGAAATAAAAGTTGAATTCAGCAATCTGAAGATAAAGACTTTCAGAATTTTTTTAAATTGATAAGATCTAGTAATGTGTAAACTATATAACAACAGACACACTTAAAAAAAAGGATATAAACAGGCAAAAAATAAAACTGTAGAAAAAGATGAAGGCATAGAAACAAGATAACACAGATCACAACTTCAGTATTGGAAAAAGTAGGATTCAAAGTTAAAGCATAATAAAGAGGACATTAAATATTGAAAACAAGAACAATAGATCAAGATTTAATGATTATGAATATACTACATATAGCAACTGTATTAGTTCTTGCACTGCTATAAAGAAATAGCTGAGACTGGGTAATTTTTAAAGAAAAGAGGTTTAATTGGCTCACAGTTCCACAGACTGTACAGGAAGCATGGCTGGGGAGGCCTCAGGAAACTTACAATCATAGTGGAAGGGGAAGGGGAAGGCAGGCAAGTTTTTTTTTTTTTTCAACCAGAGCATTTATTGTGTGACTAATCATTGAAATTCTTAAGATAAACTGGATGCTGCAACAGCCGCCCTCTTGGGTTTAGGCATTGTTCCTTCACGGAATCCATGCCTGAATCTGCTGTATACAATTTTTAGGTGCCTCATTCAGCCAGTCCCAGTGGTGTTTCTTCTTTTAGCCTTGGCACTCCAGTTATACTTTCTCTTGCACTTGGTGGAGTAGCCACATTTGCCACAGGTGGACTTCTGAAGGTGGCAGGCCTTAGAGCCACAGCGGAGGCGCAACGTGTGTGTCTTATTGCAGTGCTTTCCAAACAATGACATTCCCTTCCTCATCTTGCTTCCGCGGCCAAGACCAGAGAGACCTGAAGAGAAGGCAGGCCTATCTTATATGGCTGGAGCAGGAGGAAAAGTGGGGGCAGGGAGGTGTCACCCACTTTTAAAAACCAGATCTGGTGAGAACTGTATCATAAGATAGCACTGGGGGATGGTGCTAAACCATTAGAAACCATCCCCTTGATGCAATCACCTCCCACCAGGCCCCACCTCCAACATTGAGGATTATAATTCAACATGAAATATAGGCGGGGACACCGGATCCAAACCATATCAGCAACAACAGCTCCAAAATATATAAAGCATCCATGTGCAGAATCTCAGAGATAAACAGATGGGTAAACAAATGTTTTTAACAAATCTTTATTTGTTTTGTTTTGTTTTTTTTTTAGATAAGTCTCACTCTGTCGCCTAGGCTGGAGTACAGTGGCGCTACCTCTGCTCACCGCAACCTCCGCCTCCTGGGCTCAAGCAATTCTTCTGCCTCAGTCTCCCGAGTAGCTGGGACTACAGGCGCGCACCACCTCACCCGGCTAATTTTTTGTATTTTAGTAGAGACCGGGTTTCACCATATTCGCCAGGAACATCTCGATCTCCTGACCTCGTGATCCGCCAGCCTTCCCCTCCCAAAGTGCTGGGATTACAGGCGTGATCCACCGCACCCAGCCTTAACATATCTTTAGAAACTGATAGATCACACAGGCAAAAAAAAAAAAGATTATTTGAAATTGTCACTTAACAAATATTAATCGATCACATATTATGTGCTAGATGCATTCTAGATATTGGGCATACAGAAGTGAACAAAACAGTCAAAATTCCTATCTCCCAAATTTATAGAGACAGTCGCAGAGCCATGGTTGCCTCGGACAGGAGTAGAACAGAAATTAACGGTAAAGGGGCACAGGAAAGTGTTTGGTGTGATGAAAATGTTCTAGACATGATCATGATCAAACATTCCATAAATTTACCAAAATTAAAAGAACTCACATTCTAATGGGAGGAAATAGACAATAAATAGTTAAGTAAAATGCCCACTCGGTTTGATGGTAACAAATGCTATAGAGAAAATAACCCAGGGAAGGGGGATGGAGAGGGAGGAGGAGGGGCAAGTTTAAATAGAGTAGGCAGAGAAGGCAGGGCTGAGAGAGTGTCATTCAAATGACATCTGGAAAGAGAAAAGGAACGTTTGTGAAGCTGTCTGGGGGATAATGATTCCAAGTAGAAAAATAAGAAAACAAAGAAACAAGCAAAAATCAAATCCTGAAAACAAATGAACATAAGAAATCAGAAAACAAGGCCAGGGGCAGTGGCTCAAGCCTGTAATCCCAGCACTTTGGGAGGGTAAGGCAGGCAGATCACGAGACCAGGAGCTTGAGACCAACCTGACCAACATGGCGAAACCCCATCTCTACTAAAAATACAAAAATTAGCTGGGCATGGTGGCACGCGCCTGTAATCCCAGTTACTCAGGAGACTGAGGCAAGAGAATCACTTGAACCTGGGAGGCAGAGGTTGCAGTGAGCCGAGGTTGCACTCCAGCTTGAGCAACGGAGTGAGACTCCATCTCAAAAAAAAAAAAAAAAAAAAAAAAAAATCGGAAATCAAGTAACAGGTCATACCCAAATGAACAGAAGACAGAAATCCATAAAAATAAAGGCAGAAATTAAAGAGAACACCCACAACAATAACACAATAGAAACACGCACAAAACTAAAGCTTTTTATAAAAAAGAACTGACAAAACTCCATGAAGAAAACAGCGGACACAAAGTCACTAAGTCACAAAATGGAAAAAGAAAAACTATACAAACAAACAGAATTTAATATAACAATAAAATGAGTAACTATTTGACAACCTATATAAAAGAGGTACATTTCTGAAAAAGAAAAAAAAATTGTAAAATCCCAAAAGTAATACAAGAAAGAAAAGACATTTGAAGAGACTAATAAGCTTTAAAGTAATTGACATGATTATCAAGGACATCCTCGACCTCACTCCAAACATAAAAGGCCCTGCTCCAATGGTTTTAATATTGAGTTGGCAATTTTCAAGGAACAGAAAACCATTTATGTGCAAATCATTCCAGAAAATAGAAAATGAAGGATAGCCTCCTTCTTGAGGCTGGGATAACTTTGATTTCTAACCCAGACAGTGTCAGAATAAGAAAAGAAAATTATGAGTCCTTTGCACTTGTGAGCATGGATGTACAAATCAAAATAAAATGTTAACCATCTTTGTTTTTTTTTTTTTTTTTTTTGAGACAGAGTCTCACTCTATTGCCCAGGCTGGAGTTCAGTGGCACGATCTTGGCTCACTGCAGCCTCCACCTCCCAGGTTCAAGTGTTCTCCTGCCTCAGCCTCCCAAGTAGCTGGGATTACAGGCATGTGCCACCACGCCTGGCTAAATGTTAAACATCTGAATCCAACAGAATATTACATATATTTCACAGTTATAGAAAAACAGAGCCAGGCGTGGTGGCGGCCCACGCCTGTAATCCTAGCACTTTGGGAGGCCGAGCCAGGTGAATCACCTGGGTCAGGAGTTTGGGACCAGCCTGGCCAACATAGCAAAAACCCTGTCTCTACTAAAAATACAAAAATTAGCTGGACATGGTGGTGCACACCTGCAGTCCCATCTACTCAGGAGGCTGAGGCAGGAGAATCGCTTGAACCCAGGAAGCAGAGGTTGCAGTGAGCCAAGCGAGATCATACCATTGCACTCCAGCCTGGGCAACAAGAGTGAAACTCTGTCCCAAAAAAAACCAAAAACAAACAAAACACACCCCCCCCCCCACACACACACACAAATAGCATTTGTCTTAGGAAAGCAAGTGTAAGGCAGCATTAAAACTTTACACATGGGGCTGGGCACAGTGGCTCACACCCATAGTCCCACACTTTGGGAGGCCGAGACAGGCAGATCCACTGAACCCAGGAATTTGAGATCAATCTGGGCAGCATGGTGAGACCCTGTCTCTACAAAGTAGCCACATGTGGTAGCATATTCCTGTAATCCCAGCTACTTGGGAGACTGAGGTGGGAGGATCACTTGAGGCTGCAGTGAGCTGTGATCACGCTACTGCACTCCAGCCTGGGTGACAGAATGAGACCCTGTCTCAAAACAACAAACAAAATCTCTACACGCCGGTGACTGCATGACATGCAATAAATGTTCAGCATTAGTTATTATTATTGTCTGTTAATGATGGCAGAAAAGTGTAAATCATTACAACTTTGGAAGAGAATTTGACATTATCTTGTAAACTTGAACATTTACATACTTCCAACTCAGCAATTCCACTTCAAATAATATGCCCTAAAATTAGCAAAATGTACTTGAGTACAATAGTAGACATATAAAAGAAAGTCCTTAGCACCTGTCTTTAACATAGCGAAGGAAAAAAAAGGAAGCAACCCAAATGTCCCTCCCCCAGGAACATTAATAAATAACTTGTATTATAATCAATCACACAACGCAATGCTGTTCAGCAGTGGGGTTGCAGGGAAGAAAGTAAGGGTCAAGATCAGCTGGGCATGGTGGCTCACACCTGTAATCTCAGCACTTTGGATAACCTGAGGTCAAGAGTTCAAGACCAGTCTGCCCAAGATGGGAAAACCTCATCTCTACTTAAAATACAAAAATTAGCTGGGCATGGTGGTGGATACCTGTAATCTCAGCTACTAGAGAGGCTGAGGCAGGAGAATCGCTTAAACCCAGGAGGTGGAGGTTTCAGTGAGATGAGATTGCGCCATTGCACTCCAGCCTGGGCAACAGAGCAAACTCCGTCTCAAAAAAGAGAAAGTAAGGGTCAAAGATGAAAGAGAAAAATTCGTTAAAACCAAGACAAGTGATTTGCATGTCAAATGAGCATAGTACGCTATAACCTGCAAATGAGAAGGAAAGAAATTAAAAGGCAAGAATTTATTATAAGGATACATTGTTATTTCACAGACTCCAAGGACAAGAATGTAGCAAAGGAACTAAAATTAACACCTGGGAACCTTCAAGGTCTCTTCTCCGCCTCTCATCACCACTTCTCCATAGGACTTGTTATACTTTTCTCTCTCCATAAACTTATTTCCTCTGCATCTTCTGCAGGTTCTCAGTTAGGATAACTGCTTCACACTTGTTAAATGTGTAAGCTGTGTTTCTAACCATGTATTGCATATGACCTAATTCTTTCTAGGTCCCAGTTTAAAATTTCCAGAAAAGAGAATTCTACAGAATGTCAAGCAGTTGCCCCGAAAACCATGGATCATATGGAACAAATTCAGCTGCCAGAGGTCTACTCCTGTAACCTATGGATCCCAGGTGGCAATTCTCAAAAGAGGGAATCCTGATAGCTGGGCAGGTATCTATTTGCAAATGACCTATGCAAGTATCAAACTGACATTGATGCACAGACCAAAGGACAAGGATCTTGACTCACTCCCTAACTCTGGGTTTCCAAGTGCAGTCATTTTGTCTACACCCCCAACTTACTTGTCATTTGGAGTGATTCTTAAAGGACTCAGAGGAGTTATCCAGGTGAAGTGGCAGGGCAGTCTAGACAGAGGAACCACCACAGTTAGAAACAAGGAAAAATAAAAATATGCATCGAAACAGGAGTGGCTGGACCGAGCGCAGTGGCTCACACCTGTATTCCCCAGCACTTTGGGAGGCTGAGGCGGGCCTCCCCCTTGAGATCAGGAGTTCAAGTCCAACTTGGCCAACATGGTGAAACCCCGTCTCTACTAAAAATACAAAAAAATTAGCTGGGCATGGTGGTGTACACTTGTAGTCCCAGCTACTCAGGAGGCCAACGCAAGAGAATTGCTTGAACCCAGGAGGCGGAGGTTGCAGTGAGCCGACCACTGCACTCCAGCCTGGGCAACAGAGTGAGACCCTGTCTCAGAAAAACAAAACAAAACAAAACAAAACAACCAGGAATGGCTGGACTCCTGTTGTGACTTGTGACTTACTGCACAGATTCCATATTGGGATCCCAAATTGAGCAAAGAAAGGTAGATTTGATAGAGTCATATTGTGAAAGGGTTTGTATGCCAGCCATTTTGAACTTTGGTTTGAAAATAGAAAAGAAGCCGGGTGTGGTGGCTCACGCCTGTAATCCAAGCACTTTGGAGGCCAAGGCGGGTGGATCACGTGAGGTCGGGAGTTAAGACCAGCCTGATCAACATGGTGAAACCCCCGTCTTAAAATAAATAAATAAATAAATAAATAAATAAATAAATAAAAGGAAAAAAAAAAAATAGAAAAGATTTGAAAACCGAAGGTTCTGGAGCATAGAAGTGTCATGATATCATGTACAGTTTAGGAAAACAAATCCAATGGCAATGTGGAGGACAAAGCATTAGTGTGATCACCAACGTTAAATAACCAAAAGCTGTAATGTCCGGTGATGAAAATTATTTCTTGGATTTAATCTAGTCTTCAACTTAGTTTGTGTGTATTGGCAAGTATCTCCCAGATAAATCAGAGAAGTTGTTAAGCAGTCATTGCCCTTGGCCAGTAAATATGCAGTTTATTCACAGAATCCTCCTCCTCACCACCTGCAGAACAGAAGGAGAACACTACTCCTTCACCCCAGCATGGTTAGAGGACACCATAAACAAAGAGTCCACGAAGAAGCTTCATCATGCCTCACGGGAAAAGTTAGCACATTGCAAATGCCACGCAGTTTGCTTATAGACCATGAGCAGGAGATGCTCTGAAGTAAGAGATATGAACAAGCCATATGTTAACTAAGATGCTCTCAGGCCAGGCGCGGTGGCTTACGCCTATAATCCCAGGATTTTGGGAAGCTGAGGCGGGCAGATCATGAAGTCAGAAGGTCGAGACCATTCTGGCCAACATGGTGAAACTCCATCTCTACTAAAATAGAAAAAAATAGCCAGATGTGATGGCGTGTGCCTGTAGTCCCAGCTCCTTGGAGGCTGAGACGGGAATTGCTTGAATCCGGGAGGCAGAGGTTGCAGTAAGCCAAAATCGCGCCACTGCACTCCAGCCTGGTGACAGACTGAGACTCTATCTCAAGAAAAAAGAAATATGCTCTCAATGTGCTGTACTTCTTCCATATGAATACCAGCATTTCATTCTAATCCATTTATTAAGGTAACATGTTCTCTGTATGTGCTTATTTTTCCAAACTTACGTAATTTACCAACATCTGGTTTTAATTAATTTTCACAGCCCATTGACTTTTGACTAGTCAATAATAGCTTTATGGTGATAATACTACCTATGCATTTGTGAACTTGTGTTATAGTCCATCTTTGTTTAAACTAATACCACAACGGTTCATGTGCAGACATTTGCTGGAGCAGAATTTGATTTGCTTATGCAATTCTAAGTAGCTGAGGCATAGTCAAGGTTCATAAAAGGGAAAATAACAGAGCAAGAACAACACTTTGGTGGTAGGTAGGAACATAAGACAATTAAGATCCTTCATGCACAGCTTTGTCCCTTCTGCAGTAGAAGGCCAGAAAGCATCTCTTATTTTCTTTTTCCACCTGGATTTCCTCCTGTCATAGGCAGAGGACAGTTTATGTCCCCTTACATAATGAGGAAAGTCAAGAAATACAGAAACTATTTTTATTTGATTGATTGATTGATTTGTATTCATTTTTTTTTTTTTTTTTTTTGTGACAGAGTTTTGCTCTTGTTGCCCAGGCTGGCGTGCAATGGCAGGATCTCGGCTCACTGCAACCTCCGCCTCCTGGGTTCAAGCGATTCTCCTGCCTCAGCATCCTGAGTAGCTGGGATTACAGGCGCCCACCATCACACCCGGCTATTTTTTGTATTTTTAGTAGAGACGGGGTTTCACCATGTTGGCCAGGCTGGTCTTGAACTCCTGACCTCAGGTGATCACCCACCTTGGCCTCCCAAATTACTGGGACTACAGGTGTGAGCCAACGCACTCCGTTGAGATTGTATTTTTAGAATAGAAATAATAACAGCCTCCCTTCCTTCCTTGCTGAGTTTTATGAAGATCTGACGAGAAGCATTTGAGATTCCTCTGCAAGCTGTAAAGAGAAAACCTGCTGCTGCCACAGCCTTGCCTAAAGCCCTCCGATGTCGCCCTTAGGACCTGGGAATGAAGTCCAGAGTTCGTGCCTTAAAGATTCTTCCTACCGGCCGGGTGTGGTGGCTCACGCCTGTAATCCAAGCACTTCGGAGGCCAAGGTGGGCGGATCACCTGAGGTCGGGAGTTCAAGACCAGCCTGACCAACAGGGTGAAACCCCGCCTTAGAAAAAAAAAAAAAGATTCTTCCTACCTGAGCTTGCCTTTGCAGACATCTTTCTCTCAGCCACATCCCACCCTAGGCTGCACCCATCTAGTGTCCTGCACAGGCCCTGGGTACCCTCATGGGCTAAGGCCCATCCCTCTGTCTACACCCTTTCTTCCCTGTTCCTCTCGTTCACCACATCTAGCTGGATGTTCCTCCTAAATGCCCCCTTGATAACTTGGTTTTCCTAAGGCAGAATCTCTCAACAGCAGCACCACTGACGTGTTGGGCATGACAGCATGATAGATTTTTGTTTTATGTGGAGGGTCGTCCTGTGCACTGCAGGGTGTTCAGCAGTTCAGTGGCTTCTACCCACTAGGTGCCAACAGCACAGCCTCTAGTTGTGACAACCAAATATGTCTCCAGACATTGACAGCGTCCTCTGGGAGGCAAACTGTGCCAGTTCAATCGCTGCAGAGGTGCTGCTTATAGTGGAGCCAGTTGTACTTCAGCTATGTTCAGATGTTTAAAAAATGAATAAATAAAAATGCATGGCTAGGTGCGGTGGCTCACATCTGTAATCCCAGCACTTTGGGAGGCCGAGGCAGGCGGATCACCTGAGATCCGGAGTTCGAGACCAGCCTGGCCAACATGGCGAAACCCCATCTCTACTAAAAATACAAAAAATTAGCCAGGCGTGATGGCAGGCGCCTGTAATTCCAGCTACTCAGGAGGCTGAGCCAGGAGAATCGCTTGAACCTGGGAGGCAGAGGTTGCAGTGAGCCGAGATTGGGCCACTGCACCCTGGCTCCAGCAACAGAGTGAGACTCCGTGTCCAAAAAAAAAAAAAAAAATGTAAAATGCAGTGTTCTTCATTTGTTTGTAGTGGTCATCTGATCTTGCTGTCAAGCCACCAAGCTGTCATCACACTGGTGAAAGAAAACACTTTATCTTGCTAATTAAAGGTACCATGTTTTTTTCTGGTTTAAATTTTGTATGTGTGTGAAATGTGAAAAGTTCCTCTCTGAAATTTGATTTTATATTTACTCATGAATAGCAGCTGCTCTCAAAACTTATTCATTTTGGAATAAGTAATAAGCACATAAATATCCTAAAGGTTAGTTTCGTTTTGTGTCTCTGAAGTGGGTCAGAATGGGCTGGATATGTGTAGGGTTATAGATTAAAAGGCTTAGCAGTTAGGGTGGGGCCATCAAGGGGACATTCATACCAGCCTTTTCGCTGTCTGGATCCATTTGCAGCTTAATGTCCAAGTGGGACTGTGTTGGATTCAGCTCCTCTCTAAAGATACTTGGGATTTTCCCAGCATTTACCCAAGGAAGAGAAGAATAACATCCTCTATTCTGAGATCTCCCCAAAACTTTTCTGGTTATTTGAAACCTTCTCTACACTCCCCCAAATTTCAGGAGGAAGAAGGTAAGAGAGGACAAGCCCAAGTGGGTTACCTCCTCTGCCAAGGGATTTTCCCTAATGCCGCATCTTCCTGCTTTTCTAGAAATGGCATTCTCTGTTCCCCTTCTGTGCAACCATTATGGCAGAAGGGCTACAGTGAAAGCTTCATTGAAGAAGAGTTAATTCAAAAGTACTACTTCTTGACACATTGATCAGACAATATTTAGTCATCTACTTCCTTGTTTGTGGTCCTAGTAGGGCAGGATTGTGCTTGCCATGAGACCCACTGTACCCCCAGCTCTTAGCATAATGCTATGCAACAAATTACCAGGAAGGCAGTGGCTGGGAATAACATGTTTATTATCTCACAGTTTCCAAGGATCAGGAGTCTAGGCATGGTATAACTGAGTCCTTGGCTCAGCCTCATAAAGCTGCAATCAGATGTCAGCCACTATAAGATAGGGTCTCATCTGAGACTCAAGGTTCTTTTCTATCCTTTTAAGGTTATTGGCCAACTTCACTTCCTTGCAGTTACAGAACTCATGGTGGCTTGCTGGAAGGCTAGCAAGAGAATCTTTCTGACATTTCCAAGGCTTTCATCGGATTTAGACCGACCCAGGATAATTTCCCTTTTTTATAAACTCAAAATTGACCAATTTGCAAGATCTGTTAACCTGGGAGCAGTGCCTCACGGCTGTAATCCCAGCACTTCAGGAGGCCGAGTGGGTGTATCACTTGACATCAGGAGTTCAAGACTAGCCTGGCCAACATGGTGAAACCCTGTCTCTACTAAAAATACAAAAATGAGCTGGGCATGGTGATGGGCACCTATAGTCCCAGCTACTTGGGAGGCTGAGGCAGGAGAATCGTTTGAACCCAGGAAGCGGAGGTTGCAGTGAGCCGAGATCGCGCCATTGCACTCCAGCCTTGGCGACAGCAAGAGTCCGTCTCAAAAAAAAAAAAAATCCCTTAACCTTTTCATAATACAAAACCTCATCACAGGCATGGCACTCATCATATTCATAATCCCTGCTCACCTTCAAAGGGAGGAAACTATACAAGGGTGTAGGTCATTGGGGGATCATCTTAGAGATCTGCCTACCACAGGACCCCAAAAAATGAGTTGGCTGAAAGAAGGAATAAAGGCATTTGTCCCATTTGCCTTCACACTCTGGGGTGTAGGTAGTATCTTAATTTATAGAAAAATACATTCAATTTGAGAGAGCAGAAAATGATTTGTCTTTGTTCAAAGAGGTAGAGATTACTGGACAAGCCTGCAGACTGAAGTCCATCTGAGCCCTTAGCACTTTATCCAGGGAATCATTCCCTCTGAAACCTCATGCCTGTCAGGCTGTCTCAGGCCAGAGCCTGGACACAAGCTGGTTCAGCCTCTCTGCTTCCACTCACCAGGCTAGAGCCACAGGGTCGGATCACTTTTTATCTGCCCACAGATGGAATTCCAGGCACCGGGCTGCCCCACAGGCCCCAGAGGCCAGTCCAGGGTACACCAGGGCTTCTGGACACTGAGGGAGGACAAGGATCAGTTTGCCCTTACCCCGAGGTTTTGCCTGACAGCCCATCCCCAGACCAGTTGGCACCTGTCGGTTCTCTCAGGGAGGAAAAGAGGAAGCTGGCGAGCCATTTCTTCTCTGTGCTCCTCCTCCCCTTCAGATGCTTCATAAGTGGGGCCCTTGCTGGTAGGAATGCAGGTGGACAATGGTCCCTAGACCACAGAAAGGCAGGCATCCTGGGAAGCCCTGGGAGAGGGTCTGGAGCCAGGTTGGACAGCAATGATAGAGTTTTACACATGTAAAAATAGAATTTCTGGGAGAACAGTGGCACACTACGGTCCTCCTTTGATCTGCTTCCCAGACACTCCTTCACCAGGTCCCTTTGGTTATGCACCAGATATTCTACATCTTCTATGTGTCTGGCACACGATGTCTTCTATTTCTTCCCTGCCACTTAATTTCTCCTGGTCTATTCATTTTTTTTGTTGGGTTTTTTTTTTTTTTTTTTTTTTTTTTTTTTGTAGAAACGGGATCTCACTGTGTTCCCCAAGATGTTCTCCAACTCCTGGGCTCAAGTGATCTTCCCACCTCTGCCTCCCAATGTGCTGGGATTATTGGTGTGAGCCACCACACCCAGCTCTGCTTAAGATCTTTAATAAATACTACTCTTTATGTCTGCCTTTGTGTTGATAGACTTACATTTTTATCACATGGAAACTCCGTTACATATTATAGTCACTCCATTATGGTAAAATCTGCATAATGTCAACCATATCCCACCACAATTTCATAGCATGTCGGGGGAAATTCAAGGTGGAAGATATTTGTTTGTGTGTTTTAATAACCTACTTTAGGTTTTAATTGCAACGAAGCAATAACAGAGGGATATGAATACATTAATCTGTGGCTGACTGTTTGTCATTCACTTCATGTTGACTACTCCCATTGAAATTCAAGCATCCCTCTTCATCAACTGCTGCTCCTCAGTCTACTGAGAGCATCCAAAACAAGTTATCTGCAACCTCATGAATATCCAGTTCCACTTCCTTCTCCTGAGACACAAAATGAAATAAATCTTGAGGATATTTATGTGCTCAGAGGCAAACCTCATTTACTCAAAAAGTGAACAACTTTTGAGAGCAGCTGCTATTCACGAGTAAACAAGAAATCAAATTTCAGAGACAAACTTTTCACATTTCTCACAAATAAACCCTCTAACTGCTACTTACATGAAGTCAGGCAAAATAGTGAAAGGACCTCCAGAGCTTAGCTAAATTGCCCAAAAGAAGCTTTTATTGATGAGATATGAACCTTTGGAACCGGAAAGTCTGTTTTCATTCTGCAAACCTGCTCCCAACAACCCCTCCATCCTATTTGATTTCCCTTCCAGCATCTGACTTGATTAATTAAAACTGAAAGGGGAACTGCATGGAGACATAGAGACATGAAAAAAAAAAACTTTCATATGTGGAAATAAAAGAATTAATTACACCTTGAGGTCAGAGAAGATGAAGATGATGGGATTTGAAAGATAGTGATCATCAAAGACCTGTTCATTAAAGGCCTTTTGTTAAGTAGTGTGGATTCTGTCCCAGAGAGCTTCAGCATGGAGCACCTTCTGTAGTGGACAGAATGGTGATCACCCAAAAGACGTGTTCACACCCTAATCCCTGCAAACTGCGAATGTGACTTAATTTAATCCCTGCAAACTGCGAATGTGACTTAATTTAAGTATCTTGACATGAAATCATCCTGAGTTATCTAGGTGGACCCTAAATCCAATGACAAGTGTCATTAAAAAGATGGAAAGATGAGGCCAGGCACGATGGCTCACACCTGTAATCCCAGCACTTTGGGAGGCCAAGGCGGGTGGGTCACCTGAGGTCAGGAGTTTGAGACCAGCCTGACAAACATGGCAAAACCCTGTCTCTACTAAAAATACAAAAAATTAGCTAAGCATGGTGGTGGGCTCCTGTAATCCCCGCTACTTGAGAGGCTGAGGCAGGGAGAATCGCTTGAACCCAGGAGGTAGAGGTTGCAGTGAGCTGAGATGGCGCCATTGCACTCCAGCCTGGGCAACAGAACGAGACTCTGTCTCAAAAAAGTAAATAAATAAAAAGAAACAAAACTGCTAATCTAATCATGTCACTCCTCTGTAGAGCAAAATGTAACACCTCCTCGTTGTCCCTAGGAGAAAGACACAAACCTTAACACCATCTAGGAGGCTTTGCATGTGTTACCCTTAACTTTCTTTCCCCTCTCACCTTGCACAGCCCCACCCACTCCCTGATGCACCCGGCCCTTTTTTCAGTTCCTTGAATGTGTGCAGCTTTTGTACCTGCTATCCACCACCTGCCCCCACGCTGTCTCCCATTCCTTTTCTTAATTTCTATTATTCTTCCAAATCCATTCCCCACAGTCCTCAGCCTTTATCTCCCTGACATTCCAATTTCCCCCGATTATGTGCCACAATTTATCTCCCTTCAAATTGCTTTCACAGTTGTAATTTTATATGTATTTGTGACACATATGGTACTTGAAATATATCAGATGTTTGATAAATACTAGTTCCTCCTTCTTTCTCATTTATAATTTTGGCCTGTCAACCAGGTTGGTGTTCGCAGAGGGAATGCCTATTATCCTGCCAGCTATTTCCCACTGTAGATTAATAAATCGAATTCAAGTTTATAAAGCAGCTGGAGAGTTTTGGTTACAATGAGTCAGCTCCTTAAAGCCCAGTTGCATGTGACATTGCAATGTTTTCTTAGTTTCCAGGGACTGCTGTAACAAATTATCATAAACTTGTATGGCTTAAAACAACAGACATGTATTCCCCAACAGTTCTGAAGGCCAGAAATGTCAATCAAGGTGTTAGCAAGGCTGTGCTTCTCTGAAGGCTCTAAGGGAGGATGTTTCCTTGCCTCTTCCTAACTTCCTGTGGTTACTGGCAACGCCTAGCATTCCTCGGCTTGAAGATGCATCACTCCAGTCTCTGCCTCCATCAGCACACAGCCTTCTTCTAATGTGTCTGTGTCCAGATTTCCTTCTTCTTACAAAGACATCATTCATATCCTCATCCAATATGACCTCACTTTAACTTAACTAGTTACATCGTAAAGATCTTATTTCCAAGTAAGGTCACATTCTGAGGTTTTGGGTAAATATGAATTTTGGAGGGATGCTATTCAACACAGTACAAATGTTAATTAGTCACCATTAAATACAACCTACTGATAGGCTTATTAACATGCTTACAACCAGAAGAGAAATAAACAAAGGATCTCTTTCTCTAGGCCCAGTACATGTGAAATAGTAGGAGATAATAAAGTCATGAAATAGATCCCAAAACAAACTGAACTCTTTTATTTTTCATTTATTTATTTATTTATTGAGATGAAGTCCAGCTCAGGCTGCAGCGAAATGGTGCAATCTCGGCTTACTGCACTCACCACCTCCCTGGTTCAAGTGATTCTCCTGCCTTAGCCTCCCAAGTAGCTGGGATTATAAGCATGTACCACCACGCCAGCTAATTTTAGTATTTTTTGTAGAGACGGTTTCACCGTGTTGGCCAGGCTGGTCTCGAACTCCTGACCTCAAGTGATCCGTCGCTGCCTCAGCCTCCCAAAGTGCTGGGATTACAGGCTGAGCCACCACACCCGGCTGAACTTTTCAGAAGTAATAGTCATGGCATTTTGCTGACATGAAAGAATGCTGTGTTAATCCATTTGGGCTGCTATAGCAAAATACCTTAAACTGGGTAATTTATAAACAATAGAAATGTATCTTTGGCCAAATGTATTTCGTGCCTGTAGTCCCAGCTATCTGGGAGGCTGAGGCATGAGAATTGCTTGAACCCAGGAGGCAGAGGTTGCAGTGAGCTGAGATCATGCCATTGCACTTCAGCCTGGGCGACAGAGCAAGACTCCATAAAAAAAAAAAAAATTGAAAAAAAAAAGTTCTGGAGGCTGGGAAATTCAAAATCAAAGCACTAGCATATTTAGTGTCTGGTGAGGTCTTGTCTTCTGCCTTAAGGACAATGCTTTCTTCCCTCACATGGCAGAAAAGGTGAACAAGTTCCTTCAGGCCTGCTGTATAAGTGCACTGATCTCATTCATGAGAGCTCTGCCACCCAAAGACCCAACCTCCCAACACCACTGCACTGGGGATTAGGCTTCAACATGGGAAGCTGCTGGGGCCGCAGACATTTAGGTCACAGCTAATGTTTATGCAACATTGTTTAGTGTTTGCTTTCCTATATCATAGTTGGAGATTCGCTCCCACTCCACTCAGATCTATAAATATAATGTGATTCCATTTGCTTCCAATTAAACTATCTAACTTCATGAATTCTCACCTTCTTACTGCCATTTATATAGAAAACATTGAAAGAAAAACATTGAAAAACAGATCATAATATGAAACATCTTCAGAGTACAGACTTGTCTTCCTTTGTGTGAACAGAGCATTCATTATCCAATGCCTTGTGGTTTGAAGTTTTCTTCTTGTTTGCTTTCAGACATATTTTTTATGGCAAGTATATTTGTATGAATACTTTACATACGATAAATTATGAGCATTTTCTTTTCTTTCTTTCTTTTTTTTTTTTTTTTTTTGAGATAGGATCTCACTCTGTCACACAGACTGGAGGAGTGTGGTAGTGGAAGAAGCTCACTGCAGCCTCAGCCTCCTGGACTTAAGCGATCCTCCCACTTCAGCCTCTCGAGTAGCTGAGACCACAGGTAGCACCACAACCAGCTTTTTTTTTTTTTTTTTTTGAGACACAGTCTTGCTCTGTTGCCCAGCTAGAGTGCAATGGCATGATCTCAGCTCACTGCAACCTCCACCTCCTGGGTTCAAGTCATTCTCATGCCTCCTCCCAAGTAGCTGGGAATACAGGCGTCTGCCACCACATCCGGCTTATTTTTTATATTTTTAGTAGAGATAGGGTTTCGCCATTTTGGCCAGGCTGGTCTCGAACTCCTGAACTCGGGTCATCCACCTGCCTCAGCCTCCCAAAGTGCTGGGATTACAGGCATGAGACACCGCACCCAGTCCCAGCTAATTTTTTAAAAAAATTTTTTAGAGAAGTGGGGTCTTGCTATGTTGCTCAGACTGGTTTCAAACTTCTAGGCTCAAGCCATCCTCCTGCCTTATCCTCTGAAAGTGCTGGTTGTACAGGCCTGAGCCAATGTGCCAGCCATGATGAGCTTTGTCTTAGAAACTGCTGGGACTAAGTACTTTCTTATTGGCATTGCCAAAAAACAAAAACAAAAAAAAACAGAGCTCAGAGAGAAGTTGAGTCTTGGCTATAGTTGATGAGGCAGAAACTGAGGACCTAGGGTAACTAGACAAGGCCACAGAGAATTGCTCAGAGAGCCAGTTTCCAAGTCACCTGAAATCCTGTCCTGGTCTGCAGTGGTGAGGGCTGTCACTCCTGGCATGAGAATGACTTCTGGAACGTTGGAACCTCAACCAAACATTTCTCTTTCTTTTTCTCTTTCTTTCTTTTCTTTCTTTCTTTTTCTTTCTTTCTTTTCTTTCTTTCTTTCTTTCTTTCTCTTTCCTTCTCTCTCTTTCTCTCTCTCTCTTTCTTTTTTCTTCTTTCTTTCTTTCTTCTTTCTTTCTCTTTCCTTCTCTCTCTCTCTCTTTCTCTCTTTCTCTCTTTCTTTCTTTCTGATGAAGTCTTGCTCTGTTGCCCAGGATGGAGTGCAGTGGCACAATCTCAGCTCACTGCAACCTCTGCCTCTCAGATTCACGCAATTCTCCTGCCTCTGCCTCCCAAGTAGCTGAGATTACAGGTGTGCACTACCACATCTGGCTAATTTTTGTATTTTTAGTAGAGATGAGGTTTCACCATGTTGGCCAGGCTGGTCTCGAACTCCTGACCTCAAGTGATCTGCCCACCTTGGCCTCCTGAAATGCTGGGATTACAGGCATGAGCCACCAAGCTGGGTCCAAACATTTCTTCTTGACAGAATCCCAAGGTCAATGTCAGGGGTCGGTGCTTCCTTCCTTACTACTCTATACTGTTTCTTACTATTCAACATAGATTCTGGACAACAGAGGTTTAGAGGACATAGCAATCAGTTACAAATGTCCAATTGTGGATTGAATCCTGGTTTGGACAAATTAAACGTAAGAAACATTTCTGGAACAATGGGAATAAATCGATTGTGTACTGAGGTATTAGATAATATTAAAGAATAGTGATTCATTTTAAGGTGATATGTTATTTCAGCCATGTTCTTAAACTATCAGCAATACAAACAAATAAACAAAAAAGTATTTATTTCTTTATATTTGGACCAAAGTCTCACTCTGCCGCCCAGGCTGGAGTGCAGTGGCACAATCTCAGCTCACTGCAACCTCTGCCTCCTGGGATCAAGCGATTCTTGTGCCTCAGCCTCCTGAGTAGCTGGGACTGGGACTACAGGCATGTGCAGGCATGTGCCACCACGCCTGGCTAATTTTTACATTTTTAGTAGAGGCAGGGTTTCTCCATGTTGGCCAGAGTTGTCTTGAACTCCTGACCTCAAGTGATCTGCCCACCTCAGCCTCTCAAAGTGCTGGGATTACAGGCATGAGCGACTGTGCCTGGCCAAAACATTTATTATTTTATTTATTTATGTTAAGGTGAAAGCAAGTTTATTAAGAAAGTAAAGAAATAAAGAATGGCTACTTCACGGGCAGAGCAGCCCAAAAAATGTATTTTTAAGCAACATTTTGAAATTCTAAAAAGTTTGTTTATGTTTAATAGAGGCAGGGTCTCACTATGTTGCCCAAACTCAACATAGTGACTTGGTCTCAGACTCCTAGCTCAAATGATCTTCCCACCTAAGACTCCCAAAGTGCTGGGATTATAGGCATGAGCCACTGTGCCCAGGCTCTAAAATGTTCTAAAAGTAAAATTGTTACCAACAGTGATTATTGGTGAGGGAGATGGAGAAGAGGAAATTTTGACTTTCTACTTTACACACAGGGGAAAATACATACATACATATATATATGTAAAACTCTCTACTCAGGAAACACTAGACAAGGCAAGATTAAGAGACATTCTACAAGATAAAATAACTGGCTTTTATACTTCAAAATTATAAGGTCATGGAAGACTGAGATGAGGAACTGTTTCAATTAATGGAGACTCAATTGGTGTGACAATACAATGGACAAGTCTGGATTACTTCCTGACATGAAAAATAACTTAAACATTTTTGCTGCAAAGGACATCATTGACAAAATATAAAATCTGTAGATTAGAAGATAGTATGATATCAATGCCAACTTAGTGATTTTTTTTACTGTACTGTAGTTATGTAAGTGAATATCCTCCTTCTTAGGAAAAACATACACTGAAATATTTAAGGGCAAAGGGGCATCATGTCTGCATCATGTCTGCAATGCATATTTTGGACACATACAAAATATATGCAAAATACTGTATCTGGGAGATATATGTACTCATGAGTATTATGAGAAAGAGAAGAGAGAAAATGTGAGAAAAAAATGTGAGGGAAAAAAGCAATGTGGTAAAATAGTTACAACTCGGGAATATAAGTAAAGAGTTCTTTCTACTATTCTTGCAATTTTTTCTTTCTTTCTTTCTTTCTTTCTTCCTTCCTTCTTTCTCTTTCTATCACTCTCTTTCTTTCTCTTTCTTTTTTTTCTGAGACAGGGTCTTACTCTGTCACTCAGGCTGGAGTGCAGTGGCATGATCATAGCTCACTGCAGCCTCGACCTCCCAGGGTCAAGTGATCCTCCCACCTCAGCCCCTTGAGTAGCTGGGATTACAGGTGTGAGCCACCACACCTGGCTAATTTTTAAAATTTTGTGTAGAGACAAGGTCTCACTACATTGCTCAGGCTGGTTTCCAACTCCTGAGCTCAAGCGATCCTCCTGCCTCAGCCTCCTGAAGTGCTAGGATTATAGATATGAGCCACCACGCCTGGCCTCTTGAAAGTTTCTATAATAAAAAGTTACCCTCCAACATCCCTTCTCTATCTTTTGAAGAGAATCAGAAAGTTGTTTCTTTATATGCAAAATAGAAATAAAAGCTGGGCATGATGGCTCATGCCTGTAACCCTAACACTTTGGGAAACAGGCAGGAGGATCGTCTGAGCCCAGGAGTTTGAGACCAGCCTGGGCAATATAGTAAGACTCCATCTCTACCCCCCAACCAAAAATTAAAAATTAGCTGAGCTTGGTGGTGTGTACCTTAGTCCCAGGAACACTGAAGGCTGCAGTGGGAGGATTGCTTGAGCCCAGGAGGCAGAGGTTGCAGTGACCCCTGATGGCACCACTGCACTCCAACCTGAGCAACATAGTGAGACCTTATTTATTTTTTTAAAGAAATAAACAACAGTAATTATCTCTTGGTCTTGTGATTACTAAATTAATGTAGCCAAAGGGCTTGGCATATTACAAGACAAATTGAATTGGTCAAGTTGCAAATCATTGAAAATAGAAAACTTTCTCATTAGTTTAAGTATAAAGGCATTTATTGGGAGGACTGAAAAACTCACAGAACTTTCGCAAGTGACAAAAACCTAGACTCACAAAACAAAGCCACAACAATTAAAAAACTGGTTTGCCAAGAGCGCTGCTACCCCTGCCACAACTAGGAAATTAAGGACTATGGAAACCACAACCACAGCTGGTGTCTGACTATGCCGTCTTTGCCATCATCCATGCCAGCCAAGAGATGATTCATGGCCTGCCACTCTGTCCAGAATTTTCATTCCAAATTAAAATTTCATGTGAGTTCCTCTAATCAGGGGAAGCCTAAAATACCTCTAACCCTTAGCTGCAGAGGATCCTAGGAATGTAGTTTTCAGTTTTCCAGGCTTTGCCATGCGGAAAGCCACGCCAGCAGTGGTTGGAATAGACACGGAGACGGTCGGCATCTGCAACAGTTCACACTTGTATCTACTCAACCTCTGAGGCTTCTTCCTATACTTAAATTTCTTTTATTTTGGCTGGCCGTGGTAGCTCACACCTATAATCTCAGCACTTTGGGAGGCCGAGTGCTGAGGGTGGATCACTTGAGGTCAGCAGTTTGAGACCAGCCTGGCCAACAGGGTCAAACCCCATCTCTACTAAAAATACAAAAAAGTAGCTGGGCATGGTGGCACATGCCTGTAATCCCAGCTATTTGGGAGGCTGAGGCAGGAGAATTGCTGAACCCGGGAGATGGAGGTTACAGTGAGCCAAGGTTGCACCACTGCACTCCAGCCTAGGCAACAGAGTGAAACTCCGTCTGAAAAAAAAAAAAAAAATTTTTTTTTTTTTCTTTTTTTTAGACGGAGTCTCACTCTTGTCATCCAGGCTGGAGTGCAGTGGTGCGATCTTGGCTCACTGTAACCTCCACCTCCTGGGTTCAAGCAATTCTCCAGCCTCAGCCTCCCAAGTAGCTGGAATTATAGGTGTGCACCATCATGCCAAGCTGATTTTTTTATTTTTAGGAGAGACGGGGTTTCACCATCTTGGTCAGGCTTGTCTGGAACTCCTGACCTCAAGTGATCCGCCCACCTCAGCCTCCCAAGTGCTGGGATTACAGGCATGATCCAACATGCCTGGCCATATACTTAAATTTCTGAACAGCAAAACACCTGTTTTGCATAAAGTAACTATCTTCTGTATAAACAAAAAGCTCTCTCGTTCTCTTTAAAATAATAAGCCCAAAGTCACAGGAGTTCCTGGGAGTCATCTGGGAGACTTTTAATCCTTCTAGATTAGTCAAATTTTGTCTTTATATCCTGTAACCTGTGGACTAAATTAAAAATTAACCAAACCAACACATACAAAATGGTAAGGGAAAAGGAAATGGAGGTGGAAAGAGAAAAACTCGTGTTTATACATAAAAAATATATAACTAACAGAATTAATAGGTACAGATATTGGCTGAATGCTTAGTGGCCGAGTGTTAATGTTAAAATCAATTCTTTTTTCTCCCCCTGCCCCTTTTTTTTTTGAGACAGAGTCTCGCTCTGTCACCAAGGCTGGAGTGCAGTGGTGCAATCTCGGCTCACTGCAACCACTACCTCCCAGGTTCAAGCTATTCTCCTGCCTCAGTTTCCCAAGCAGCTGGGACTACAGGTGCCCGACACCACACCCAGCTAATTTTTGTATGTTTTTAGTAGAGTCGGGCTTTCACCATGTTGACCAGGTAGGTCTTAAACTCCTGATCTCAAGTGATCCACCCACCTGGGTCTCCCAGAGTGCTGGGATTACAGGTTTGAGCACCATGCTTGGCTAAAATCAATTCTTTGACAAAGGCAAGATCAAGGCTAAGTATTACTAACATAAAATGAATTTCTGAAATATAGGAATAAAGCTGGCATTTTATCAAAATGTCTCAATAATTGTCATAAATTTATTATGATAGATATGGTGGTCTACTTTAAAAGTTGATCTAGTAAAGAACAACGTTGTTAGCCCCTGGATTGCGTTTGTCATCACTACACAAACCATGCCTACATTAATGTTACTAAATCGTCAATTTCCTATGAAGTTGGAAGAGTAGTGAGACTTTTTTTCTAGCACTGCCAATAGAGTCTTTGGCTGATGGGGGATGTTACCACAGCAGTATTAAGTTTACTTCCACTCTAATCAGAATTGACTAAAGTAAGGACTTATTTTCAACTCCTGGCCTTGAAGATAAGCAGATCATGATAATGCAATTTCATTGAACCGATCTCATAAATAGAAGCTCTGTGAACCACTTGAAAATGCTTCTGTGCATTTTCAGAAGCCGAATTGAGAGTGTTGTGGGGATTTTTGCTCTTCTGTTTCTAATATTTGAGTATCGCATGCAGCTTCATACAATTGCTTGAGAAAACATTGTCCTTAAATCTTGGAAATAGAAATTTTTTTCAATGAACAGTATAATTCATTGGACTTGTAAGGATAAAATGTGTTTTGAATACTTCATTGTCTCCACCACTTTCTTCTCTTCTTTATGCTTTTTCTGTTCTTTATTATGCATGGATCATAAATGACTGTCATGCTCCATGTGACTTTGGAGGTTTTCTTGCTTGTAAAAAATTCTGAGGAGATAGAGTTGATATTGTACTTTAAAATTAAAATTTGGCCTCACAAAATATAAATAAATCTCTATTAGAACTTTAAAAAATAAACCCATGCTTATAAACTTAATTGAATTGAAAATAAACTTAATTGAATACAAAAAAATTATGTAAATTGTAAAAGAAACACATTTGCCTCACATTATGCCTCAGCTCATCACAGGAGAAGAAGATGAGAAAGCAGGAGCAAAGACCATGAGAAGGGTGAGGCAGTGGCCCACACCTGTAATCCCAGCTACCATAATCCCAGCTACTCGGGAGGCTGAGACAGGAGGATCGCCTGAGCCCAGGAATTCCAGGCTGTAGTGAGCTGTGATCGCACCACAGCACTCTGGCCTGGGCGACAGAGCCAGATCATGTCTCTAGGAAAAAAAAAAAGGCTGACCGAGCGCGGTGGCTCACGCCTGTAATCCCAACATTTGGGAGGCCAAAGCAGGTGGATCACTTGAGGTCAGGAATTCAACACCTGCCTGGACAACATGGTGAAACCCCGTCTCTACTAAAAAAGTACAAAAATTAGCTGGGCGTGGTGGTGTGTGCCTACAATCCCAGCTACTCAGGAGGCTGAGACATGAGCATTACTTTAACCTGGGAGGCAGAGGTTGCAGTGAACTGAGATCGTGCCACTGCCTCCAGCCTGAGTGACAAAGCCAGACTCCGTCAAAAAAAAAAAAAAAAAAAAAAAGAGTGAGGAGACAGACAAAGCATAAATTATAAGATAAAGTTTTGATAAACTGGACTTCATGAAAATTTAATACTTGCTTTGCAAAAGACACTGTTAAGACCATGAAAATGCAAACTACAGACTGAGAGATAATAGTCACAAAACACATACCTGATGAAGGATTTGTATCTAAAATATACCATGAACTCTTACAACTCAATAATGCAAGACAAACAATCCAATAAAAAATTGGCAAAACATTTGAACAAGCACTTCACAAGAGATACATGCATGGCAAATAAGTACACACACAAAAAAATGTTCAGCATTATTAGTCATTAGGAAAATGCAAATTAAAACCACAAAAAATAGAATTAAACACTCACAAGAATAGCTTGCAGTATACAGACTGATCATACCAAATGTTGCAAGGCTATAGAGCAATTGAAACTCTTTTACTATGTTGGTAGGAATGTAAAATGAAACAACCACTTTGGAAAACAGCTTGACAGTTTCTTAAAAGTTATACATATATATAACCTATGCCACAGCCATTCCAATCCTAAGTATGTATTCAAGAGAAATGAATGCATATGTTCACCCGAAGACTTGTACATAAATGTTATTAGCACTTTATATCTAATATCCCAAGTGTCCATTAACTGGTGAATGGTTAAATAAACTGTGGTATATCCATATAATGGAACACTACCCAGCAATAGCAAAGAATGGGCTGACTGCAGCAGCTCACACCTGTAATCCTAGACTTTGGGAGGCCAAGGCAGGCAGGTGGCGCAAGCCCAGGAGTTGCAGCCCAGGAGCTCCAGACCATGAGCAACTGATGAAACCCATCTCTACAAAGAGGAAAAAATAATTAGTTACTTGAGATGCTGAGGAAGAGGGAGGATCACCTGAGCCTGGGGAAGTCAAGGCTGCAGTGAGCCATGATTGCACCACTGCACTCCAGCCTGGGCAAGAGAGGGAGATCCTGACTCAAAAAAAATTAAAAAAAAAAAAAATAGAACTGTTGTGTATGCAACAACATGGATGAATCTCAAAATAATTATAGTAGTTAAAAGAAGCAAGACAAAAAGAGTACATATTGTGTAATTCCATTCATGTAAAATTCTAGAAAATATAATTCACGTATAGGGGCAGAAGCAGGCCAATTTTGTCAGGGCTGTGGGGTGGGGTGTTAGGGAAGAAGTATTGAATCACAAAGGAACAAGGGAAATCATTTGAGCCTAATCCAAAATGTTCATTATCTTGATAGTGACATTGGTTTTACAAGTGTTTAAATATGAAAACAAATTATACAATTTAAATGTGTGCAACGTATTGTACATTACTTATACCTCAGTAAAGCTGTAAAAAAAAGTTGATTGGGGCTAGGAGCAGTGGCTCACACCTGTAATCCTAGCACTTTGGGAGGCTGAGGTGGGCAGATCACCTAGGCCAGGAGTTTGAGACCAGCCTGGCCAGTATGGTGAGACCCTGTCTCTACTAAAATGCAAAAATTAGCCAGGTAAGCAGGCATGTCCCTGTAGTCTTAGGTATTTAGGAGGCTGAGGCAGGAGAATTGCTTGAATCTGGGAGGCAGAGGTTGCAGTGGGCTGAAATTGTATCACTGCACTCCAGCTTTGGTGACAGATCAAGGCTTCATCTAAAAAAAAAAAAGTGATTGGGTAGTCTGTGTGTGCAAGTTTATTCAAAGTCTCATTTTATTGAACTGTCTGGGGATCTTCCTCTTGGAGAGGAATGTTCACTGCTACTTGTACTTTGTCTATCCTGAATTTACTAATATTTAAACAATTAGTTCTCCTTTATTTACAAACTACTTACACACCAATCAAAGTCATAATTTTACAAATGAGTTGTCTCCAAGCAAACACTAACTGCAAATCGTCAATTAAATTTTTGCAAGTCTAATATCTTAGAGTTCTTTAAATGTAGTAATTACTTTGAAAGCAAGCAAAATATTTATATATTTCAATGATTATAAAATTGATCAGAGGCCAGGCATGGTGACTCATGCTTGTAATTCCAGAATTTTGGGAGGCCAAGGCAGGCAGATCACCTGAAATCAGGAATTCGAGACCAGCCTGGCCAATATGGTGAAACCCCGTCTATACCAAAAATACAAAAATTAGCTGGGTGTGGTGGCGGGCGCCTGTAATCCCAGCTAACTTGGGAGGCTGAGGCAGGAAAATCGCTTGAACCCAGGAGGTGGAGGTTGTAGTGAACCGAGATCACACCACTGTACTCCAGCCTGGGCAACAAGAGCAAAACTTCGTGTCCAAGAAAAAAATAAATAAATAAAAACTGATGAAAATAATCATAATAAACAGATGACAAAGTATTAATACTATGATTTAATTTTTTTTTTTTCAGACAAAGTTTCACTCTGTCACCCAGGCTGGAGTGCAGTGGCACGATCTCGGCTCACTACAACCTCTGCCTCCTGGGTTCAAGTGATTCTCCTGTCTCAGCCTCCTGAGTTAGCTGGAATTTCAGGCACACGCCACTACGCCCAGCTAATTTTTGTATTTTCAGTTGAGATGGGGTTTTACCACGTTGCCCAGGCTGGTCTGGAGCTGCAGGCTCAAGTGATCTGCCCAGCTTGGCCTCCCAAAGTGCTGGGATTACAGGTGTAAGCCACTGTGCCTGGCCTTCATCTGTGTTTATTTATCCTTCTCCATATCTACCTCATGTTTTTAATTTTTATTTCTTCCTAAGGGTCAGTTTTAATTATTCAACCCAGAGAAGGAGTGTTTATTTTCAGACAGGCCAGGGTTGTGGATTCAGGTTGAGCACTGACATCTCAGGACTGAGGACAGGATGCCTGAGGGGTCCTGGCAAGGTGATTCTCTCAGTCTATCACCCAATCAGTTAGGTCTTTATTATAGGCTGGTGCATCAGGAAATTTACAATGATTGGCCCTGACCAATCAGAAAGGGTTTAATTTCTTCAACTCTAGTCTTTTTTCCTTGGAGCATTTGTCCTCAACACCTTCCCTTGGGCACATCCTAAACAGCCTATTTTGCAACTGGACCTGATTTGGTTTGCTAAAATCTTAAGTTGTTTCACTAAAATGACAACTTTTCTTTTTCATCAACTCTTAAGACTTATAAAAATGACAGTGATAGCCAGTATCAGGAAGTCTGTTCTCTGGGGGCTGTTCCCTTTCCGGGAAGGGAACCTGGGGCTCCCGCCTGGATGTTATATCTGGCTGTTGGCGGGCGAGGAGCTGAGCCATCTCCCTAGTGGGCCACTGCTCCACATGCAAACCCCTTCCTTTCAGTCTGGATCTTCACTCTTGCCCTCTCAAGAGCCCCGTAGCCCCGATTCAGAGCCTCTCCCCTTTCGATTTTTCTAGAAAATAGATTATACCTCCATAAAGCAAGGGAAGGGGCAAAGTTAAGCTGGCAGGGCAGGTGTTGGAGACAAACTGCACAAGTGTGCACTAGCTTGGCAACAGGTTTTTAACAAATTGCAAGTCCAAGATCAGGGTGCCAGCATGGTTGGGGTCTTGGTGAAGGCTCTCTTCCTGGTGTGCGGATAGCTGCCTTCTCACTGTGACTTCACATGGTGGAAAGAGAGAGCGCTCTGGCCTCTTCCTCTTCTGTAAGGACACTAATCCCATCACGGAGATTCCACTGTCAGACCTTATCTAAACGCAATTACCTCCCAAAGATCCCATCTTCAAATACCATTACATTGGGGATTAGGACTTCAACATATGAATAGGGGTAGGGTTGCCGGGGGAGAAAAAAAGGTTTGTTCTATTCAAGACAATCCTGAAGGGCTATTCTAGCTTCAGAGCTCACCAGTGGGTTAGCTGAGTCTGTTGTTGGGCCTGCATTTATTCACTTTTCAGCTTCTCCCTCTACTTATCCTGCTTCCTTCTTTTTCCTTCCAGAAGCACTGATCCTAGGACTCCTTAATAAACATGCTGGAGGCTAAATTCCTGGAAGTCTGTGCCCTAGGGGAACCACACTTAGGACAGTAACTGACAGCTGCTTTGTAATTTATGAGTAGCTTCTGACATGTTCTCACTACCATCTTTAATCCTCACAAACAACACTGTGAGGCATTAACTATTTTTCTGCTTTTAGGATAAGAAAACTGAGTGTCAAGAGGTCATATGCCCAGGGCCATGTATAGCTTGTTAGAAAAAGACTGGGACCGCGAGGGGGTGGCTAAAGCCTGTAATCTCAGCTCTTTGGTAGACTGAGGCAGGTGGATCACTTGAGGCCAGGAATTCAAGACCAGCCTGGCCAACATGGTGAAACCCCACCTCTACCAAAAATACAAAAATTAGCTGGGTATGGTGGCACATGCTTGTAATCCCAGCTACTCAGGAGGCTGAGGCAGGAGAATCGCTTAAACCCAGGAGGCAGAGGTTGTGGTGAGCTGTGATTGCCCCACTGCATTCCAGCCTGGATAACAGAGTAAGACTCTGACTCAAAAAAATAAAATAAAATAAAAGGAAAAAGAAAGCTGGGATTTAATCTTGATCTCCAGACTCTGACAAAACAAAACAAAGAAACAAATACAGGCCTGTGCCATGAGCTGGGTCACAGAATTTGATACACAGAAGCTGACTACTTACGCCTCTTTCCTGTAACAAAGCTGCACTGTCATTTCTGAAAGTGCATGCATTTAGATGCCAACATGTTCACCACTTATACTCCAAGGCCAGAAACACTCAAAACATTAAAGAGACCAGCCAAATTTAAAAATGTTGACTGCCTTAATGAGTTTTCAGGTTTTCTCTCTGGGGAAAATAACAGGCAAAAGCTGCTGTAATTCTCTCCAAGCAATGGGGCACCTAGGACACAGAGATGCCAATAGTCTCCGTAGCAACCATCCAAAATCAAGTTGCTAGAAGATGAAATCCTGATCTATTCATGCAGCAGATCACATGGGGTCAGGTACTGTTTATCTCTCTAGCAGAAAGCACCAGTCACTGAGATTTTAATTGCATCCTTATGATTTCTTTAAAAAAAAAAAAAAAGACGTAAACAACAGAAATGAGAGCAGTTACTAATGAGCACACAGTGAACATAAAATCTTCAGCTGGCTTCTTTAAAGCACATACTTTTATAAAGTGTGCTTCAGAAGCCATTGCTTATACACACACACAGACACACACACAGACACATACACACACACACTTTTTAGGGCTTCGGACGCTGCCTCTTCTTCATTATAATTCAAAACTCACAAACCGAGCTCATTAGGTGAATGCTTGGTTCAGGAGGATTTTGTAGGCACATAGCCATTTGACTGTGATGTGTTTGCCTCACCCCACATTGCTTTTTAATGAGCTTGCCTCCTAAAAAACCTAATACTGAGCAGTCTTGGGATCAAACTAGAACTAACGGATATAAATCAATGGCTTTTTTTTCTTCATTAAAACAGCCTTGCTGAAGGAGCAGGTCGTGACTGGTCATATAACCAACTGCTCAGTCCTTGACAGTTGCGCGTCTAAATAATATTTTCTGTCACCTTTCAGAACACTATTTTATTTATTAATTTAATAAATATTTATTGATATGTTTTTGATATTAATATGTGTGGGGCACTCATTAAGACTTAAAAGTACGGATACACAGTGATGTAATTAATTAACAAAATTTCTCTACCAACATATAATCTACACCATGTTGTTTCATCTCGTTTCTGCAAATATCGAGGACTAGAGACGTTACTGGCAGCATAGCGCCGTTTCTCATACACATAAAGAAGGGTCATACTATTTTCAAGGGTCAATAAAACAGCAATTGTGTAAAATCAAGTGTCTTGTCTTACAAATCAATTTTTCCTGAAGCTTTTGAAAAGAGTCACTTTCAAAATCTAACCTCTGAAGGGAAAGGAATGACATTTTAAAATAATAGCTGTGGCTTTTCCTTTACTGGATGCTAAATGGAGGCACCAGACCAAAGGCCCAAGGTACCTGGCACCACTGAATGGGAATGGAGTTTAGTCCTGACGGTATTGCTGTTCTTTCTTTCTTTTTGCTTTATCTTCCATTTTCTTTTTATTCTCCTCCCCATTTTCTTTTGTTCTGCCTAATGGCCTATTAATGGAACTTGAAAAGGTTTCAGGTCCCATGGTTGGTTGCAACGATCAGCCAGTTTGGGCTTTATAATTATAGCTGAACTTCCTCTGCCACTTTTTCTAGCATGCCCTGTGGGTTTGTGGTTAGAGATACAACTAGGAAGACACCACAGTAGATGCCTGACATGCTGTCAGAATCACGCTGTTTATAAAATACTGTGAAATTTCCCATGATTTGTGGAGCAATTTTGAAAGTCAGGTCAGGGAACCTTAGACTCCTTATGGAGGGGGATTTGCAGCAAGCTGGCAGCAGCGGTGGGCGTTTAATGTATGTGCTCATTCTCTTACTCCCATTTTAAGTGGGTTTCCAATCCTGAGGGAGTTGTTTTTCCCTTTTTTTCTCTGGCACCTGTCTTCTTATGCAAAATTGTGTGACGCTGCAACTACTCTCATGAGATCAGGAGGTGGGGCAGGGGGTGAAAGTCTAGGGAAAAATAATTCTATCAAGGAATCAGATTAAAGAGCTGTAACACTTTAGAGCTGGAAGGGGACTGAAAATTATTTGTCTTGTTCACTGTTCTATCCCCAGAGCAATGAATATTCAATCAGTAACTACTGAATGTGTAAATGAGTGAAGCATCACTCTTTCCCATTTTACAGATGGGAAATCTGGAGTCACAAAGATGAAAGATATACCTATAGTTTCACAGGAAATTGTGGGAGCCAGAATTCTAAACTAGGCTTCTCAGACTTTCACGTGCACAGGAATCGCCTGGGGATGTTGTTAAAATGCAAATTCTGCTTCAGTAGGTCAGAGATGGGCCTCTAAATTCTACATTTCTTTTTTTTTTTTTGAGACAGAGTCTCGCTCTGTTGCCCAGGCTGGAGTGCAGTGGCACAATCTCGGCTCACTGCAACTTTTGCCTCCTGAGTTCAAGCTATTCTTCTGCCTCAGCCTCCCAGGTAGCTGGGACTATAGGCGTGTGCCACTATGCCCAGCTAATTTTTATATTTTTAGTAGAAACAGAGTTTCACCATGTTGGCAAGGCTGGTCTCAAACTACTGACCTCAAATGATCCACCCACTTCGGCCTCCCAAAGTGCTGGGATTACAGGCATAAGCCCCCATGCCTGTCTCAAATTTCTCATAAGTATTCCATGTTAATACACATAACTGGCTTTACCAGTTGTGTATTTTGTTTTACTCATTAAACTTGAGATTTTAAACTTGGATTATGTTACAATCAGCCCTTGTTGCATCACAAATGAGTATGTGGAGATTGTAAACTAAATGAACCGACTTATCCAGTTGCCAAGGTGACGCAGGATTTTCCTAACCCCTTGGTTGGACTTGCAACAGGGGTGCCCCGTTTACTCGGCCCGCCACGCTCAGCCCCTTGCAGGAGGGAGCACGTGAGTGAGAGAGTGCAGGATCTGGATTGCTGCTTTGGGTGCTGGCAGGAGCAGGCTTCGTGTGGCCCCACAGCAGTGCCCAGGTGGGGGTGCCCGTGACTCCTGAAGCTCCAGAGGGCATGTTACAATGCTCCTTTAGCTCTGCCGTCTGTGGACAGAGGTGTGTGATCAGCTCATTGAGCCCCTTGCCTCGTCGTGTGGGGTGGCTGCCCTCTGCCAGCAAGTGTGAAGGGCCAGTGTGACAGCCTTTTTGGGTACCCACACTCAGTGGGTCCCAAGCTCTTGTCTGAGCATCCAAGAAGAATGAGGTTGCCCAGACACTTGAAGGATGGTGAAGGTGGAGAATTATATTAGGTGATGGGAAATGGCCGTCAGCGGAGAGGGGAGCCAGAGACAGGACAGGCAGGAAATCTTCCCCTGAAATACAGCTGTCTCCAGCTGACTCTTCCTTGTAGTCAAGCTGTCTCTGAAGTTAAGCCATCTTTTCTCTGAAGCCCAGCCTTCGCTCTGAAGACAAGTCATCTCTCTCCAGTCAAGCCACTTTTCTCCCTCTACCGACCCAGTCTGGGGTCTTTATAGGCACAGGATAGGGGCATGGGGTGAGCCATAGTTAGTTTTGGAAAAGGGAACATTCGATCAGTAAAAAGACATTATTCAGAAAGAACCAATCAGAAGAGAGCTGGCAAACAGGGATAGAAGTTCTCACTTTGGACGCTGGTTTCAGGGTTCTTGGCTCAAAGGTAGGGTTTTGCCAGGGACCCAATTCTGTCTGCCTAGAATTTCTCTGCCTCCTGCCTCTATCAAAGGGGTATGGTTAAAAGGAGATTTTTTTTTTTTGAGATAGAGTCTTGCTCTGTTGCCCAGGCTGGAGTGCAGTGACATGATCTTAGCTCACTACAACCTCTGCCTCCTGGGTTCAAGAGATTCTCATGTCTCAGCCACCCAAGTACATGAGATTAAAGGCACGTGCCACTACACCCAGCTAATTTTAGTATTTTTATTACAGATGAGGTTTCACAATATTGGCTAGGCTGGTCCTGAACTCCTGACCACAAGTGATCCGCCCACCTCAGCCTCCCAGAGTTCTGGGATTACAGGCATGAGCCACCCCATCCAGTCCTAGACCAAGGACCAAGGTTTTATCATGCAGATGAAGCCTCCCTGTAGCAAGCCTCAGAGTTCTTATCAGAGCTGAAAAAGTGCCAAACTCTTAGTGAATTCTCTCCTAGATCAGGGAAAAGACTTGGAAAGGAAAGACTTGGAAAGCAAAAGGGATTTTTTTTTTTTTTTTTTTACAAAATGTAGATTTTCCCCACAAGAGGCAGCTTTGCAGGGTCACTTCAAAATATGTCAAAGAAATACATTTTGGGTAAAATATTTTGATTTCTTTCAGGGCCTGCTATGTGTCATGTGATGTTATACTAACGTTAGGCTGGAATTTGGTGTCTTATTGCTACAAAAAGTCTGTTTCTTCAGTCTTAAGATTTCTGTTGTAATGCTGAAGCTGCTCAGCTATGCCTGAATTTCAAAGGGAGGAGAGTAAAATAAGGGATGTCAGACAACCCCCTTCCAATCATGACCTGAACTAGATATTCAGATTTACTTTGGAATGCCTTTGGCTGAGGCAGGGGCCGGCATCAATCAGTAGGCTGAGAGGCATAGACTTTTATTTTTGGTTTACACAATAACAACAAAAAAACCAGAAGTTGGAGGATCATGTTGGAGCAGGTTTTCAGTGGGTTCAAGCAAAAGGGAAAGCGTCTGTGTTTGTCCATGTCTTCTCACTCATTCTAGAGGAGTGATCCTTCTGACCGCTATACTGACACTCAAGCAGCCCAGTTACTCAGGAGGCTGAGGCAGGGGAATTGCTTGAACCCGGGAGGTGGAGGTTGCAGTGAGCTGAGACTGGGCCATGATATTCCAGCCAGGGTGACAAAGCAAGATTCTATTTCAAAAAAAGAGGAAATTTTGGTCTCCACAACCTCTTATCTTTTTTTTTTTTTTGAGAGGGTAGCAGCAAGATCATGGCTCATGGTAGCCTCAACCTCCTGGGCTCAAGGGATCCTCTTACTTCAACTTCCCAAGTTGCTAATTTTTTATCTGTAGAGATGAGGTCTTGCTTATGTCCAGGCTGTTCTAGAACTTCTGGCTGAAGCAATCCTCTTGCCTCAGCCTCCCAAAATGCTGGGATTACAGGCATGAGCCACCACACCTGACCCCAGATATTCCTTTCTACTGATTCCAGGTCTTTTTTTTTTTGGAGACAGAGGTTTGCTCTCTTGCCAGGCGCCAGGCTGAAGTGCAGTGGCACGATCTCGGCTCACTGCAATCTCCGCCTCCTGTGTTCCAACAATTCTCCTGCCTCAGCCTCCTGAGTAGCTGGGACTACAGGTACATGCCACCACGCCCAGCTGATTTTTGTATTTTTAGTAGAGATGGGGTTTCACCATGTTGGCCAGGATGGTCTTGATCTCTTGACCTTGTGATCCACCCGCCTCGGCCTCCCAAAGTGCTGGGATTACAGGCATGAGCCACTGCGGCCGGCCGATTGCAGGTCTTCAGATAATAACTCTTTCAACCAATTGCCAGTCAGAAAATCTTGGAATCCACCCATGACCCAGAAGCCCCACTCCTAGTTATCCCACTTTTCTAGAACAAACCAATGTAGATCTGACATGGATTTGTTGCAGGACTTCCTTAGTTCATCTAAAGACAGGGTTCCTTGTCCCACGGCAGTGAAAGTTTAGGGTCGCAGATGGTTTGAATGGTGAGTAAAACAGGGTTTTATTGGATGAAAAGGAAAAAAAGGCGGAAACAGGGACTCTCCACAAGGCCAGAGTTACTCTAGTGGACTTCCCAACTTGCAGTTTGAATCCTAGGTGTGTGAAGAGGAGGGGCCAGGCTCCTCCCAGCTGCCAGCAGTGGCGTGAACATCTGTAGCTCCACCCCAGTTCGCAGGCCGGTTGGAGTTTTGCCAGGGACCCCCTCCCACCTGGCTGTCTCATATTGATTGATGTCTATGTCTCCCTAAAATATATAAAACCAAGATGTGCCCAACCACTTTGGACACATGTTGTCAGGACCTCTTGATGCTGTGCAATAGGCATGTCCTTAACCTTGGCAAAATAAACTTCTACATTGATTGAAACTCATCTCAGATACTTTTTGGTTTACAGTTGATTAGTTAAACTTATAACTGTTTGTCCCCCGGAAACCAGCTAACCACAGAGAACACCCTCTCCTCTTCAGATAACTGAGACTATCCCTGCTTGCAAAAGAACCCAAAACCATAAAAATCACCTCATCTGTAACCTATTTCCCCACTGAAAAAAAAAAATAAGTCTAAGGTAAAACCACCTTAAGACACTCTGGAGTGCAATAGCCAAGAAAAGATCATCTCTTTACAGAGAGAGAGAGAGATAGAGAGAGAGAGAGAGAGAGAGAGTACATGAGTGAGCACAAGCTATCCTTATGACCTAGCTATGGAAATCCTTTAACATCACTTTCACCACATTCTATTTCTTTGAAGTGAATCACCAGGGGTCTGGCCCACATCATGAGGAAGTGTACTAGGCTTCACATTTTCAAGAAAGGAGTGTCAGATGTATTGGGACATATTTTTAAACCACCTGATGATCATATCCAGTGGCAGTAGAAGAAGTTGCCCAGGAAGATAGGCAGTAACTCAGGTCTAATAGCAGCTTGTTCTAGCATTCTCTCAGCATAAGTATTATTGTCCTCATTTTTCTTGCATGGTGGAATTAAAATAATATAGAGTTCAACTAAATTTAAATATTACTATAGTAAGTACAACATTTTTACTCTAGTCTGCCTCCTCACACGAGAAGATATTGGTTAAATGTGTCTGGATAGAGAGAGGAATTTTTATCCTAGTATTCATCTCTCTACCATTTGCCAATCCCACCACCACAAGCAATACAGAAAATCAGGGATGTTAGGCGCACACTTTGGAAAATCATCAGCGACACATGCTTTATGCGAAAAAAAAAAAAATTGTAGACAGAAGAGTGAGAGAGAGCTGTTTTCATCACAGAGGGAAGAGATCTTGGAAGGAAGCCTCATAGAGTTAACCAAAATAATGAATAAGCTGAGTCTAAAGAGTTACAGTAATTATTCCATGTTAAAGACGTTAGAAGAAAACAAATCTACTGAAAACAATTTTGCATTCGAATTAAATTTAAAAGGCTCAATTATAACTCTCATAAGACTAATGATCAATTCTTTGGGTTCTTTGTGGGTATTGGACTTGTGATTTACAGAGAGGATGTTTGATCCCAGGAAAGCAATTAACATCCCTTTCACAAAATAGCATTCATTGCTCTAGGTCTCTGAAACCTGAAGGAATTGTAAAAGATCAATAATCAGTTTTAAAATATGATTCACATAATGCTCTCTGGATTCAGGAAATGGGCAAATTCTGATTATTTTATTAATGAGGGGTACATAGGAACAAAAGAATATAAAATGATAAGAAACTGCTAAGGGCCTTCTCTCCTGCCATGGTTGAACCTGAACCTTGAAGCCAGAAAAATAAATAGCAATGCAGCAGAAATATCACTAACTACTGTCTCCTCTCAGGAGTCATTCCATCTTGATCAATTCTGTCCTTCCAAGTATAGCTTGAGTTTACTGGTGCTGAGACATTACAGAGATGTGTCCACCTTGGGCAACTAGCCACAGAACAAAGACTTGTGACCCAGGCCAGATTTTCTTCACTTGGTGGCCACCCAGCGAGGTGTTAATTGTCCATGAAGTTGAACACATATACAGGCAGCCCAGTTACCTGGCACTCAGTTCTCCTAGTTTAACAATTTCAGAAGACCATACCTTCGTTTTGGATGCTTCACAGGCAAATGCTGTAGAAATCCATTATATCTAGGAATAAAGCAAGTAGGAAATCAAGCAACTGTGAATTTCGGGGCTTCAATTTTAATGGGTCATAAAGGCTTTTCTTCATGGGTGATCAAAAGATGTGGATAAAAATAAAACAAAAAAGACAATGGCTTTGAATTAGCTGGGTGTGGTACCACATGCCTGTAATCCCAGCTACTCAGGAGGCTGAGGCAGGAGAATTGCTGGAACCCGGGAGGTGGAGGTTGCAGTGAGCCTAGATCGCACCACTGCACTCCAGCCTGGGCGGCAGAATGAGATGCTATCTCAAAAGACAATGGCTTTGGGGCGGAGGGATAAAGAGGATTGTGAGCATGGGAATCAGTATTGTAGGGGATTGAGTGATGATTTGTTTGGGGTACTCTTCCAGTGCTCAGGGTGCATGTTTTTTCTTTTTCTTTTTTCTCCTTAACATAAAATGAGAAAGGATGTATTTTTGAATCCAAGTACTTGTTGACCAACTATTTGATGTTCACAGTATGAAAACTTCACACAGCCTTTGTTTAGGTCTGTGCCAGAATCAACTTTTAATACTATATTTAATAGAGAAAATGATGAGGAAGTTTCTACAAAGAAAAAAATGACAGAACTAGAATATCACCATTTTGCAATCTCTAATGAATTACTGGATTTAGGTAACAATCATCAATGGCTGCTAACATCATAGAAAAAAAGCAAACCAGACATTATATATCTCATGCTAGAAGTGCACAAGACCACTTAGTCTTCCCCTCCACCAAAATCCAACCTGAATCTGATCATACCTTGAAATCTAACTATCAAGTTTAGAAAATACAAGGGAAGGGTGGGTGCGGTGACTCATGCCTGTAATCCCAGCACTTTGGGAAGCAAAGGGGGTGGATTACTTGAGGTCAGGAGTTCAAGACCAGCCTGGCCAACGTGGTGAAACCCCTGTCTCTAATAAAAATATAAATCTTAGCTGGGTCTGGTGGTGTGTGCCTGTAGTCCCAGCCATTTGGGAGGCTGAGGCACGAGAATCACTTGAACCTGGAAGGCGAAGGTTGCAGTGAGTTGAGATGGCACTACTGCACTCCAGCCTGGGCAACAGAACGAGAGACTCTGTTTCAAAAAATAAAAAACAAGGGAAGAAGTAATGTCATACATGAAATTTTGGGGGATGCAATCAGAAAACTCTAGAGTGTAGAAATCTGTATAGGAAAAGTAAATTAGTTTCTTCAACAACAATGACAGAGAGTAGTATGTGAAACAGAGAGAGGAGGAGAGAAGGAGAACAGAAAGGGGAGGAGAGAAGGAGAACAGAAAGAAGGCAAGGAGAAAGGAGAGGACTAAGAGACATCAAAACCAACCACAATGTATGGACCTTTCTTGGCTTCCAATCTAAACACACTGTTAAAAAAAAAAAAAGTGGGCGGGGCAAAGTTATATATACTCCTTTTACTCTTTTGCTTTTCCTTTTAGCTGAAAAATGCAGAGATTATGGTCCCCCATGCAGACCAGGACACCACACAGGGATGGTAAAATAATGAAATGGAAGGACCCTAGTTCCCAACAACTTCATATGCAGCAGAGCCACCATGTCCGCTCGGTCATTTACACAAGAGGGAAGTGAATTATGTTGACAAAGCTATGGCAAGAGCTCTACCTATAGAAAAGGTCCTTGAACTGAACATTCCTTGGCTCCACCCATTGATATTTATCTAATATTTTCACCTACCCCTGGATGTGAAAACTATCCTCCCCCTGATGGTTGTGTATTTGGGTAGAAAGTCTGATCTATCAAAAAGGAAGCTCCTAGCTTTTGCTTTTAGTGGAATGTGAACACAATTGCTCATTGATATTCAGCACACATGGCTTCTTTGGCTTTGAAATCTGAACATTAGTGAGGTTCCATCTGTTTAATATGGTATTTTAGGGCTTATTCTTATTTGTAATTTTTATTTGGGCACTTTGATCAAGTATTTCAGTGCTGTTTCCTAACTATAATTTTATTTAATATATAAAATATGATATAAATGTTTTGTTAAATTACATATGAAAATAAATTGGATTTCATTACAGTAATGGTAAATTAAATTTTCTCATGCTTTATTTAACACTTTATTCCCACAGCAATACCTAATGAGCAATTAAAGTGACTTACTGAGAGTGAAGGCTTCTTGCAGGCCACAGCAGCCATATGTCACATTAGACATAAGGCACTGAACAGAAGCAATTCAATGGAATCATGTCATCTGTCAGGCAAAATACATGCAGAGTCTTATCCGATCTCCCAGAAGGAGCAATGCTGTGTGTGTATGTTTTGTTTCATTTTCTCGTTCTGAGTTATCACTTGGTAGATGGTCCTATTCCTATTTTGCTATACAGCAAAGAATTACAAACCCTTGTCAGTTCAGCCTCCTAAATCTATCTCTGATATGTTTCAAACGGATCCACTTCTTTTCATCTTCACTACCACTTTCCTGATTGAAACCACTATCCTTTCCCATCTGGATTAGTAAAATAGTGTCTCAACTAGGCTCTTGGTTTTCATTCTGGTCTCCTCCAATCCATTTTTTCCACAGCAACTACAGGGATCTTTTGAAAATGTAAATATAATTACTTTATATTCAAGCTTAAATTATCCTTCCAGTTTACATTTGCTTTGAACAAGGTCTTCAAGACCTCTTCAGCCCGTGACACTGCCACAGTTTCACTATGGCCGGCCCACTGGCATCCTCTCTCTCCCACAAATACCAACATACCAGGGGCTTCCCTCCTCAGGGTTTGCAGATGTTACTTTCTTTTCCTAAAACACTTCTGAAGAAATAAATAATATTAAACCTAAAGGTAATAAAAACTTAATACTCATCACTTCCTAATTCTTTTTCTGTATTTTATTATTATCCATGCTCTTAAAGCTTTAATGTATCTATCTAGTGAAAATACTATACAATGTATTAGAATACTATACAGTTTATTTATTTATTTATTATCATTTTTATGAGACTTAGTCTCACTCTGTCGCCCAGGCTGGAGTGCAGTGGTATGATCTTGGTTCACTGCAACCTCCACCTCCTGGGTGCAAGCAATTCTCATGCCTCGGCCTTCTGAGTAGCTGGGATTACAGCTGTGTACTACCACGCCCAGCTAATTTTTGTGTTTTTAGTAGAGACGGGGTTTCTCCATGTTGGCAAGGCTGGTCTCGAACTCCTGGATTCAAGTGATCCACCTGCCTTGGCCTCCCAATGTGCTGGGATTACAGGCTTGAGCCTCCGTGCCCAGCCTATACAGTTTATATACAATGCACAGTGCATCTCTTCCAGCCTTGTCTTCAGTGATCTCTTCTTGGCAGCTTGAAATCAGCTATTGTAGAAGTACTTCCACCACAGAAATTGGCAAACACTACAAATCAGGGCTTTCCTAGGAGTAGGGGAGTTTAGGGAACCCAGTTGTTAAACATTTACCAGTATACTGCTGCCTATAATAAAACTTTTGTGTTTCCTTTCAATTGTTTGACCCAACATAATTAATGCAGTTACCAAATAAATTTCCACATAATAATGTAAAATTATTTTAATATGTTTTCTCGTTTAGTCACATAATAACTCTATAAGGTGAGTATAATTCCATTATATAAACAAGGAAACAGGTACAGAGAGATTAACATAATTAGGCTGGTACACAGCAGAGGTATCACTTGGAAATATGTTTCACTGGCCAGGCGCAGTGGCTCACGCCCGTAATCCCAACACTTTGGGAGGCTGAGGTCGGGGGATCACCTGTGGTCAGGAGTTCCAGACCAGCTTGGTCAACATAGTAAAATTCCATCTCTACTAAAAATACGAAAGTTAGCTGTGCGTGGTGTTGCGTGCCTGTAGTTCCAGCTACTTCAGAGGCTGAGGCAGGAGAATCACTTGAATCCAGCAGGCAGAGAGAGGCTGCAGTGAGCCAAGATCATGCCACTACACTCCAGCCTGGGCGACAGAGCAAGACTCCGTCTCAAAACAAAAAAAAAAAGCAAAAGAAAAAGTGAAAAGTGTGATTCCAAAGCTCATGCGCTCTCTGTATACTAAACAATATGGAAACTATTTTAGGAAGTATTTAGTTTTGTTTGTGTATAACTAGGGAAACAAGGAATCTCCCAGGAATATGGGCATTCTCTGAAGGAGAGAACTGTTGAAGGGAAAGGCAGGGAGAATTCAGAGAAGGGGTTTTATAGCCTTGGTGTGATACTGAAGCAAACTTATTTAACTACTGCATCACTAATGTCAGGAAAACTGAATGAATTATCACAACACTGTATTCATTCATAATTTTTGAATGGCAATGTTTATGTTAGTAACTAATAAGTAATGAGTCTGGCTTATTAAGAAAGACTTAGTGATAACATTTTTTGCCTATATGAACTCTCCTGGAGGTAACACTTTCTCTTGCTAGAAAGTTTGAGTGAGTGTGAACAAAGAAAATCTCTGGCCTGGAGAGACCAGGCCTGTGTGTCATAACCAAGGACAAAATCTGAAAGTGAATTCAGCTATCTGTTAAAGTCATTCTAATTCCCTCAACTCACTTGTGACATCTCACCTAATGGCTTTGCTGCTTATACTCTCAATAGCTACCTGATAGAACTGTGGTGTTCTGAATTAACAAGGCATGAGGGAATTCTAGCTGTAAGACTTTCTGGTAAACTTTTTCACATGCCTCAGACCTTGGAAACTGGCCCAGTTCTAATGAACTATATTGATTAGAAAAATATCTATTAGAATTCTGTCGATTAGAATACTAACATTTAGAACGATTCTCAGATTTTGTTGTGCCTAAGAAACACTCTGGGGAACTTGCTAAAAATGTCAATTTCCAGACTCACCTCCAGAAAGTCTAATTTTGTTTGCCTGGATTGGGGCTCAGGTGTCTGCATTTTAAAACACATTTCCCCCGGGAATTCTAGTGCAACTTGTACAGGAACCAGAGGGTGAGAACACTCATTTAGATTGAAGCATGTTTGGTGGTGGGTGTGGTGTTCGGGGTTCGTTCCTGCTGCAGCTAGTCTAGAAGACCCACAAAAAAGAATGTAGTGCTGCCTATTAAGCAGGTTGGGGCCAGGCACAGTGGCTCATGCCTGTAATCCCAGTACTTAGGGAGGCTTAGGTGGGTGGATTGCTTGAACCCAGGAGCTCAGGCCGTGTCCTCCTGGGCAACATGGTGAAACCCCATCTCTACAAAAAAATAGCTGGGTGTGGTGGTGTGCACCTGTAGTCCCAGCCACTTGGAAGACTGAGGTGGGAAGATAGCTTGAGCCTGAAAGGTCGAGGCTGCAGTGAGCTGTAATCGTGCCATTGCATACTCCAGCCTGAGTGACAGAGCAAGACTCTGTCAAAAAAAAAAAGCAGTAAAGAAGGTTGGGTGGCCTTGAGATCTGACCTAGAATCTAAGCCCTAGTTAAAGGTGGAGTTTCAAGTTGCCCTAAGCACTACTAGACTTTTTGGAAAAATTGCAGCCAGCAGAGTGCTTGGGCCCTCCCTCCCAGAACTGCATTCATGTCTTACAAATTTTGATAATAACTCGACTAGTTAATCATCTGAGGGAGTACAAAATTTTGGTGTTACCTTTTTTGGGGCACTGACCTCTGCGTCTTATGCTCTGTGAGCCCCATCCTGGGATATGGTCTCAGATCCTGGATGTTGATATGTTTAATGACATATAGAGCTATATTAAGGAAAAGTAATATCTACTCTGGCACATTGTTATAAGGATTAAATGGGATAATACAGAAAACAACTAGCCAAGCATCTGGCATATAATAGGTGCTTAGGAAGGTGAGGGATCTATCACCCTAAGGGTCTCCTCAGTAAATCTGTGAATCTGGTTCACAGAGGCTGCGCCCTCCTTTTCTCTCACGGTTCTATAAACATCCCTCTTCAAGATAGAAGGGGTTTGAAAAGGACAGACTGGAGAAGCTTGCTCTTTGTTCAACAGTGTATGAGGAAGAGGTGCTCAATAAGTTGTTTTATTCTTTCTTCTATATAATCCTTTTTAAATCTCCACTTTTCCTTCTCTTTTGTTTTTTGTTTTGTTTTGTTTTTTTTGAGATGGAGTCTCACTCTGTCACCAGGCTGGAGTGCAGTGGCTTGGATCTTGGCTCACTGCAACCTCCGCCTCCCAGGTTCAAGCGATTCCCTGCCTCAGCCTCCTGAGTAGCTGGGACTACAGGCACACACCACTACTCCCAGGTAGTTTTTTGTATTTTAGTAGAGATGGGGTTTCACCATGTTGGCCAGGATGGTCTCGATCTCCTGACTTCGTGATCCACCTGCCTCAGCCTCCCAAAGTGCTGGGATTAAAGGTATGAGCCACCATGCCTGGTCTCTTTTCTTCTCTAGCCTTTTCATCAGCCATTTTTCTCTCCCAATCTCTGTGCGCGTGTGCATGCACCCCCCATACATTTTAATGTCTCCCATGACCCAGAGACGAAGGCCAAGGTTCCAATCTTTAAAGTCCATTCCTGGGGTGCTCTAGGCTACCTTGCTTCTCTTCTGCCATGGTCTCATATTTCAATTTATCCCTTCTACTTAATTAAAGCTTAGAGCAGTTCCCTTCATCCACTTACCCTTTATACGTTTTAGGCCCTTTCCCAAGTTGTTGCACAAGAAGAAACCTTCATTTTCTACTTAAATTTTTTTTTCTTTTTCTTGTTTTTAGAGACGGGGTCTTGCTATGTTGACCAGGCTGGTCTCGAACTCCTGATCTTGTGACCCACCTGCCTCGGCCTCCCAAAGTGCTTATAATACAGGTGTGAGCCACCACACACGGCTCGAAACTTTCATTTTCAACACACTCCTGGTCTCTCCCATCTTTCCTATTAGTTTTGCTAGCTAATCGTAGAGTTCTGACAGCTTTCCTGGCCCTATGCTGAACATACATAAAATTTCCTCAATTTTGTGCATAGCTCTGATGTGTGACTCAAAAAATTACTTGCCATTCTTAACAATACCTTATTGTTTGTTTCTCTTCAGCGAATGTTCTTTCAACCAAAGCCTACTGAAATCTGACAATGTATCAAACACTGTGCTAGACATTGTGGATATAAAATGAATAAAGCACTATTTTTTAATTGTCAATTATACCTCAATAAAGCTGTTTTCGCCTAGGAGGAGTTCATAGTCTGGAAAGCAAAGGCAGATATGTAAACATATATATTATAGTGCAGAGTGCTAAGTATCACACTGTGATGTGAAGAAAAACTAATTTCTTCTGGGGCAGTTGATAAAAGGTGTCACAGGAAGTGACATTTCCATTGGTCTTGAACCATAAGTAGGAGTTTGGCAACCAGAGGACAGGGGTGGGAGTGAGGGGAGGAGTAAAACAGGGCATCTGAGGGAAGGGAATCCAGTGTGCAGATGCTCTGAAATGACCGAGGAAGATTCTGACGTGTTCAGGGAAGTCTGCTGGGTTTGGTGTGGTTGGGTGGTGGTGGAGTGATGGTGGGAGGTGCAAAGGGATGAAACTGAGAGGGCCCAGTTGAAGCAGGAGGGTTGAATTTTATTCTAGAGGCAAGAAGAGAAAGAGAACATTGTTTAAGCAGGGGAGGAAACGACCAGGTTTGTCTCTTACTTGTTCATTTCGTCACAGACCTCCGGGTTTTGGAGTCTGAGGTGCTCTGCTTGCTTAATCAGAAGAGCTCAGGCAACCTCTGAGCTGAAACACCGCTTTATTTTCAGGTCTAGAAACGGCATGTCTTCAATACCAGGGCTACTCAGTCTGATCCCAGTGCCCACTTGTGCTAACGACGTTGGCCAAGGACGCCAATTTACTACCCTGACCCTGCCCTTCAAATACTGTCAATCTCTCTCTCTCTGGCTAGGATTGGAAATGTTCTGACAGCTTTTGTCTCTTTGAACCCCATTTTTTCGTTCTGATAATCTTTTTCTTCAGTTATGCTGACCTTGTCTTTAAATACATTGCTAACGTTTTGGCTCATCCCAACCAAGTTTTAATCCCTCTGATACAGACAACGCTGACGGCCACGCCCACCCAAGAAATTGCCGGAACAGGAAGTTTGTCTGCAACAGGGTACCGTACTGACGTAGTAATACGCAGGCGCAATCCCAGCCCCCGGCGGCGTGTTCCTCTTTCCGCGGGTTTCCGGTGTCCGGGCAGGTAAGAAACGCCGGCTCTTCACCTCTCAGCGCGGCTTGAGCTTTGCTCCGGACGTTCGCTCCGCAGCCCTCCGGCTCCTGGGGTCGCTGCTACAGCCCGCACTTCTCCACCAGCGGCAGACCCATGGCTGAGCGCGGGGAACTCGATCTGACCGGCGCCAAACAGAACACAGGAGTGTGGCTCGTCAAGGTAATGTTCGCGAGTCTTCACTTGCGCTCCTCCTAACACAAGTATAGTTTAAGTAACTTGAACGCATCCCGCTGCATGCGCCTCCTAAAGTTCTTTTACGGCTGTCTCGTTAGAGCTTCACATATTTTGAGAGGGAGGAGTCATTGTTGTATGTTTGCAGATGAGGAAATCAGTTTAGGCACGCCAAGTGTCTTTCAGCCAGTTACTAGTCTGAATCTGCCTGGACTAGTCTCTTTTCTCACGGCTTTCCTGGAGCCTTGTCTTGATGTCCCCGATTTGGACGGTGCGTTTTATCTCAGACCGAAGAATTCCTTGTCTTCTCTTGGTGAAACTGGTTTTAGCCATGAGACTGTGTGAGGTAGTTGAATGTCTGTTTTCTGTACAGTTTTCTCGGCGAGAAAGTAGAACCGGTCCATGCGTACCCTTAAAGTGTTGTTTTAGGTTGATGGTCCTTAATGGAGCTCTCAAAAGAGGCGAGAGAGCTCTGAACTCACAGGAGAGGTCACTGGACTGGAATATTCTTTTAGAGCATATTTAGGTCTCGTGAAACTGACCATCAATAAATGTTTTATGTAAAGACAGCGATTTTGGTTAGCTCACAGTGGGCACTACTTGTGCTTTACTGTTTCATATTGGGGAGTGTTGTCTCCTAGGGGAGTTTCATAATACTTAAGCATATTCAAGATGTGATCCTGAAAGTCGTTGAAACTTAAAATGTAGGGACTTTTGGTTTCTTAATGCTTTAACTTGTTTTATCACATGGCTGAGTTCTCGTCAATTACATCTAAGTGATCTTTCTTGTCGGCCTTCCTAAAATAGCTCCCTTATGATCATTTGCTAACATGACAGATCTGTGTTACATTTTTCAAAGCACTTTTCACAGTGTAGAGTGATTTTGTGTTAATATGTTAAAAGTTGCTTACCTGCGTCTTTCCAACACACAAAATTGCATTCCGTGAGAACAGGATCTTTGCCTGTCATACCCAGAATAGTGTTTGGTACATGGTAATTACTCAACAAATAGGTGATGAATAAATGCCTGACCTCTCATTCTTCAACCCTTGCCTTAGTCTCTGGCACTCATTTGGCTTACTTCAAAGCTCAGTATGACTTAAAAGAATGGATTAAATAGGCATTTCTCTCTCCAGCAGCATGTTAATTGGAGGAGAGTCACTAAGGAAGAGATGGCCCTTGCAGACTGAAGGAAAAAGCTTGAAAAATAGTGTGACTTGAGATGGTGCCGTTGTCCTAGGAGCATGCTAAATGCTCAATGTTCGCCTTACAGGATTTGGATGGGTGGACATAGTGTGTACCATGGGGGAGTGGAACAGAAATGCAAGACTCAAAATATGTAATCGTGGAAAACATGGCATGTTTTGGCATGTAGTGGAAAACAGACCCTAGAGCAGAAGATTTGTGTAAATAAAGGTTGGGCCCATATACTCAGATTGTCATGTCATGAAATGGAAATGTTCTAACTTTAGTTTACAAGGAAGTAACAAACTTTTTGGAGGATTTGAGTGAGGTAGCGATGCCAGATATTTATTAAGAAAAAAAAATGTTTGGCAGTGTGCTGTACGACTTAGAGGGGGAGGGCAACCAGAGTCACAATTGGAAAATTATCACAGGATTGGGCTGGGCCTGGTGGCTCACGCCTATAATCCCAGCACTTTGGGAGGCTGAGGTGGGCAGATCACGAGGTCAGGAGTTTGAGACCAGCCTGGCCAATATGGTGAAACCCTGTCTCTACTAAAAATACAAAAATTAGCCAGACATGATGGCACATGCCTGTAGTCCTAGCTACTCGGGAGGCTGAGGTAAAGAAATCGCTTGAACCGTGGAGGTGAAGGTTGCAGTGAGCCAAGATCGTGCCACTGCACTGTAGCTTGGGCGACAAAGTGAGATTCCGTCTCAAAAAAAAAAAAAAAAAAAATCACAGGATGCTAGGTATGTGATAATGAAGGCTTAGGAGTTAGGGAAACTTTCAGTAAAAGTTGTCAGGATTTGGTGACTCACTCAGAAAAAGAGCAAAGTAGTTGTAATGTTTTATTTTTTGTTTGCAGCCTCATTGCTTCTTCATACTAATTTGGCATGCAGTGTTTCTTCTTTTTCTAATCTTACATATCAGAGAAGCGAAGAAACTTGCAAATGCATCTTTTCAGGGTGTGAAGAGGGTGTGGTAGATACTTTCTCTTTATTGTCAGACCTTGTGCCCAGACAACCTTATCTCTGGAGGATGAGAATTACTAGTAAATACTTTTTTTTTTTCCTTTTAAGACAGGGTCTTACTCTGTCTTCCAGGCTGGAGTGCAGTGGTGCCATCACAGCTCACTGCAACCTCTGCCTCTGGGCTCAAGTGATCCTTCCACGTCAGCCTCCCAACTACCTGGGCCTACAGGTGCACACCACCACACCTGGCTAATTTTTTTTTTTTTTTTTTGTATTTTTTGTAGGGACGGGGTTTTGCCATGTTGCCTAGCTAGACTGGTCTTGGACTCCTGGGCTCAAGCGATGTGCCCACCTTGGCCTCCCAGAGTGCTGGGATTACAGGCATGAACCACTGCACTTGGCTAGTGAATACCTTTTGTTCTAAAATGTATTCTTAATGTTATCCCTTTACTTGACAACGTTTATCTGTGTTCTAAAGGAGTCCTGATAGGTAATGGGGTTTGGTATACACACCTGTCAGACAGTTTGAACTTGTTACATTTGTACTGGGGTTAGCATTCAGTGTGATTTCCATGCCTGTATCTTCAGTGTACTTGGATTTTCATTTCTGAATTATAGGAATAAATTATATGAAGCGGTGCATAAATTGTGTTAGTCTACTTCATTTTCAGCATGTGTGTGATATTAAAGTGTAACTTGGGCCGGACGTGGTGGCTCACACCTGTAATCCTAGCACTTTGGGAGGCTGAGGCAGGCGGATCACCCGAGGTCAGGAGTTAGAGACCAGCCTGGCCAACATGGTGAAACCCCATCTCTACTAAAAATACAAAAATTCGCTGGCCATAATTATGGGCACCTGTAATCTCAGCAACTCAGGAGGATTGCTTGAACCCAGGAGGCAGAGGTTGCAGTGAGCCGAGATTGCGGCATTGAGCTCCAGCCTGGGCAACAGAGCAAAAACTGTATCTCAAAAAAGAAAAAGAAAAATGAAGTGTAACTCATTGCTTATAAAGTGTATCTTCATTGTCATCTAATCAGAATTTGAACTACATATTGATTTCAAGTTTTTTCTCCTTACATTAATATTTCCTATTATAAATAATACTTTGTGTTCTGATCTTTGTTGCTAAGTAATGTTTCTTCCTAGGATATCTCAAAGTTTATAGGTCGTCTTGTACATATTTAATTCCATCACTAGGCAGGTATAGAACTGTGTAAATACAGTAAGGGCTAAACATGCAAGATCTCTGAGAGGTTTGAGCGGGGAAAAAAAATTAATGCTTCGCTAGAACTGGGAAGACGTCATAGAGTAGGTGACATTTAAGAAGAGCCTAGTTGGTGGGCTGCAGCAAGTCAAGATCGTGCCACTGTACTCCAGCCTGGGCGACAGAGTGACACGCTGTCACAAAAAAAAAAAAAAGAATTGGATGTGAGGGTGATCTGGCTGGGACATCCGACATCGCATTGATCACCAGGGTTGATTCAGCTAATCTGACTGACTAGGCAGGTGTCCCCTTCCTCCCTTACTGCTCCACGTGTGTCCGTCCTGAAGCTGTGTGCTTGATCAAAGAAGATGACCATCCCAGTAGAGGAGGACTGGTCTTCAGTCAAGGGTATATGTGTGGCTGCACTCCCCTGCTAGAACCTCCAAACAAGCTTTCAAGAAAAGCCCATGGAATGCTGGATGCAGTGGCTCATGCCTGTAATCCCAGCACTTTGGGAGGATGAGGCAGGCAAATTGGTTGAACCCAGGAGTTTGAGACCAGCCTGGGCAACATAGCAGAACCTTTATTTACAAAAACTACAAAAAATTAGCTGGGCGTGGTGGCACACACTTGTAGTCCCAGCTACTTGGGGAGGTTGAGGTGGGAGGATCACTTGAGTCCAGGAGGTTGAGGCTGCTGTGAGCTGAGATCACACCCCTGTACTCCAGGCTGGGTAGCAGAGTGAAACCCTATCTGAAAAGAAAAATAAAAACCTTTCTGGCAGACTTGGGATAAGTAGTGTGTTTAGGGGAAAAACAAATATAATAGGAGATTGTTTACCAAAATAACAAAATATCCAGGACCTGTACTGTTCTGGCCTAATGAAGTGCTATTTCTGGAATTTTGAATATCTTTTTTTGGGGGGGGGCACAGCGGACTTTATTGATGGCACATAGGTGGGGCTCCCTAGACCTCTCCCTCTTCAGGGCGTCTGCATGGAAGCTATGAGGAGGGGGAGATTCTCAGTGTGGTGGGGGACTGAGTGTTGCAGGGACTCCCCATCAGTGAGGGCCTCTCTCTTCCTCTCATGCTTTCGCTGGGGCTGGTGGTCTGGGGGTCTTACTCCTTAGAGGCCATGTGGGCCATGAGGTCTACCACCCGTTGCTGTAGCCAAATTCATTGTCATACCAGGAAGTGAGCTTGACAAAGTGGTCGTTGAGGGCAGTGCCAGCCCCAGCATCAAAGGTGGAAGTGAGCTGAGATCATACCCTATACTCTAGTGAGCGACACCTTCTTGATGTCATATCTGGCAGGTTTTTCTAGATGGCAAGTCAGGTCCATGACTGACACGTTGGCAGTGGAGACATGGAAGACCAGGCCAGTGAGCTTCCCATTCAGCTCAGGGATGACATTGCCCATGGCCTTGGCAGTGCCAGTAGAGCCAGGGATGATGTTCTGGAGAGCCCCGTGGCTGTCACGCTACAGTTTCCTGGAGGGGCCATCTACAGTCTTCTGGGTGACAGTGATGGTGTACACTGTGGTCATGAGTCCTTCCACAATACCGAAGTTGTCATGGATGACTTTGGCCAGGGGCACGTCGTGTAGGAGGCGTTGCTGACTGTCTTGAGGCTGTTGTCATACTCATGGTTCACACCCATCACGAACATGGAGGCGTCAGCAGAGGGGGGCAGAGATGATGACCCTTTGGCTCCTTCCTGCAAATGAGCCCCAGCCTTCTCCATGGTGGTGAAGATAGTGGTGGACTCCATTATGTCCTCAGCGCCAGCATCACCTCACTTGATTTTGGAGGGATCTCGCTCCTGGAAGATGGTAATGAGATCTCCATTGATGACAGGCTGCCCATTCTCAGCCTTGCTAGTGCCAGGGAATTTGCCATGGGTGGAATCATACCGGAACATGCAGACCATGTATTTGAGGTCAAGGAAGGGGTCATTGGTGCCGACAATATCCACTTTGCCAGAGTTAAAAGCAGCCCTGATAACCAAGCGCCCAATAAGACCCAATCCGTTGACTCTGACCTTCACCTCACTGTGGTGCCTCAGGGATGTGGCTGGTGATGTGAGAGAAGATGTGGCTGTCTGTTGAACGGGAGGAGCAGAGAGCCAGTTTTGAATATCTTAAATCTACAAAAGAATGATGATCCAAACACATTTTGGTAGACATTAGACATGATTGAATATAATACTTTCCAATAGCTGTCACCTGTCAAAACATGTAAATAGCTATACTTTTTACCTTGTCACAGAGCTAGTCTTTTGTAGTTTGCACGACCCTTTTTATATTGCTCAATTTATGCTACTGTTAGATTACCTACTGGGCACACTACTGCTGTGCACCCTATACCAAGTTGTGATTTAAAAATCGGATGATGTGCTAGATGCAGTGGCTCATGCCCATAATCCCAGCATTTTCAGAGGCTGAGGCAGGTGACTCCAACTTGAGGTCAGGAGTTGGAGACCAGCCTGGCCAATGTGGGAAAACCTTATGTCTACTAAAAATACAAAAATTAGCTGGGTGTGGTAGTGGGCACCTGTGTAATCCCAGCTACTCTGGAGGCTGAGGCAGGAGAATCGGTTGAACCTGGGAGGCAGAGGTTGCTGTGAATCAAGATCGCACGACTGCACTCCAGCCTGGGCAACAGGGTGAGGCTCCGATGTTTAAAAATATTTTAGCAGAGGTCGGGTGCGGTGGCTCACACCTGTAATCCCAGCACTTTGGGAGGCCGAGGCGGGTGGATCACAAGGTCAAGAGATAGAGACCATCCTGGTCAACAAGGTGAAACCCCGTCTCTGCTAAAAATACAAAAATTAGTTGGGCGTGGTGGCGCGCGCCTGTAATCCCAGCTACTCGGGAGGCTGAGGCAGGAGAATTGCTTGAACCCGGGAGGTGGAGGTTGCGGTGAGCCGAGATTGGGCCATTGCACTCCAGCCTGGGTAACAAGAGTGAAACTCCATCTCAAAAAAAAAAAAAAAAAATTTTAGCAGAGTTCTTTTTTCTTAAATTTTTAAATATCGTTTTAAAGAATACAAGTGGGCTGTCACTATGTAGAGCAGTCTGGTTTCAAACTCCTGTTGTCAAGCAGTCCTCCTATTTCGGCCTCCCAAAGTGTTGGGATTACAGGTGTGAGCCACTATGCCTGGCCGATTTTAGCACAGTTGTGTTTTGGCTTCTAATATTTAGACTTCTGGAAAACCATTTTCTCTAGTTATGATTGCCTGGAGGGTAAGGTACATGATGGGGAAGAGGAGGAGATAAAGTTGGCAAGATTATTAGGGGTGGGATTTTTAAAGTCATGAATATCACTGGGGCTTGAATGATAAGAAGTACAGTCTTTTGGAGGGAGAAATGGAGAGGTGCACAAGTTCTAACCAACACGTTTCTAGGCAACAGAAAGATGTTTTTCTAGCCCAGTAAACCTTCTTTTAAGCATTGTGAGTAATGTTTGTTGGAGGAGAGGATCAGAAATGAAAGGATTGTGGACATCATGCCCTTTGAATGTTGTGTTCTTTTATTTTATTTTTTGAGATGGGGTCTTGCTTTGTCGCCCAGGCTGGAGTGCAGGTGGCACAATCTCGGCTCACTGCACCCTCCACCTCCTGGGTTCAAGCCTAAATAGCTGGGATTACAGGCAAGTAGCTCGGTTTACAGGCACCCACTACCATGCCTAGCTAAGTTTTGTATTTTTAATAGAGACAGGGTTTCACCATGTTGGCCAAGGTGGTCGCAAACTCCTGACTTCAAGTGATTCGCCTACCTTGGCCTCCCAAAGTGCTGGGATTATAGGCCTGAGCCATTGTGCCCAGCCAGCTTTTATTTTTTCACAGACAGGCAAGCACTTGGACATTGGTGGCCAAAGAGAAAGCTGTATACTAGGGAAAGATGAAACTGGAATGGGTGATACCCCAGACCCTTGTAGTAGGAGAAAAAGGAACTTAACGTTTCTTGTGCAGCAAGTATTTTACAAAGCAAACCTATGAAGTAAGAACTAATTATATTTTTCAGTTGATAAAATTTAAGGTTAGGGAGGTTAATTATCTTGCCTAAGCTTGGAAATAGTGATTCAATTTTGTTAGGCTAAAAGCTTTGCAATAGAAAGTTTTTTTTTTTGTCTTCTGTGTCTCTTTAATGGGTTATCTCCCTAGAGAATCAGAGGTGAGGTGGGGACTTCATTTTTGTGTCTTTGGTCTTGTCAGCTCTCAGCTCTGAATCTTTTTTTTTTTTTTTTTGAGACAGAGTCTCACTTTGTCGCCCAGGCTGGAGTGCGATGGCACAATCTTGGCTCACTGCAATCTCCGCCTCCTGGGTTCAAGCAATTCTCCTGCCTCAGCCTCCCGAGTAGCTGGGATTACAGGCACCCGCCACTGTACCTGGCTAAATTTTTTTTGTATTTTTAGTAGAGACAGGATTTCACCATCTTGGCCAGGCTGGTCTCGAACTCCTGACCTCGTGATCCACCCACCTTGGACTCCCAAAGTGATGGGATTACAGGCGTGAGTTACCACGCCAGGCTAAAGCTCTATGTCTGGGAGTTCAAGGAAACATGGGAGTAAATGCTGCATGTCATAGATTGGGTTCCCTGGGCAGCTGATTTTGAGATGTAGACAGGTATTTATTAGCGAGTGCCCTTGGGATCAGCACCTGTGGAAGAAAAAGGATTTAAGCAAAATTGGGTAGCGCGTGTGAGGCAGTCTCAATGAAAAGCAAGGACAATTCCACAGAGAGCCCCCCAGAGCTGTCCTCCAGTCTCAGCCAGTCATTGGATACGGTTTGCCCCAGTAGTTTAGTGGAGGCAATTTCAAAGAGGCCTAACAGCTGAGAGCTGTCTGCTGGCCACACTCTCAGCAGCTGTGGGAATAATGCCCTCAGTGCTAAAAGGGAAATCTGGGTGTTGCATCATGGTGTCCACTTCAGTTCTTTTAATTTTCTGGGAGAAATAGGGCTTTAGAGGCTAGCAGTTGGAGAACTAGGTATTTGATGAAGCAAAGTTGGCAAAGAAGCATCTTGGCTTCAGAGGCAAGAACGACTTTCTTACTCTGCCCAGATTGATTCATCCCACAAGCTTTCAGTGATTGCTAGTCACTGTGCTAGGCTCTGAGTATGTCACAGTGAACAAAAGGGACGTGGTATATACTCTGTAAACTAGGACTTACAGCCCAGTGTAGGAGACAGACATCAGTCAAATACTGGCTCTAACAAAAACAGTTATTTTCGGAGAAGTACACTGAAACAAGAAATATTGTTCTGTGCATGTGAATAACAAGGGAACTTGACCTGGTCTAGGATGTCAAGGGAGGTTTCCCTGAGGAAATAATGCTTTAGTGAGTTATTTTCTTGTCCCTTTCTCTGGTATTGGGAAATATAAGCAATCATACCCTGTTCTTATTACCTTGTCTACATCAAATCTTCAGTAATGAGTGAGATAAAGTGGAAATAACACGGATACTTCATAAGTGATATGTTGACAGTGGTGTTTTAGAGCCTTGAAACCATATATACTGTCATTTTTTCTTCCTCTCCCTCCCTCTTTTCAGACTTAATAGGCTGGGACTTCTGGGAAGCCAATTTCTGTAAGTTCTTGGTATAGAGATAATTAATATGCAATCCTTATTTTGTTTTTTTTACTTCAAGGGTATAGTATTTTAGGAACCTATGAATTAAGTTGGTGGGCTTACCTGGGAACCTACAGTTTTGTTATAATAATGAAGACAATGCAATATGAGCTGCAAACTTGTTTTTGTTCATTGAATTCTGCAACACAATCTGCTCTTTTTTTTTTGAGACAGGGTTTCACTCTGTCACCCAGGCTGGAGTGCAGTGCTATGAATTTGGCTCACTGCAACCTCTGCCTCTTGGGCTGCAATGATTCTCCTGCCTCAGCCTCCTGAGTAGCTGGGACTAGAGGCATGTGCCACCATGCCCAGATAATTTAGCTAATTTTTTTTTTTTGGTAGAGACAGGGTTTCACCATGTTGCCCAAGCTGATCTCAAATTCATGGACTCAAGCAATCCACCCGCTTTGGCCCTTCATAGTGCTAGAGTATTGGGATTATAGGCATGATCCACTGCCCCTGGCTTTTTTTTTTTTTTTTTTTTTTGAGATGGAGCCTTGCACTGTCACCTGGGCTGGAGTGAATGTCACAATCTCAGCTCACTGCAACCTCCACCTCCCAGGTTCAAGAGATTCTCCTGTCTCAGCCTCCCAAGTAGCTGGGATTACAGGTGCCTGCCATCATGGCTGGCTAATTTATTGTATTTTTAGTAGAGATGGGGTTTTATGTGTTGGCCAGGCTGGTCTTGAACTCTTGACCTCATGATCCACCTGCCTGAGCCTCTCAAACACCTGGGCTCAAACGATCCTTCTGCCTCAGCCTCCTGAGTACCTTGGATCACAAGTGTGCAGTACCATGCCTAGCTGATTTTTAAATTATTTGTGGAGATAGGGTTTCTGAATGTTGCCCAGGCTGGTCTCGAACTCCTGGGCTCAAGTGATCCTCCCTCTTCAGCCTCCCAAAATGCTGGGTTTACAGGTGTGAGCCACTATGCCTGACACAATCTGTTTTTAAACTGGCAATTGCTTGTGTTAGGTATAATCTATTGTACTGAATTTGATTCTTAAATTTGCTTTAGTGTATGATATGTAGTTACTTTCCCTTGAGCTATTTTCTTGTTCGAAGGTCTAAAATGTAGTCTCCAGTAGCTTGATCACAGAAAATCCTGATCTGGTTAATATGTTGAGGAAGTATGATCTTATTTAAGAGTTCAAAAGCTCCCAAACATTCTTTTGTTCTCTTTAAGAGCATTTCAGAGTATAGCAGTGAGGACAAAGTAGTAGGTTAGAAAATGCCCTACTCCACTATTTGCATTTTGTCCTCTTCCCCCTTATTTATTTATTTATTTGAGACAGAGTCTTACACTGTCACCCAGGCTGGAGTGCAGTGGCATGATCATGGTTCATTGCAGCCTGAATCTCCCTGGGTTCAGATGATCCTCCCACCTCAGCCTCCCAAGTATCTGGGACTACAGGCATGCATGACCATGCCTAGCTAATTTTTGTTTTTTTGTAAAGATGGGTTTTGCAATGTTGCCCAGGCTATTCTTGAACTCCTGTGCTCAAATGATCCACCTACCTCAGCCTCCCAAAGTGCTGGGATTACAGACATGAGCCACCATGCCCAGCCCTTCCCTCTTATTTTAAGGTAGATCTCTGAACTGAGATTTCTCTCTGAGAATGAAATGAAGTGTAGTAGATCACATATCCTAGGTACATTCCAGTATTAATCATCGTTGCCATTACATGAGTGTTTCTCCAACAATATCCAGTAATTAAAGTGATAAGTATTCTTCTGTTACTTTAGATACTAGATACATGACAATAAACGAAAGTTACAATATCTGCCTATTCAGATACATTCTAACTAGATTGCATTCTAATGAGGAGGGAGAATATATAATAAACAAATACATTTATAGCAGATGGTAAGTGCTTTGAAGAAAAATAAAACAAGGTCAAAGATCTAGAAGTAACTGGTGATGCTATTTTAAATAGGGCGGGAAAGGATCTCATTGATAGGATGGTCTTTGAGGAGAGACGTAAAGGAATTTATGGGCTTGCCCTTGCAGATACCCATGGGAAGAGTGTCCTGGACAGAAATAACAGCAGATGGGCTTTAGATGGGACAGCACTGCAAATGTTCACAGGTCTGTGTGGTTTGAATAAGATGAGAGGGAGAGTAGGAGTTGAAGATACGGAATAGGATCATCTAGTGGACTGGACTATCTAAGACATCATAGAATTTTTATTCTGAGTGAGATGGGAAGCCAGTAGCCATGGAGAGGCAGCATGGCATGGTGATTAAAATTGTGGCCTATGGAGTCAACTGCTTAGGTTAGAATCCTAGCGTCACCACTAGTGATTGTGAGACCTTGGGCAAATCATAGCTTTTTGGTGCTTCACTTTCTTCAGTTGCAATATAGAATGATGATAAGGCTGTTATAAGGATTAAATGAAGTAATAAAAACATAATAAGCACTACGTAGATGTCTGTTAAATAAATGGAAAGGTTTTGAGCAAAACCGTATCATTTGACTTAGGTTTTAAGATGACTGTTCTGGCTGCTTTATTGAGAATAAACTGTACATGGGCAGAAGTGGAAGCAAGGACATCAGTTAGGAGGCTGTTAACAATAATGATTCAACAGATGATAGTGGCTTGGGCTAGGGTAGTAACCTGAGTTGGTGAGAAAAGGCTGGAGTCTGGATATAATCTGAAGATGCTGACAGGATGTATCAGTTGATTGGTTGTGGGGTATAAGAAAAAAGATATTCAGGATGACTCCAAGGTTTCAGCCTGAGTGCTTGGAAGAATGGAGTTGCCTTTTACTAAGATATAGCAGGAGCAAGATTTATGGGGGATAAATGAGTTCTGGTATGGAGGTTTTAAGTTTGAAATGCTTATTGAATATTAAGATGGAGAATTTGAGTAGGGTGTTGGATACCTAAATTGAGACTTTGGGGGAGAACCTGAACTTGTTCTAAGTTTGAGAGTTGTCATTATACAGATGGTATTTAAATCCACATGACTGGATGAAGTTACATAAGATTGAGAGTATACAAGAAGAGGGGGGATCCAAGGACTGAATCCGGTGCCCACTGAAGTTAAGAGGCCATAAAGATGAGAATCTAGATGTGGGGATCAAAAGAGTCAGAGAAGTAGAGGGAAAAATGGAGAGAATGTGATTACTCAGATGCCAAGTGAATAAAGGGTTTGAAGGAATAGGAAATAATTAGTTCTCAATGTAGTTGATAAGTATGAGGGATGAGGACTAAACACTGACTTGGCAATTTGGAGATCTTAATAACCCTGTGATCAGTTTCAGTGGCGTGGTAGGGAGGAAAGCCTATCTAGAGTAAGTTCAAAACAAAGTGCCAGAGGAGCAAGTGTAGATAGCTGACGTAGAGAACTCTCTCAAGGAGTTTTGCCATAAAGAGAGGCAGAGGACCAGGCGTAGTGGTTCATGCCTGTAATCCCAGCACCTTGGGAGGCTGAGGTGAGTGGATCCCTTGAGCCCAGGAGTTTGAGACCAGCCTGGGCAATGTGGTAAGACCTTGTCTCCACAAAAAAATACAAAAATTAGCTGGACATGGTGGTGTACACCTGTAGTTCAGCTCCTTGGGAGGCTGAGGTGGGAGGACCTCTGGAGCTCAGGAGGTGGAGGTGAGCCAAAATTTTGAACCCAGCCTGGGTGACAGAATGAGACTCTATCTCAAAAAAATAAAAATAAAAAGAGAAATTAGACACTGGGTGGAAGGATTAAGTCTGCCCTTCCCAAGGTGCATGATATTAAGCAAATTTATAAGCCTCCCTGTGGCTTAGTTTCCTCATCTGTAAAATAGAGACACTAACAGTATTGTATGAGAAGTAGATGGTTAATATATTTACAGCATTTAGAAGAGTGCTTGTTGCTTAATGTATTAATTATCTGTTGGTATATAACCTATGACTATGGACTTAGTAGTTTAAAACAACATGCATTTATTATTTCACAGTTTCTGTGGGCTGGGACTCCTGTCATGGCTTAGTTGGCTCCTTTGCTTCAGAGTCTCTCAGTGGCTATAGTCAAGATATCAGCCAGGTTGGATTCTCATCTGAAGTCTTGACTGGGCAAGTATTATTTCCAGGCTCACATGGTTGGTAGAATTCAGTTCCTCCAGGGTTGTTGGGCTTAGAGTCCAAATTGCTAGCTGACTCTTGGCTAAAGCCTGCCATTAGTGTTTTTTTGTTTGTTTGTTTTTTTGAGACGGAGTTGCGCTCTTGTTGCCCAGGCTGGAGTGCAGTGGTTCAGTCTCAGCTCACTGCAACCTCTCTCTTCTGGTTTCAAGTGATTCTCCTGCCTCAGCCTCCTGAGTAGCTGGGATTACAGTTGTGCGCCACCACGCCTGGCTACTTTTTGTATTTTTAGTAGAGAAAGGGTTTTACCATGTTGGCCAGGCTGGTCTCCAACTCCTGACCTTGTGATCTGCCCACCTTGGCCTCCCAAAGTGCTGGGATTATAGCCATGAGCCACCACGCTTGGCCTTTTTTTTTTTTTTTTTTCCCACGTGGGCCTCTTCAGTATGGCAGATTTCTAAATCAGAGTTTGCAAACTGAGAAAATAGTGAGAGAAGTAAGACAGAAGTCATAATCTTACATAACCTAATCACGGATGTGAAGTCCCAGCACTTCTGCCCTGAATCACAGATACTGTTTACACTGAAGGAGAGGATATTACACCAGTACATGGATGGGGTTGACAGCAGGTGGGGATTATTGGGAACCATCATAGAAATCTCCCGCTACATTTAGTAAGCACTCTGTCTTAGCTTTTATTATTATTATTATTGTGCTGATGGGAACGATTAAGCAGAGAAGGCAATAGAGGAAAGAAAGGATGTACTGGAAGGAAAGATGTCCTTGGTTACATAACAGGGAAGGAAATTCAGTGCACAAGTGGAGGGATTGCCCATAGTTTATCCATTGTTTTAAGAGGGTAAAGCAAGTAAAAGGATCCATTTGTGGCTAGGTGGTAGATGTAGAAGTTTAGATTTGATGGTTTGCTTTTTCTCGGTGGAAGAGGAAGTCAGGGCAACACAGAGGGAGGAGGAGGGAAGAGGTGTTGTAGGTTTGAGAAATGAAAAGAGAATAATTGAATACTCAGGAATGAGGGACTAAATTGACTAGGGAGATGTAGTTAACTTGCCAGGTGTCACTAAGGGCTTACTTGATGTTTGTAGTCATGTATTTAATGTGAGACCAGCTAGCATGATTGTGAGCTTTCCTTCAGCTGCTCGGATGCAAATGTGGCAGAGAAGAAGAATAACACAATAAAATAAAATCATAGATAAATTATAAATTAATAAAGAGAAGTAGCGATTGACTTTAATCAGGATTAATGTTCTGCCAGGCTAGTATGGTGGAGGAAGATAGATAGGGGCAAGGGAATGATTGCAATGATAAACCATGAAATCTAGTTTCATTAAAGAGAGAAACGGGGACATAGCAGACGGGGGACAGTGAGAAGATGTTAATTAGGGTCAGCGAATTGAAGGGTTAGAAGAATTGTTGGGAGTCAAAGTACTAAGGAGAGAGCTAGGAATTTAGGAGATGGTGCTCAGAATGGTTGCTTGAAATACAGATTATGAAAGGGATACTGTTGTTGATAATGAGAAGTTCCTAGCATATCTCACAGTTAGTGTTGTGGACATTTGCTTCTGTAACCAGTATCCATTTACTTTGATATTGTTGTAGAATCTTGATTGTGCTTGTGGAAACCACTGCTTCCCCCTTTCAATCTGTGTGATTTTAATGGTGTTGACTACCCTTCCTCAAAGATGTCATTGACTCAGGCTGGCCAGTGAGGTATCTCATCTCTGGGCACAGCAATAGGTCCAGGGAAGGGCACACACCCTTGTCAGCTTCATGAAAGACAAATTTTCGCTAGGGACTTCTGGGAAGGAGACTTGTGCTCTTCAGAAGCTGCCCCTGCCATTTTGCTACCTAAGGTGAGGGTCTGCCAAATAACTGAGTTAACATAGGGGAGAGATAGATAAGAAATAGTGAAAGAGTCCTGGAGACCTCATTTGAGCCCTTAATGAAACCACCTTTAAGCTACCTCTGGAAATTTTTGTTATTTGGCACATTAATCCTCTTTAAGTGGGTTTTTCTGTCACCTGTAATCAAAGGAGACCAAATGGGTAGATATAGTTATCCTAAGGAGTTTGCCAGATCCTCTAAGCTTGTTTGGATGAATGGAGTCTAGTGTAGTGGAAGGTTTGTTAAGACACGGAATCTTCAAAATCCTCTTTCCCTTAGATCTGTTACATACTCTTCTTTAGCACATAGACCTTCGTGAGAGGTAGTATGGTCTAGTGAAGAGAACAAAAGACCAGTCTGGTGTTGAGTCTTGAATCTGATCCTGGCTACCTGAGTTATTTCAACCTGTTGAACCTCAGTTTTCTCATCTGTAGGATGAGGAGAATGATTGCGATTTGGCAGGGTGACTGAAAGGATGAAATGGGATAATAGATGTTTAGCTTGGTACCTGACTGCTCTAGTATATTATCTAACTCCTTTTTTTTTAAGACAGTCATTTCTGTTGCCCAGGCTGGAGTGCAGTAGTGTGATCCTAGCTCACTGCAACCTCCACCTCCTGGGTTCAAGCGATTCTTGTGCCTCAGCCTTCCAAGTAGCTGGGACCACAGGCATGCACCACTGTGCCAGTCTAATTTTTGTATTTTTAGTAGAGGCGGGGTTTTGCCACGATGGCCAGGCTGGTCTCGAACTCCTGACCTCAAGTGATCTGCCCACCTCGGCCTCCTAAAGTGCTGAGATTACAGGAGCAAGCCACCATGCCCAGTGAACTCATAATATTGAATAGTTGTTCAGTAACTTTTTTTTTCTCCAGATGGAGTCTTGCCCCGTTGCCCAGGCTGGAGTGCAGTGGCATGATCTCGGGTCACCACAACCTCTGCCGCCCTGGTTTAAGCCTTCCAAGGAGCTGGGATTACATGCATGCGCCACCACACCCAGCTAATTTTTGTATTCTTAGTAGAGACGGGGGTTTCACCATGTTAGCCGGACTGGTCTCGAACTCTTGACCTCATGATCCACCTGCCTTGGCCTCCCAAAGTGCTGGGAGTACAGGTGTGAGCCACCATGCCTGGTCCTGTTCAATAACTTTTAGTGTGAAGAGTACATACATAATCGAACAAATACCATCAGGGACTTCTTTTTACCCTACTGTTCTTGAATTTTTGCTGTACCAAGGTACTGCAATTTATTTGACTAGTGGTCAAGTGATTCGTTTTGCACATGAAGTAATTGCTAGGTAGAATTAGTTTTCTTCTCAGCTTTGGCAGCTGGATTATTCCAAATTTCATGAAAAATAATGACATCTGACACTTATTGAGTACTTGGCTTTGCGTAAGGCATTATGCTTCATACTTGGTGTATCTCACTCCTAATAATAGGGTAGCTTTCACAGTATGGACTGATTCCAGAGTCCAAATTACTTTATAGAAGAACTGAGATAAGGTGTATAGTAGAGATTCAACATATATCATCCCATTCTCCCTTTTGAGAATTAAAGTCCTTCTGATTGCATGTACTCAGTTACACTATATTCTTAATTCAGTATAGTGTATTGATTAGAACTCAGACCCTGGAGGCAGACTGTGTGGGTTTGAGTCCTGGCTCCATCTTTACTAATTATATAACCTTGAGTAAATTGTATAGTCCCTGGGTGCCTCAGATTCATCATCTGTGAAATGGGGATAATAGTACCTGTTCTATAGAGATGTGAGGACTAAATGTATTAATCTATATAAAGTGCTTAAAACAGTGTCAGGAAGGCAGGATTATATAAATGTTAGCTATGCTGTTTAATATTCCTTTTATATTAGCAGCTTCTTCTTCACAGTAGTCAATGTTACAATTTTCTACATAATAAAACTTGACTTTTGAAATCATCTTAAGCCCAGTGGTGTTTCTAAATAATGCTATAACTGTAGTCAGTGCTGTTCTTTTCTGAGAAGCCTTTTCTGGTAGCCTTTCTCTTCTGTGACCTTTAAGTGAACTTTTTTGGGAAGATAAGTCAGTGCTTTATTACTGTTAGGTTATTTGACCTATGTTAGTTTTGTGTCACTACCGAGATTATATTTAAGCTCTTTGAGAGCTAAAATCATTTTTTATGTGTTTTGGTATTTCAGGTAGTATAAAACATACAGTGATAACTTGATAATGATGCCTTATTAGAGGCAGAAAGTAAAAATAGAAGCAGTATATTATTTTATGTTTGAAAAGATCTATTAGCATCTAAAATAGTCTTATTAGTGTTTTACTTTGTTTTAGGTTCCGAAATATTTGTCACAGCAATGGGCTAAAGCCCCTGGAAGAGGTGAAGTTGGGAAACTGCGGATTGCCAAGTAAGTTATTTACATATTCTTGACATTTAAAAAAGTTGTTTTTGAAATTTTTATAAATGTTTTTAAATGTGATTATAATTCCTGATCAGGGAGTTTACTTACGAAATGACAAGTAATGAACATGTCAAGGCTTGTCAATAGACAGGTGCTCTGTAAGGAGACATCTTTGCACATACACACACATCCCCACACACACACACCCCTAGTGACAGGTGGTATAAACATAACATCAAGTTGCTTGGTTTACCTTAATGGCGGTGAAGCAGCAGAGTATGTAGTTCTTTCACCCCCTCTATCCTGTCTGCATCCATGAGCAGGTGTGCTTGGGTTGGGTATAACGGGATGCACCAAGGAAAGTAGGACTTTGCCACTATACCGCCGTGCCTACTTATACGGGCTTTGGAAGTGGGTAGGAAGTATCTAGAAAACAGTGTAACAGTATAGTTTTCTGGTGGAGGAAATGGCCCTGTTAGAAAGGAAAGCCTCTAAAGCTCAGCTAGTGTCAGCTGGAGGCCTTGTGTTCTGTTCTTTCCATCCATTCATTCTTAACCAACTCCAGTCAGATTCCTATGCCCATGACTCCATTGAAACAGCTCTTCTCTGTTACTGGTATCTTCCTCTTTATCACTTAGCTTTTGCTTCATAACAAACCATCCCAAAACTTAGTGGCTTAGCACAAAAACCATTTTATTTGCTCATACTTCTGTGGATCAATTCTGGTTGTAGCTGGCCTGGGTGGCCTTCCTGGAGAGGGTGACCTCACTTGTTTGTGGTGACTGGTTTGACATCAGCAGGGACAGTGGCTATTTATTTCATCTCTAGCAAGCCCATTAACATGATGGTGAAAGCATTCTAGTAGCAAAAGAGAAAGGAAGCCCAGTGCACAAGCACTTTGAAAGCCTGTGCGTGTGTCTCATTTGCTAAAGTCCTTTTGACCAAAGCAGCTCACACGGCCAAGCCCAGATTCAGTTGTGGGAAAACAGACTCCACCTGTTGATGGAAGCTGCTGCCAAAAAAATTTGTGTTCCTTATTTATTTTAAAATATGGAAGGCTCACAAATTCTCATGTCATCCTTGTGCAGGGGCCATGCTCATCCTCTCTGTATCGTTCCAATTTTAGTATATGCTGCTTAGGTGAGCACATGTTTCTTTTCTATTATCTGCCAGATCCACATCCTAAGTCCAAGAGTCAAGTAGCAGCCCTCTTACTTGAACTTCAGTAGAATTTGACATAGTTGATCACTTTTTTCCTGAAACTTTTTTTTTTTTCCACTTCACTCTGGGACACATCTCTTCTCCTCTCCCCCTCATTGGCTGTTTTTTCTTAGTTTCTTGCTAAGCCCCTTCTCATCTTCTATCTCTAAATGTTATATGACCCCAGGACTCAGTCCTTACTTCTTTCCTTTTCTCTCTTTCACTTCCTTGGTGATCTCAGTCTCATAGCTTTAAGTAAAAGGTGGTATTTAAATATACAACTCAAGATGCTTCTGCCCTCCCTGGAGGCACCATGCTCAGGAAGGTCCTGATTTTCTTTGTGTTCTGTGCCCCGGCTGTGACTTTCTCTACACTACCCCCAGAATCAGCCACTGATCTACTAGAATTGATCACTGATCTAGAGTTAACTGCAGACCAAGATTTAACCATTAACCTAGACTTGACCACAGACCTAGAGTCAACCACAGAACATGCAGGGTTTGGAATTCTCTACTGATGTGGAGTCAGCCACCTCTAGCTTTGTGGCAGAAGCTGCTGATGCCACAGCTGATTATAATTCATTTCAGACAGAGTGCTTATGAGTGACGATTATGATGTGAGTGAAGATTATTATTATTTTTTAAGATAGTGTCTGACTCTGTCGCCCAAGTTGGAGTAAAGTGGCGTGATCTCTGCTCACTGCAACCTCTGCCTCCTGGGTTCACATGATTCTCCTGCCTCAGCCTCATGAGTAGCTGGAATTACAGATGTGTGCCACCATGCCCGGCTAATTTTTGTATTTTTAGTGGAGATGGGGTTTCACCATGTTGGCCAAGCTGGTCTTGAACTCCTGACCTCAAGTGTTCTGCCCACCTTGGCCTCCTAAAGTGCTGGGATTACAGGCTGGAGCCACTGCCCCCGGCCGTGAGTGAAAATTTTATGAATGTCGTTTATTCCAAAGAGTCCATGAGTAGAGTGATGGACAAGTGTAGCAGCTTCCCAGGAAGCAATGAGTCCATCTCAGTGCATATTTAAATAAAGCAAATTCTTCGTTAGTTGTGATTATCACTGTTATCCACCACTTTGTAAGAAGATTCTGAGCTTTAAGACAAGCCTGTCACTACACTATAGGAGACTGCATAATGGTAGAAAACTAGTAAAACGTAGGATGTACCTGGCTGAGGAGAAACAGCAAGACATTGATCCTAGGCTGGGTGGTATGAATTGCACATGGATGGGGCAGGGGCATTTCTTAGCTGTGTCTCATTTAATATGGGCTCAGTAAATGTTTATTTCAATTGAAAATAAATAAGTAAAAAACCAAAAAGTATATTTACACACCTCTCTCTCTCCACATTCATAATTCTGACTGTTGATGTTTCCACTTGGATGTTTCAGAAGCATCTTAAACTTGCTATTCTTCTGTTCTTTCTCTCTGGAACACTCTTTTAGATAATCCCCATGGCTTGCTCCCACATTTCTTTTCGGTTTCTTTTCACAGTATCAGCTCATTGAGGTGTTTTCTGGCCACCATATATAAAATAGCACCCTGTAGGCTTTACCTCCCTTACTCTCTTATTATTCACTATTCTTTTGTGTTGATATTTATTCCCCCTTCTGCTATATCATTCTGACACACTGTATATTGTTCATATCACCTACTAAAGTATAAAGTCTACTAGGTCAGGATTTTTGTCTTGATTACTGTATCTCCCTTGTCTAGAACAATGCTTGGCATAACAGACACTGTGTTCTAAAGTTAGGTAGGGACAAGTACAGTTGTCCCTCAAGTATCTGCAGGAAATTGGTATCTGGCATGTCCCATCCCCCATACCAAAATCCACCATGCTCAAGTCCCTTATATAAAATGGCACAGTATTTGCATATAACCTACACACATCCTTTGTGTACTTTAAAGCATCTCTAGATTACTTATACCTAATACAATGTAAAAACTATGTAAATAGTTGTTACTAGTTTTTTTCCTCCTCTTTTTTTGAAACTGGATCTCACTCTGTTGCCCAGGACTATAGGCAAGTGCTGCCATGCCCAGCTAATTTTTTTTTTTTTTTTTTTGTAAATAAAGACAGGGTCTCCCTATGTTGCCTAGGTTGGTTTCAAATTCCTGGGCTTAAGGGATCCTCCTTCCTCAGCCTCCCAAAGTTTCGGGATTATAGGCATAAGCCACCATACCCAGCCAATTTTGAAAATACTTTCAGTCTGCGCTTGGTTGACTCCATGAATATGGAACCCACAGATGTAGGGGGCCAACTATAATATCTCGTTTTCTCAAGGAATGATTGACTATACGTTAATAGTGGAGTCAGGCTTGTATTCTGGCCTTTTATTGGTCAGAAAACTCTAGCAGCTTGTAGTTCTAGCTCAGTCATTTACTATAAGTGAGACTTTGTACAAGTCACTCAATCTTCTGACTTTAGATTTCTTATCCTTAAAGTTACTTGTTTGCAGGGCTTTTATATGAATCCATTGAGATCATATGGAAATATTATTTATTTGTATATTTAAGTTTATAAGATGAATATATTCCTGGAAAGCTGTAGATGTATTACATTTTTCTGAGTTGTCATACTTTTATTGAAAGAGAAAAATAATATTGAAATCTATGGAGTTTTTTTCCCCCCAACGTGAAGTTCTTTGTAATGTGCATAATTAGCTGCTGTTCTGTAATGAACTTCAGAATTTTTTATATTAGGTGTTACTGAAATGGGAGCCACAACCAAGACAAAAATCTCAAGAGTATGTCACTGAAGGCAGGCAGGCTAAAGGAGAAATTACTTAGAGATGATGAACCTCATGGTATTGTGGAGTGCTTTCGCTATAGATCTCGAGACGTGGCTTCTAGTCCTAAATGGCTGTTGATAGCTGTTTGGCTTTGGGCCTTATACTTCTTGTTTGTAAAATGTGGATAATAATGCCTTCCCAATCCATAGGGTGTTTATAAAGCAAATGAAATAGCTTAGCATTTGTTAAAATATTTGTAAACTCAAATGTTCTCCTTCCATGTAATATTCATGTCCCACCATGAATGTTACATTTCTGAAAACTTCTATGTAAAGACAATACCTGGTTAAGAAATATGATATTTCGTTTTGGTGTAGAGGAGGGGGAAATGATTACAAGAAAAACAGTAAAAGGAAACAAGGCTCAGAGAAACCCATGTAAATCTCAAGTAGCCACTTTGATCACTAAAGTAAAATATTAAAGATAGCATGCTAAATAAGCAATAATCGGCATGCTGCAATTTTTCATTATCAGTCCTTGCTTGGTAGAAAAATCTCAAGGTCTTTTTCTTCCTTAGTTTAAAGCAGATGGTCCACATAGTTGCATCTAATCCACATAGGGTGGGTAAACCTCCAGGTTTGTCTGGAACCCTCCCAGTTCATGTGTTTCCCTATGCAATTATTAATAATGCCCCCTTTTCCACTCTCCAGAGTGTCCTGGTTTTGATAACATTGTTGTCCTAAATGGTAGCAGAGTGTGTGTAGGAATGGGGGCGAGGACGGAGGGTGGTGGTTCTATGCATTACCAGGCTAATTTGATGAGCTGGCATTATTTGATTCCTTTAGGGATCCAACCAAAGTTCCTTAGAAATACCGTGTGTGTGTGCATGTGTGTGTGTGTGTGTGTGTGTGTGTGTGTGTGTTTTAGTGTGTAAGTAATACTTGCTTCCTTGGTTTTTTCCTTTTAAATTTTTACAAAATGAAAAGGTCTCTGTTTTCCCCATTGGCATGCTTTAGAGGTGGCCATGGGTAACTTCTTGGTATGTAACCCGCCAGATAAAATCATTTTGGGTATTTAATGTGGACAATGTTTTAAAACATTGTTATGTTTTAAATCTACTAACCAGAGCTAAGTATTTTTCAAACCCCTTTAGGCTTAGTTATGCTAACTTCAGAATATAACACAGAAATCTGATTTTGCTTTCTTTGTTGTTCTTTCTTACATGTAGTTCTAAGGCTTTGGTTTACTTTGCATCTTGATCTCTTCCCTAGGTACATGGTCAGTACTTACATTCCTTTTCTCGTTTTAGTCTCTGAATTCTTTTGAAAGTAAAATCCTCAGTAGAAGTGAGTTGAAATTCTTTTATTCAAATCAGTTTCCTCAACCACAGTTGAAGAAAAAGTAAACCCACCATTTTTTTTTTTTTTTTTTTAGAAACAGAGTCTCACTCTGCTGTCCAGGCTGGAGTGCAGTGGTGTGATCTCAGCTCACTGCAATCTCTACCTCCTGGGTTCAAGTGGTTCTCCTGCCTCAGCCTCCTGAGGAGCTGGGATTACAGGCGCCCGCCACCACGCCCAGCTAATTTTTTTGTATTCTTAATAGAGACAGGGTTTCACCATGTTAGCCAGGCTGGTCTCAAACTCCTGACCTCAAGTGATCCTCCCTCCTTGGCCTCCTAAAGTGCTAGGATTACAGGCTTGAGCCACTGCCCTGGCCTTAAGAGTTTCTTAAAGGGAATCTAGTGGTTTCTATGTATACCAATATCAGAGACAAATAAGCAGATTGTTATGTTTGTGTGTTCTATATGTAGACAACAGATCTAGCAGATTTTCTACCTAACATAACACATAATCAGTCTTGTAGAAGATCTAGATGCTTTTACTAATGAGAACGGACTTACAGTAATTAGTACTCTAAGACTGCTATGAAAATGCTTGAAAACAGCTTGTTCGCTAGTTGGTCTCCTGGCTGTATTCTCCAGGCTGTCTTGTTTACCTTCCTGATTTACTTAGTTTTCATTGCTGTTACTGAATTTAACTAAATTCATGATTAAACAAATGTAGGAGGGGGTGAGGAAAGGCTTACAGTGCATGTGACTAGGTTATCGGGATTTCAGTTGATTTTGAGCTTAATATGAGTCATCAAATTTATGAGCTTATAAACAAAAGGCCCATTGATAGATGTTTGTTGTTTAGAATGAAGTGGAATGATAATCCTACTCCTTTCTTTGCCAGTCGGCTCACAGTGAAAACATTATGTTCAGTTCTTAGTGCTGTACTTAAAGAGAGACATGGATGAATAAGATCATTCAGTGGAGTGAGACTAGGATAATCAGAAAGCTGAAAAAAAATTAATGTCTTATAAGGAATGTTTGAAAGTCTAGGGCTATGAAGAGAAGATGTAGGGGCAGACCAGGCAAACTATCCTCACATATTTTAAATGTAGAATCAACTACTGATTCTTAGAGGCAAATTAACCTCTAAGTTTGTAGGTTTATAGGTTATAGGTTACCTGTGTTTAAAAAACATATATTTGGGTAAAAAATGAAAACAACTAAGATTTTAGAAAGGCAGTGTGGCATACTGGTTATGAGTATGGACCTGGGAATCAGCCTGAGGTTTAGTCCTTAGCCCTGTCACTTACTAGTTGTGTGACTTTGGGTAGGTTGTTTACTCTGTTTCCTCATCTGAGGAGATGGTATTAATACCTCATAGGCTCAAATGCATGTAAAATATGTAGTTAATAAGAGTTCACCTGCTGGAGTAACCATGCATAATACACAGTCTAGATGGTAGATACTGCATTGTGTCTAATGTGGTGTGGGAGGATCTTGCCTCTCTACTGGATCTCCTGAAGCTGAGCAGCAGCTTGCTGTGTGGTGCAGGCCAGAAGCTAGGAGATCTACATGGCGTGGCTGCTCATTCCAGTAGACAAGGCTCTGGGTCGAGAGATTGGGAGAGATTAAGAGGAGGGAAAAGACGTGCAACTTGGAATGCAGCTCTTCCTGAATTTGGTTCTGTCTTAATACTCAAAATGAGGAGAGTCCAGTTGTGAATAAGATGAGAGTAACAGCTTGTTCTGACAGTTGGTAACATTTGGGCCCTTTTATCAAGCAATTTATGTGATATTTCTAAACCAATGTACCTGGATTATTTTTGTATCTTTGGACATCTGATGCCTGCCACATTTTAATTAGTTCGTAGTTTTGCTGGGCTGGGTGCTGTGGCTCACGCCTGTAACCCTAGCACTTTGGGAAGCCGAGGTGGGCTCGATCATCTGAGGTCAGGAGTTTGAGACCACCAGCCTGGCCAACATGGTGAAACCCCATCTCTGCTAAAAATACAAAAATACAAAAATTAGCTAGACACGTTGGTGTGTACCTGTAATCCCAGCTACTCGGGAGACTGAGGCAGGAGAATCGCTTGAACCCAGGGGGATGGAGGTTTCAGTGGGCTGAGATTGCACCATTGCACTCCAGCCTGGGCAACAAGAGTGAAACTCTGTCTCAAAAAAAAAAAAAAATTAGTTTATAGTTTTGCTTTAGCTTGTTTAATCTTAAAGACAACCTTTCTACATCACCATCCTACCTCAGAATACTTCAGTTTTCCAAATGTTTGATATATACAACATATATCTTATTGATAATCACATAACCTGTACTAATAATATGGCTCCTCTCAGAGACTTTTAGTTTCTAGCTTTATTTCTAAACACGTTTAACATTCCGAGTCATGTGGGGACCCGTTAATAATAAAAAGAATGGAAATGAAAAATTAATGAGACAATTTTTCTGTTATAAAATTACCTTAGTTTAGAACAGTGTTATACTGATGATATGATGGGAGTTTAATTTGGTACAAACTTTCTGAAAGGCAGTCTAGCAACGTGTGTGTGTGTGTGTGTGTAACTTAAATAACATGCACACATATTCCTACTCAAAACAATATAGAATGATAATCCTACTATTTTCTCTGCCAGTTACCTCACAGCTCAGGCATTTTGTTCAGCCCTTGATGCTGCCATTATCTAGAGAGACAGACAAATAAACTCATCCAATAGAGTGGGACTGGGGTAAAGAGAAAGCTAGAAAAATTAATAACAAAATATTCATGCTTTTCACCCAGCAATTCCATAAACTTCTTTTTGTTTCTTTGTTTTTAATTCCATCAACTGCTAGGAACTTATCCCATGGAGGTAATAGGTAAGTGATGGAAAGATTAATATGTAAGGATAAATTAATGATAAAATATTCATGTCCTTTTGACATGTCTTCATCATTCTTTGAGCACCTCTTATTTTTTGACATAGAGAGATGTTTTAGACTCATCTTGTACATTTCTGCCTAAACCCTGGAGTTAGCCATTTCTCTAAGGAGTTGGCCATGGTTCCTTTTAGGGAGAATGATACTTAGAAACTGAGATCTGGATGCCCCAAATGCTTATGGCTGCTTCCAGGCCTTCTCAGTGAATAAACTGGGGTGCATATGTGTGTACACACACACACACACACACACACACACACACACACACACCCCTCATCCCTTTTTACATCTGTATTTCTATACTTACATATATTGAAATCACAAATTTGCACAGACATATTTTGTTCCAATATAATACCACATACTTAGTTCTAGTTTTCTTCCTTTTCTTACTTGTACCTCTTTTCCAAAGTGAGAAACCTGGTTCCTGTTGTCCTTAATGTATTTACTTACTTGTTCAGTCCATTCCCCGGTCCATATGTGAATACCCTACTCACCCTGTTTGGGCTGTAGCTCCCGTCAGTGTGGTGCCGCTTTCGCTGTCCTCCACTGGGACACCCTCCTCACCCTGTTCAGGCTTCCATTTCTGTTCTGAGCCTTCTCCCCCTCCTCCATAGGCATGCCTCCTTACTCCACTGAGGCTCCAGCATCCTGTTTCAGGTTGTCCTCCTATATGTGGTTCCTCTTACCTGCTAGGCTCTGACACATTTCTTACTGAGCCACTCCTTTATAGCAATGCCCTCCTTACCTGATTGGTCTCTGATACCTCACCCTGGCTTGCCTGCTTCACCCCAGTTGACATCCTCTTCACCCCATTTGGACTATGACCATCCTACCCAACCCACTCTGAGGAAGATGCCTACCTTGTTTGTATTCACCTAATGGTTTTTGAGCTCAATTTTTCAGTTAGGGGAAGTATAAATAGGAATTAAAAACAAAACAAGGCCTGGTGCAGTGGCTTATATCTGTAATCCCAGCACTTTGGGAGGCTGAGGCAGAAGGATCACTTGAGTCCAGGAGTTTGAGACCAGCTGGTGCAACATAGCGAGACCCTGTCTCTACAAAAATAAAAACAGATGTTAGCTAGATGTGGTAATGTGCGCCTGTGGTCCCAGCTACTCCAGAGGCTGAGATAGGAGGATCACTGCAGCCCAAAAGGTCAAGGCTGCAGTGAGCCATCATCACACCACTGCACTCCAGCCTGGGTGACAGGGCAAGACCCTGTCACAAAAATAAAAACAAGAGCCACGAGCACAGTTGAATATTGATATTATCTGATTAGTTTTCTTAAACTGGAAAAGGTGTTGCTTATTGGCTGTTAGTGATAGTGAAAAGTCAGGCCCCATTGGTATCAAATCCAATAAGTATTTTAAAAGTGTAAGAAAAAGGAAAGACACGATTAATACAAATTAAGAAAGGCAAAGGGAACGAGACCAGAGTCTAAAAAAGTAGCTGTGAATATTGAGAAATGGACTCAGAGTAGTAAAGGAGAAAATGCACAGCATTGAGAAATTTAGTGAAAGGATGGCCAGATGTTTACTTCATTAATTTCTGAAGATAGCACTGTATTGTACAATAATTAGCATTTAAAATTTTATGCACAGGTCATCATACAAAGGGTATATTATAGTTGTAATGTAGAATAACAAAAGGTTATATCTACTTCATATATTTACACACCAAGAAAGGGGATATACCATTCTTTTTAAATGTTTTAAGTCTTCAAGGACAGCTTTTTTTCCTAGAGAGTATTAACTCATCTAGAGCTCATCAATCTTATATCATTCCAATTAAGATGCTGTTATGATTATATATGTGTGAAAATGAAGTTGTCCTCTCCTCCTGTGTTCCCTAATTGCATCTAGTTACCAAGCTGAAAATGTCAACATGGTTTTTAATTCATCTTTTTTCCTATGCTGCCCACTTCCAGTCATTTCCTCTTCTCTTAGTTCTAACAATTTAATGACCTGCTGTGTATCTCTTCCTTGCATTCTACCACTTAGCTGCTTTAAGCTTTCTTTATTTTCTGTGTGGGTGTTTGCGTTAGCCTCAGTTGAATTCTGTAAACATTGTGGATGTGTCTTCTGCATTTTTTCCTTTGCTTGTCTATAGCACCTCTGCCTTATAGGTAGCTAAATTAAAGGTAGTTATGTTCAATTGAGCTTTAAAGCTAAATTCAGGAGTGTTAGAGAAGGGACTGTGGTGAATTTAGTGCCTGCCCCAAAATGCATGTTGAGGATATTGTTGTCGTGCTGAATTTGGGGCCAATCCTTGCCATATCTTTACTTCTTGTAAGATAAGCTGGAAACTCATATTTTTATGTGAAATCTTAAAATTGTCTCACCTTTTTAAGATACTTCATCAACAAAAAGGAGTCTGACATTGCATTTTAATGTATAAAAGACTGAGAAGTCCTACATAAAAAAATCTGTGGGAAAAATCTGGACTCCTTAGTCTGTCCTAAGTGACTCTACCATTTGACTCCAGGCTGCCATTCACTAGTGTCAGAAGAATGTGCTAGATATTTTCTTTTTTCACTAGCGCTATTACCTTAGCCTGGAATTTCCCCATGTTTTCAGCTTCATCCCTCACTCATTTCTTTTCCTGGCTTTTTAGTTTGCATTTCCATAACAGGTACATTTCTGATGTATATCTTTGCCATAAAGTTTTTATTGTTATGGCAAGATATAACTGTCTTATTTGTAGTTGTTCATGGATTGGACTTGTCTATTTTCATTAAACTGGGACTTCCTTGAGGCCAGGAACCCACACTAATACTGTACCATGTACCTAGCACAATGCATAGTGGATGTATAGTAGACTCTTCGTAATAGAATGAGTGATTAACTGAGCAAGTGAATGAAGGCAAGTTGGAAATAAACTGAATGTTATGGAGAAACAGTGGTTTTCTAATTTGTCTTCCTATCTCTAGTCACCTTTAGTCTATTCTGTATATATTTTCTAGTACAGGTTTCCTGTAGGAAATTTTTGTACTTGTTATTCTTTTGTTCAAACAATATCTGCAGATCTCTTTGTACTGTGATATTTAAGAGCTTCCATGGTTGAGCTCCACTTCTGCATTAGAGTTCATCTCCCACCCTTCCTTATTTGCCTTTCCCTTCTCAGCCAAATCTGATCACTCATTTGTGATCAGACCCTTTTGTGACTTGTTCAACTCACTTCTGATACTATATTTCCCCACTTCAACTTATTGCAATCTTAGTACTCTTTAAAGCTCAGCTCAGAGTTCCCTCTTTGTTTAACCATTCCTTAACTCTTTAAAATGGAAGAAATGGTGTCTTCCTGTCTGATCCTGGTGCATTGTGGCTCCCTTAATTGAATATTAAAATTTATCTCATTTTATAGTTTATGGATATACTTTTTTTGCCTTCTGCTGGCTGGGGCAGGGACCTTAAACTCAGTACTTTGCATATAGGAGGTATTTAGTACATGGTTTTTAAAAATTAAGTTCTTATATAGGATTTGTATTGATTTCGTATTTGTAAAAAAATTTAGAATTGATGTTTTTAAAGTAATTCAAATGCAGTATATAGAAAATAGTATGGAAAGTTACTGTACCAAGATGTTAACAATGGAATTATGGCTATTTTCAAACTTATTTTTGGCTTGTCTGTTTTAAAAATATTTATATAAGGAGCATATATTGTTTTATAATGGAGAAAAATGCTCATAATTTAAATTAATTGCTCATAATTTAAACATCAATAACTTGATGTTTAAGATTTTGTTAGGTAAATGAAACCTCTTCAGCTAGATAAAATGAATAGTAACATTTGATGAAGTACTATGTAGATCTGGTATTAAATATGTATTAACATGCTGCTGAATGCCAAAAATGCTTAGAAATAAAGATAAGAATTGTAATAAGGCTAGGCGCAGTGGCTCACACCTGTAATCCCAGCACTTTGGGAGGCTGAGGCAGGTGGATTGGGGCCAGGAGTTCAAAACCAGCCTGGACAACATGGTGAGACCTTGTCTCTACAAAACGTTGCAAAAGTTAGCTGGTTGTAATGGCACGCACCTATAGACCCAGCTACCTGGGAGCCTGAGGTGAGAGGATCGGTTGATCCTGGGAAGTCAAGACTGCAGTGAGCCATGCTCGTGCCACTGTACTTTAGCCTGGATGATAGAAGGAGATCCTTTCTAAAAAAAAAAAAAAGAAAAGAAAAGAAAAGAAAGAAAGAGTAAAAGAAAAAAAGAAAGAATTGTAATAAGATCATTATTTGCACAAAATAAAACTAGCAGAGATTATAATAGTGTTAAGTGACATAAACTCGTAATATACAAAATAATGATGTGTGATTAATGTGAGTTTATTTTTCCTATAAGATTATAAATAGGATGGTTATGGGGAGCCAAGGGTAAATATTTGTTTATCTCTGTAAATGTAATGTTTTATGTAAATATGATTTTTTTTTAACCTTTTAACTCACCTTTGAAAGCAATTTGAAATCTAAATAATTTTAAATATTTTTTTCTTCTCCTCTAGGAATCAAGGAAGGACTGAGGTAAGATTATTTATATGGAAATTTTAGTTAAAACATAAGACTATCTTTTCATTAGTAACAGTGAAAAAAAGCATTTGAATTTTGAAAAACTCTACATCAGGTGATGATTACGAACATATAAAGGTATAAATGCCACTCTTGTGTGAATGAATGGACTCTTTTCTAGTTGTTCATTCTCAGCATTTTTCTTCTTTGACCTACATTTTCCCTCTCTTGGTACCATGAACATTTCTGTAATACTCTACTAATATATTAGTATTACTTCAGTGTGACAGCGGCATTTGATGTGGATTTTTGAGAATTTTAGATTTTGACCCATTGAGTCCAGTTTGTGATTTACAGTACTTATCATATAATAGAGAGATATTTAATAAATACTTTATCATCTTCCTACATGCTTAGGAGATGAGTAGTTTTGTTTATGAGTCTGTTTAGTGTAAAAATTGTTGTTCTTTTGGGGAGGTCTGGTATATAATAAATAGCATTTTGAAAGAACACCTAGTATGTCTTTTTATTCTAAAGTTTATTATTGAGCTATCCTTGTAACTGTTTAGTTGTGTTTGTTAAAACATTCAAAAATAATACCTTGTACTCACATGGTTGTCATTAAGACCTATAAAATAAATATAGCCTCTTTTTATGGGAGTGTTTAAGCTTTTCAGAGTAAATAGTTAATTTCACCGCTCAAACTTAAGTACAATTACTTTCTTAATATTATTAAAATACTCACTTATTTAGCAATATTATTTTCCTCCTATGTGCCATGCCCTCTGTTAGATCGTAAGGATACAAAAGATAGTAAGATATGATCCCTTGACCTCAGACCTCAGAGGTTTTAGGAAAAAAATCATCTTTTTTTTGAGATGGAGTCTTGTTCTGTCATGCCTGCCTGATTTTTGTATCTTTAGTAGAGACAGGGTTTTGCCATGTTGGCCAGGCTGGTCTCAAACTCCTGACCTCAAGTGATCCGCCAGCCTCAGCCTCCCAAGGTGTTGGGATTATAGGTGTGAGCCACCTCGCCTAGCTGGAAAAAATAATCTCACTCCTGTTTTGGAAAGAGTTCTTTAGCCACAGACCAGAGAAAACATGAAATCTGTCTTTTTTCATAATGGTAGATTAGCCCCATAATTCTTTTTGTTTTTGTTTTTTATTTCTGTATTCTTTTTAGTAATTTTTATTTTATTTGAGCGGTACATGTGTGGGTTTGTTACATGGGTGTATTGCATGATGCTGAGATTTGGGCTGATACTTATTCTGTCACCCAAATAATGAACATGGTAACCAATAGGTAGTTTTTCAACCCTTCGTCCCCTCTCTTCCTCTCTCTTTTGGAGTCCCCAGTGTCTGTTGTTTCCATCTTTAGATCTGTGTATACCCAATGTTTAGCTCCCACTTGTAAGTGAGAACATGTGGTATTTGGTTTTCTGTTTCTGCACTAATTCACATAGGATAATGGCTTCCAGCTGCATCGTTGCTGCAAAGGATGTGATTTTGGTGTTTTTTTTTTTTTATTAGCCCCATTATTCTGACAAACAGGAATAGATTGTCTCTCTCTGTTTTTTTTTTTAAGAGACAGGGTCTTGCTGTGTTGCCAAGGCTGGAGTGCAATGGCTATTCATAGTGAGCTATAGTCTGTAACTCCTGGCCCAAGGAATCCTCTTGCCTCAGCCTTCCAAGTAGCTGGGATTATAGGTGTGCACCACTGTGTCCAGTTTACATTCTCTTTTTATGATCAAGTATTAAGGAATTTTTTGTCTGTCTGTCTGTTTTTTTGAGACGGAGTCTCGCTGTTGCCCAGGCTGGAGTGCAACTGTGTGATCTTAGATCACTGCAACCTCCTCCTCCCAGGTTCAAGCAGTTCTCCTGCCTCAGCCTCTCAAGTAGCTGGGATTACAGGCAAGCGCAACCACGCCTGGCTAACGTTTGTGTTTTTAGTAGAGGCGGGGTTTCACCATGTTGGCCAGGCTGGTCTCGAATTCCTGACCTCTCGTGATCTGCCCATCTTGGCCTCCCAAAGTGCTGAGATTACAAGCTAAGTCACCACGCCTGGCCAAGTATTAAGGCTTTTTAAATAAAGTTAAAGTGTTTAATGATATGACTGGAAAACACATTTAAAAAAAATTTGATTTATAACTAAAATTTTTTTTTGCATGTACTTTGAATATAAGTCTGTTGTAATCTCTGGTTAATGTGTCTATTAGGTGTCGTTTACTTTGAATGAGGATCTTGCAAATATTCACGATATTGGTGGAAAACCGGCTTCAGTCAGTGCTCCTAGAGAACATCCATTTGTCTTGCAAAGTGTCGGAGGACAAACATTAACAGTATTTACTGAGAGCTCGTCAGGTAAGTGGGAATGAAATTATTTAATGTGATTCCCGTACATGTTGTATAGATTTTCTGTCTCAACATACATTCCTGTTTTGCTTTTTTAAGGTCATTACCAAGACTGTTCATCTCTCATTTTGTCTACCTCTGTTATTCATACTGTGCTGCTTCTCTGCTCTATTTTCTTATGATTAGTGAAATTTTGGCCATTACTTGAGAAGGGTTTAATTTCCATTTGGGATATGAAGATATAGAACAAAGCAGATGGAAGAATGTGGTTCATCAAACTGCCTTCTAAGATGTTGAAGAAACAGTATTCTGAATTTTGCCAAGATAAGGTCACCCTTGCTTGTTTTAGTAAATTGATATTCAGCAAGTATAAGTTGTAGTTAAAAAATACTGCTTGATATTAGGGAATATTTTAGTCTGAATTTTTCATCTTGTATGCTTTGTATATCAAGAGGCCCCTTTTATTGCATAGAGATTAACTTTTAATTGATACTGGCTTCCAAGAAGGTTCCACATAGAGTTTTAAGATTGAATGTGTTTGCAATGAGATATTTTAACAGTTCAATAAATCAGAAGCAAATGTTTCCACTTGTGAATTAAATACAGAGGGAACTTTCTTGTGGCACACATTCAGCATGACTATATTTTCCTTGTTTTGGGATTTTTATCTTTCATTGAGTTTAGAATACTATTAAAGCGACAGGCCACCTCAGTTTAATGGAGCTAATTTTCTCACATCTAGTTCAAAAAGCTTATTGATAAAAGAAAACATTTGTGCTTTTGTTGCATTTCATCAGACATTTCAAAGAAATTATAGTATGTTAAGAACACAATTGTTTAAAAAAAGGAACATCTTCCTAAATTTTTTTGTGGTATCTTGGATTACCAATAGCTACATAAAATGATCTAAAAAATTATTCTTTTTTTCCTTGGATGTACAGTATAACAAAATGGTAAATTATAACTCTTTACTTATATTGTTGAAGGTAGAAGGTTGGTTTCACTGCAGTATTTTGATGCTGTAATAATTAGTAGCGTAGTAGTTTGGGAGGCAGATGTTAAAGTAAAATGTTAAAGTAACGGTATCTTCAACACATCCATTTTACACTAGAGAAGATTCAACCCTTTAGCAAATATTTATTATATGCTACATTGTTCAGGGCATAGTATAGGCCTATCTAAAGAATCTGATATTTGTCTGAAATTAAAAGCATATTTGAATGTATGTTAAGAGTTTTAGTTTGGCCAGGCGCGGTGACTCACGCCTGTAATCCCAGCACTTTGGGAGGCTGAAGCGGGCTGATTACCTGAGGTCAGGAGTTCAAGACCAACCTGACCAATATGATGAAACCCAGTATCTACTAAAAATAAAAAATTAGCCAGGTGTGGTGGCAGGTGTCTGTAATCCCAGCTACTTGGGAGGCTGAAGCAAGAAAATCACTTGAACCCGGGAGGCAGAGGTTGAAGTGAGACGAGATCGTTCACTGCACTCCAGTCTGGATGATAGAGGGAGACTCAATACCCCTCTCCCCCACCAGCAAAAGAGTTTTACAACTCTGTACCTTTTGATTGATGGGATTTAATAAGATCTGTTGAACCTGTGAGATTTTCCCTACTTCTGCGATTGTCCCTAGAATGGAAGAGGCATGGCACGAAGACAGTAAAAGAAGACATATCCTTGATCAAAGTTTGAGTTAGAGAAACTTGGACTTTTTTGGTAGAAAATAGTACCCTATTTCAGATTTTTTACATCTTATTGACTAATTTTTTTAAAGCATGATTTATTCCTGGTACTTCTACAGAGACAGTGATTTAGAAAGCTAACATTTGTTAGCCTCAAAATTCATCTTTCATTTTACATTTTAAAAATACTTAAGTGTTGTGATCTTTTTGAACATTTTATGTTCACATTTCTGGCTACAGGGTACTCTAAAGGGAATATTGTTTTATAAGGATTATCTTGGCAGGAATATGGAAGAGAATTAAGATTGCCTTTCTTATTCTGGGGCTTGGACAGTATGTTCTTGCTTTGTAGAACTGTGATAATACAAGTACAGTCCTAAGTTGCTATTAGTTATAATACACTGTAACAGTTTTTTGCTTCTTAACCTCATTATTTCTGTTTCAAGTTATTGTTCCTTGATTCTTTGCACCTTTCTGTGTCTTAATTTCCTCATTTATGAAATAATAGTTTATTGACATTTATGTGTAAATATGAATACATTTAAACACTTAGAACAACGCTCAGTATATAATGAATGCTCAAATTTTAGCTGTTATTAATATTGTACCTTATTTTTAAACACTTAAGGTTTCAAGTTTATTTTAAGGCACGTACATACATTTTAGCTCAATCTGGAGGTATATCACTTGATAAAATTCAGCCAATAGGGATTTTTATATTAAATGCTTCTCAGTTGCCTGCATGACCAAGAAAAAAGCTCTAGAATTGTTAGTAGTTTATCTCCTTTGAGGAGTCTTATGTATTTGCTATTTCTAGTCATTAAAGCAGCAGTTCTACAAGTGGGTTCCTTGGATCTCATAGAAGTCATAAATAGAACAGCAGGGGCTGTGTGACTGCTGCGACATCTTTAAAATGTTAGATATATGTTGTATATGTGTGTACTTTTCTACAGGATGGTACCAGAGCTTTCATTGGCATCTCAGAGGAATCTCTGGCCCAGAAAAGCTGCAGAACCATTACCTTAGTGTTAACCTAGGTTGGTTATGAACCTGCCAAAGTGTAAGTGACTAAGCCATTTTACAGGGAGTAAGCAGTTGATTTTACCTTGAAATATAAATGAGACATTATTTTGAATATTTTCACATTTTTCTATCAAGCATAGAACTGAACTGTACCTGCTTTTCTAGACTCTTCATTTCTTTTAAATAGTTCACAGGTCTATAAAATGTAGAGTTGGTAAGGAAGTGTGAAACCACATTTGAGTTCAATATGTTAGGAGTTTTAGTTTTAATACCTTTACTCCTGTTAATGTGATTTTGCTGGTTTTTGAGAGGCTCCCTTTGAGCCCATTTTTCTAATGATTGAATTTGGTATCTTTGAGTATCTTTTAGGGATAGGGAATTAGAGGGGACTAATGATAAGTTTACAGTGTTTTCTCTTTAATTAAAATAATCTGCATGTCATCAACATTTTATGAACCTAATTAATTTGTTTCTAGTTCAGTATTCCTGTCTGAAAGAATATATTTTATTTTTATGTGCTATTTCGGGTTACCGCTTCTTCCACCTCTGCTTTCCTCTGTGAAATTCAGAATGATCTATTAATACTTCTCTGTTATTTTCATGGAACTCTCTCTTAACCATTACCCTTATCTCTGTGGAAATACCTCATGTGTTTGGCCTTACGTTTCCCCACCTTGGGTCTTCATTTTAGTATTTTTATCTACTATTTCTTGGTAATTATAGATAATTTCTATTTTTTTCTGTCTTTGGCATCCCTACTTTTATTCAGAGTTAGATTTTCTTCTTTTTTTGTTTTTTCTTTGAGACAGTGTTTCACTATGTTGCCTAGGCTGAGCTTCTGGGCCCAAGTGATCCTCCCACCTCAGCCTCCTGAGTAGCTGGGACTACAGGCATGCACCATCATATCTGGCTCTTAGATATTATTCTTTATAACTGCCAATTCTAGACAAAAATGTTCATTCATCTGTTCAATAGATATTTTTGGTGCTAAGCCCTGTGCTAGAATAAGATTAGACTCCTGTCCAGTGAGGCAACTGGTATGTGAATAAATGCTACAAGTACTCTAATCGAGTTTTGTACAAAGAGGAAAAAAAGCATGTGTACTTTGCCTGAGGAAACTGGCTTCAGAAGTGGAGATAATATTTGAGCTGGACTTTGAAGTATATGCATAGGAAGAAAGATAGTGAGGATAAAATTTATTTTTCTAGCCTTCAAGGATCTAATTCTTCACTTTATATTCTTTTACCTGTCATCCTCTGTCATATCTATCTAAAAATTCATTAAATAAAAATTCATTAGAGCAAAAAACTTAGTTGTGGGTGTCATAGTCTAGGTTAGAGATGAAAAACGTTTGAACTCGTGCAATGGGAGTGGAAAAGATGGATCATATTCTAGGGATAATAGAGGTAATTTTCTTTTTTTTAGATCTTTTTTGCCATCAGGTAAGTCAACCAGAATTGGAGGTTATTTTGACAGCTTTTGGTGATTATTCAGCTGTGAGGAACTGGAAGATTGAAAAGTCTAGAATGGTTTCCAGGCTTTTTTTGGCTTAAGCATCTGGATGGATAGAAAAACCATTACTGAGTTAGAAAATATTGAAAGAAATGGGCAGGGATAGAGCTGATAACAGTGACTTTTTTTGCTTTCATCTTTTATTATCTTTGACTCCTTTGTAGCAGTTCATTAATTCAATAAATTAATATTTGTGCCTGCTTTTTTCAGGCCCCCTTTTAGGCTTGGGATACTTTAACAAGCAAAGGCTCAACCCTTGTGGTCTTACATTTTACTAAGAGGAGACAACAATAAACATAAGTAAATTATGTCGTTGGCTAGAAGTTGGTAAGTTTTCTCAGAATAAAATGGGAAGTAGGCTCAGGAGTATCAGGTTGAGGGTGGGACCTGCAATTTAAAATAGTATGATCAGAGTGGGACCTCATTGGGAAGGTGAAAGAAGTTGAACAGTCTTGAAGGAGGCAAAAGGGGTAGCCATGTGGAATGAGTTAGCCAGCTAGGAGTTTTTAAGGACAGAGAGCAGTAATGACTAATGCTCCAAGTTGAGAACAAGCCTGGCATGTTCATGGAGTGGCCAAGAGGTCAGTGTGGGTAAAGTAGATGAGCAAGGGGCAAGAGTAGTGGGCTGTTAGGCCAGGGAAGAAGGGTGGGTGTTGGCAGTGGCAGATCATGAAAAGATTTGTAAACCATGAAAAGTATTTTGGATTTTGCTTTTAGTAAAGTGGGAAGTCACTGGAGAGTTTTACGCAGAATAGCGATATAAATTCAATTTACATCTTAAAGGCTTACTTACTCTAACTGGTAGGTTGAGAAGAGACCATGGGGCAGGGACAGGGCTGGGACCAGGAGGCTGTTACAGTAATCCAGGAGAGATATGACAGAAGCTTGGATTAGAGCTTGGATTGGTAGCAGTAACAGAGGTCTACTCACTCACCTGATATCCAGCTTTGTATCTTTAGTTGTCTTAACAGATAGTCCACTTGGATTTCTTTTTTGGTTGGATGCGGGCAGATGGATCTCATCCTGTCACCCAGACTGGAGTGCAGTGGTGCAATCTCAGCTCACTGCAGCCTCTGCCCCCTGGGCTCAAGCAATCCTCCCACCTCAGCTTCCTGAGTAGTTGGAACTACAAGCACATGCCACCGTGCATGGCTAATTTTTAAAAATTTTTTTGTGAAGACAGGGTTTCACCATGTTGCCCAGGCTGGTCTTGAACTCCTGAGTGCAAGGCTGTCCACCTGCCTCGACCTCCCAAAGTGCTGGGATTACAGGTGTGAGCCACCATGCCCAGCCTGCCACTTGGATTTCTTATTACCTGAAACCAGGAGATAGAAAATAAAATTCATTTCTCCATTTCTTTATTCTTCTTATATCCATGTTTCTGCCAGTGATATTATTCTTCTGTTGTCTTGGCCTTAATAATTCTTAGCCTCCTCTTATTCTCATATTTGGTCATTTTGTCATTTCTGTAGTAGGAATCACATACACACATTTCTGGATACCACTTGATAGGGTTTGGCTGTGTCCCCACCCAAATCTCATCTTGAATTTTAGCTCCCATAATTCCTATATGTTGTGAGAGATACCTGGTGGGGAGATAATTGCATCATGGAGGCGGTTTCCCCAATACTGTTCTTGTGGTAGTGAAATAAGTCTCATGAGATCTGGTGGTTTGGTAAGGGGTTTCCCCCTTTCACTTGGCTCTCATTCTGTCTTGTCTACCACCATGTGTGACATGCCTTTTGCCTTCTGCCACGATTGTGAGGCCTCCCCAGCCATGTGGAACTGTGAGTCCATTAATCCTCTTTTTCTTTATAAATTACCCAGTCTCATTATCTTTATCAGCAGTGTGAAAACAGACTAATACACAACTTAATCCAAAGCAATCCTCTGAAAACTCCACCAATCATTCCCAGCCCTTTTCCACTCCCATCTGTGGAAATCTTACTTTTACTATACCTTCCTGCACAGTGGCCTCTGCTTTTCCACTTCTTTTTTCTCTGCCAGAGATTTGTCTTTTATAGTCATAATCAGCCTTCCCTTACTGATCAATCCTTTGTTGATTCTTCCTTTATCTGGACTTGTATGGCAGTAAGTTTCTGTTACTCATTTTGTCCCATTATTAAACCTTGTGGGCAGAGGACTGTATCTCATGCTTATCTCCATGGTACCTAGTATAGCATTGAACACATCTATGGCTTAGGATTGAGCACAGAGTGATGGGTTCATTAAAGCAAATGTGTTGAAATCATTTGTTTCCTCCTAAGAATTAGTAGTACTCTAATGGTACTTTTTAGAATGGTTTTTAAGTGAGGTAGCTTATTTTAGTGACTCACATGATGGCTAGTCTGCCTTCAGACATTCTTGCTTCAAAGCATTTTGTTTTGTTTTGTTTTTGAGACAGAGTCTCACTTTGTCACTCAGGCTGGAGTGCAGTGGCACAATCTTGGCTCACTGCAACCTCCGCCTCCTGGGTTCAAGCAATTCTCCTACCTCAGCCTCCTGAGTATCTAGGACTACAGGCACATCCTAATTTTTGTATTTTTAGTAGAGATAGAGTTTCACCATGTTGGCCTCGATGTGTTGATCTCCTGACCTTGTGATCTACCCACCTCAGCCTCCCAGAATGCTGGGATTACAGGTGTAAGCCACTGCACCCAGCCTCAAAGTGTTTTTATTAAGACACTTGAGGTTCAGAATCAAATATTAAGTCCCTTTGTTCCTCACTTTATTTTTTGCTCATTATATTTTGGCACAGATGATTTTTTTTTCTTTTTCCCTGCTAACATCGTCTTAGCCACAGATGATTTTTTTTGGGGGGGGGGGGGGGGGGGGGGTATAGTATCTTATTTTTTAAGTGTCTGTGAGTGAAATCTTTTTTTTTTTTAATTGCATTTTAGGTTTTGGGGTACATGTGAAGAACATGTAAGATGGTTGCGTAGGTACACACATGGCAGTGTGGTTTGCTGCCTTCCTCCCCCATCACCTATATCTGGCATTTCTCCCCATGTTATCCCTCCCCCAACTCCCCACCCCCCGCTGTCCCTCCCCTTTTTCCCCCCCCATAGACCCCAGTGTGTGATACTCCCCCTCCCTGTGTCCATGTGTTCTCATTGTTCAACACCCACCTATGAGTGAGGACATGCAGTGTTTGATTTTCTGCTCTTGTGTCAGTTTGCTGAGAATGATGGTTTCCAGGTTCATCCATGTCCCTACAAAGGACACAAACTCATCGTTTTTTAAGCCACAGATGATTTTTTAAACTTTCTCTTTGCTAATCAGATTAGCTCAGTACTGTATTCTGTGACACTTGGTTAGCCACTCTATATATTGTCATGAGACATAGGCCCCAGAAAAAGTAGCAGCTAAGATTATTGATGGTAGCCTGCCTTATTTACTTTCAAGCTTGAATTTGGTAACACATACCAATTCCACATGTGACTAAGAATATCTTTGTTTGTATTTGTAGAACAAAGTATAGCAATGGAAATACTCTTTGAAGATGCTGAATTACCAGTCCTTTTGAAAACTTAACTGAAACTGTAGAATTTATCATTTGTCCTGTATGGTACTATCCTGCAAGTGTAGTAAATGAAAAATAAAGGTAAACTTTTTTTTTTTTTTTTTTTTTTTTTGAGACTGAGTCTCACTCTGTCACTGAGGCTGGAGGGCAGTGGCAGTGGTGTGATCTCGGCTCACTGCAACCTCCACTTCCTGGGTTCAAGCGATTCTCCTGCTCAGCCTCCTGAGTAGCTGGGACTACAGGTGTGCGCCACCACGTCTGGCTGATTTTTTGTATTTTTAAATAGGGATGGGGTTTCGCCATGTTGGCTAGGCTGGTCTCGAACTCCTGACTACAGGTGTGATCCACCACACCTGGCCATGTTTTCATTTTTAAGTTTGATTGGGTGCTTATGAGAAACATTAATTTGGTGCATTTCCTTATTTTTTTGGGAAACATTGTATCAGGTATTTGATTTTGAGAGGTTTGAATTAAGCCTTTTGTATATGTGTGCTTATAAGCATTCAAAGTACTTTTTCACTGAACTTTTTTCTTGTCACTGGTTTAAAACATGAATTACACTGTTTCCTGAATTGTCACCAGATGTATATTACTAATTGCCATGCAGTGGGACTTTCTGAGACTTTATTTACCTTATCTATCATAATTTAATGATTGCCATCACTTTAATGCAGCATTTCTTAAATTTTTTGGTCTCGGGGCTCTTTTATACATTACATGCTAACATTTTTATTTAAAAATCTGTTTTCCAAAAAAAAAAATAGTGAAGAGAGTGCCATTTTGCAGATATCATTAATGTCTGGCTTAAAAGACAAGCTGGATTTTCATCTTCACTTCTGTATTCCATCTATAATGATCTGCTGTTTTGGATGAAGTATCTGAAGAAAGTCTACCTCTTATAAATACAGAGTTGGAAAGGGAGGAGTAATTAGTAGCGTTTTCAGGTAGTTGTAGACATTCTTCTTTTGCTACTACACTAAAACTCTGCAGGTGGTAGTTTCTTAAAGGTCACTTGCAATATGGAATCTGAAATTTGATCAGCAAACCTTTTATACTCTCTTACATTAAATTCACTGGTCTGTCTTGTATTTGAAATGCATCTCTTACCCAGACACGATTATGTATCATCATATATCCATCATCTGGAGACTATTGGTTCCTTGAATTATATAGTTCTTTTGAATGTTGACACGTTTCATTATAGAATATCAAAAATCCACATTCGTTAGCGTCACTACTGATTTTATCAGAAAAGTTAAGTATATGGAGCTGTCAAGCTTATGGTTGTAGGTACAAGTTCTTCAGACTTTAATTTTCACTTAAAAGTTGAATTTTATTAATGACAACAAATTCTGTCAGCTGTTTTTTTTTTTAAAGGATAGGCTTTTTAAATTTTTTTTTGAAAAATATCTTTCAGATATTTTTTCAGAATAATTATCTTTTCAGAATAATTATGCTTTATCTGTCAGTCATTCTTTCAGGTAACAATGATCTTCCACAACAAAAGTAGCTAGCTCAGCGCTCAAACAGTTGCAGCTGTGCTTTTCTTTGAGGCAGTCATCTTATGTTAGTGTTCAGCAGAAGCATTTCACGTGTATTTGCCATTTGGTGTCACAGGATGTTAAGGGATGCGTACTCAAGGGTTGAAATGTAATAAAAACAGTTTTTCTGTTCATCAAGGACATTCTGAAGTGAAACAGACTTTTTAAAAAATTGCCAGTGCTAGGTGGTAAAGAATACAGTGGTATAGTTTGGTACCACTGCCTCGATTTGTGATAGTACCGGTAGCTTTACCCACCATTGCTTTTGCACTATCAGCAAATATCAGCACAGTGAAGAGGGCAATTAAATATTTTAAGAAAGTATTTTGACCTGTGAACACACAGTCTTGAGGACCCCTAGGGATCTGTAGACTATACTTTGAGAATGCTAATTTAGTGTGTTGTAGTGTGAAAAGATTGCAGGTTCCATTTTAAAATACCTGGTGAAGTGCTGATCCCTTTTTATTGAGATGGCCTGCCTAATAGAGACACTCCTCCCCCGCAGTGCTTCTTAGGGGAACCTCATTCATAACAATGCATTGCATGCCGGTTTCAGTGTTTCTTGTTGGTTTTAAGAATACAGGGGCCAGCTACATTGGCTCATGCCTGTAATCCCAGCACTTTGAGAGGCTGAGGCGGGTGGATCACCTGAGGTCAGAAGTTCAAGACCAGCCTGGCCAACATGGTAAAACCTTGTCTCTACTAAAAATACAAAAAATTAGCTGGGTGTGGTGGTAGGCTTCTGTAATCTCAGCTACTTGGGAGGCTGAGGCACGAGAATCACTTGAACCCAGGGGGCAGAGGTTGCAGTGAGCCAAGATTGTGCTGTTGCACTCCAGCCTGGGCAACAAGAGCGAAACTCCGTCTCAAAAAAAACACACAATACATACAGTACATATTTTTTAACCAGATTTGAACCACTTTTAAACTATTTCTTTTAAGCATATATTTATTACACATTATACTTCTGTTGATGACTAACCTACCTGTGCCCTTACTGTCTTATTTAATTCTCACAACTGCACAAGGAAGGGACTTTTAAAAAAATCTTCATTTTGCAGATGATATGACAGAAGCTCTAAGAGATTGTGTGACTAGTCCCTATTTCCTGATATTTAGAAATATATTGTTAAAATAGTCTCTTTAAGTAGATAATAGAAATCTTGTGAGGTCTGCCTGGGTAGATGCTCTGTGGTGACTCCAGGTTGTCTCTTTCCTCAACTGCATTTCACAGGGCAGCCATCTTGAAGTCCCATTCACCTTGGCAGCTAGTGGTTCTTTCTCACTCTTCTGGTAAAGGCCCTACAGAAGGAGTAAGGAAGCTGTTTTTTGCTTACACCTTTGATTAACAGCCTTGCCACTGAACATTTGGAATCATACCAGTTTCTGACAATCTTATACTTGTGAGGAGGAACAAATAGGAACAAAAATGTATGAGTTTGGTGTTTATTTCCTGAACTGCCACCAAGGCTGTGGCTGACTGCAGAGATTTAGTTTTGCATTTTACTGCCAACTGCCTGAGCCAGGTCCACTCTCTGAAAAGTTAAACCTAATAGCAGAAAATGTTCCTTTATTTAGTGGTTAGCAAGAGACTTGTAAAAACAATGTTTATACTCTTCGTATTCAGGTATTCATGCATAAATATGTGATAGCTTTAATAATCTGAGGATGGGGTAAGGAGGATTAAAGGAAAAAAAAAGCACAGTATAGGATAATATTAAGATTTGAAATCAAAAACTTATTAAAACTTACGATTTACTCTCCAGTTTTTTAATTATGAAATATTTCAAACCTACAGAAAAGTCTAGTGAATAGTATAACCTGTGCCTAACAGCTATACTCTGTACATGTTGACATTTGCCATATTTCTTTAAAGCTAGAAAACATTTTAGATTTCTTCTCCCCCTGCAACCCTTACCTCACTTGCTAGAGGTAACTATTGTCCTGGAGTTGGCATGTATTATTGTCACTCATTGTGACTAGTCTGCAGTTGCCAAAACAAAATCTTCGTAGTTTAACGGGTGAAAACCAATCAAGTTCCTTGGAGATGTGTTAGGCAGTGTGCTCCAAATTTCTAGCAATTATGGAAGTCCAGTGTTTAGTTTGAGTAGAGATTTTTTCAGTGTAGGTTATATCTTGACAACCCTTTTTTCTTCTGTTTCTATAGTATGTGAATTAAATGTTTTCTGGAATTTTAACATAAATTAGGTGATCAAAAGTATTGTTTTTTATTTTGGTAATGTAGATTTTTATTTTGGTAATGTAGTTTCTTCTTCTTCATCTGTATTGTGATAATTACACTGACAGTGTTTTTGTTGTTGTTTTTGAGACAGGGTCTCACTCTGTTACCCAGGCTATAGTGCAGTGGCACCATTTTGGCTTACTGCAACTTCTGCCTCCCAGGTTCAAGCAATTCTTGTTCCTTAGCCGCCCAAGTAGCTGTAGCTGGGATTACAGGCATGTGCCACCATGCCTGGCTAATTTTTGTATTTTTAGTAGGGACGAGGTTTCACCATGTTGTCCAGGCTGGTCTCCATCTCCTGGCCTCAAGTGATCTGCCCACCTCGGCCTCCCAAAGTACTGGGATTACAGGAGTGAGCCACTGTGCCCAGCAACTGACAGTGTTTTGAATATGAAATAGTATTCTTCTCAGAAGACTTGATCTCTAATTTATGCAAAGAATATTGACACATTATTTTTTTTTCAGTTTTATTTATTGCTATGAATGTATTAATGTGACGTAAACTTTGGTTACAGTGTTCATGAATTCCACTTAAATTTTATAGTCTCAAATTTATTGAAGTTTGGGTTGTGATTCTACTAAATAAATATCTTTAGTATCTCTGTTTTCTGTATATCTTTGTTATGATTTTTATGGAGAATGTCAGAAAGCATCATCAGGTTTTTACTTTTATTGTATGTTGTATTTGCCTATTCCTAAAATTCTGTGATACTCAGCTTTGATCAAACCTGTCTATTTCATATTTGATAAAACATTTGGGAAGAACTTAGGCAATTCTTGTCATATCTGGAGAAAATGACAGGCTATACAAATATATTTTTCTTCTTTTTGATTTTCTGTAGCTTTCAGTTTTTAAAGTTGGTTCTTTGTTTTGATTCGTTATATACTTAAAATCTTAGGAATAACTTGGTTTCTTTGCAAAACCAAACGTAACATAGTAAAATCAATTAAAAATGTAAATTACACCGGGTGCGATGGCTCATGCCTATAATCCCAGCACTTTGGGAGGCTGAGGCAGATGGATCATGAGGTCAAGAGATTGAGACCATCCTGGTCAACATGGTGAAACCCTGTCTGTACTAAAAATACAAAAAAATTAGCTGGGCGTGGTGGCGCACGCCTGTAGTCCCAGCTACTCAGGAGGCTGAGGCAGGAGAATTGCTTGAACCCAGGAGGCAGAGGTTGCGGCGAGCCAAGATTGCGCCATTGCACTCCAGCCTGGGTAACAAGAGAAACACTCTATCTCAAAAAAAAAAAAAAAAAAAAAAAAAAAAGGTAAATTACTTCAGCATGGCCAACATAGTGAAACCCCACCTCTACTAAAAATACAAAAAAATTAGCCAGGCGTGGTGGTGTGTTCATGTAGTCCCAGCTAATCTGGAGGCTGAGGCAGGAGAATCGCTTGAACCGGGAGGTGGAGGCTGCGGTGAGCCAAGATCGTGCCATTGCACTCCAGCCTGGGCAATAGAGGGAGACTCCATCTCAAAAAAAAAAAAAGTTGCGGTATTAAAATTTAGTTGAGGTATTAAAACTAAGTAATTGAAACAGTTTTAATTTTAAAATATTTTAATTAAAATAAACTCATTTTCTTTGGCTTTTTCAAATAACATTATTAAAAACCTAATTCAAGGCTTTTGTGGCACATAAGCATGATCTTTTCCCTAGTTCTTTGAGCATAAGGTACCATTATCCAGGTTTAAAATGTAAAAAATGCCATGTAACTGATTTTTCTCTCTGCAGTATAGCATTACATTATAAAAACAGAGACAGCTTATTTCGTTGCCTTTGTATTTTTATCACTTAGAAATATCTGTTCGGTGCCAATTGTGGTGGCTCACGCCTGTAATCCCAGCACTTTGGGAGGCTAAGGTGGGCAGATCACCTCAAGTCAGGAGTTTGAGATCAGCCTGGCCAGCATGGCAAAACCCTGTCTCTACTGAAAATACAAAAATTAGCCCAGCGTGGTGGTGAGCGTCTGTAATTCCAGCTACTTAGCTCACATCTGTAATCCCAGCCAGAAGTTGCAGCCCAGCCTAGCCAACTTGGCGAAACCCCATCTCTACTAAAAATACAAAAATTAGCCCAGCGTGGTGGCAGACGCCTGTAATCCCAGCTACTCGGGAGGCTGAGGTACAAGAATCACTTGAACCTGGGAGGTGGAGATTGCAGTGAGCCAGGATTGCGTCACTGCACTCCAGCCTGGGTGACAGAGAGATACAGAGTCTCAAAAAAAAAAAAAAAAAAAATGAGAAAGAGAGAGAGAGGTAGTCCGTTGATATGGTGATAGCATTAGTATAGTAATTCCCTTGGAAAAAAAGAAGGTAAGACTTTAAAACTGACCTATTTCTTTAAAAAGCAATACATACTCTTTTTTTTTTTCACCCAAAAAGCATATTGAGTACTTAAGGTTTTCAAGTAAAGAAGTAGCAGCCCTAGTGGCCAAGTGTAGTGACTCATGCCTGTAATCTCAGCACTTTGGGAGCCCAGGGTGGCTGGATTGCTTGAGCCCAGAAGTTAGAGACCAGCCTGGACAAAAGGGTGAAACCCTGTCTCTACAAAAAAATACAAAAAATTGGCTGGGTGTGATGGTGTGCACCTCTAGTCTCAGCTATTTTGGAGGCCCACGTGGGAGGATCACCTGAGACTGGGAGGTCAAGGCTACAGTGGGCTGTGATTGCACCACTGCATTCCAGTGTCAGTGACAGAGTGAGAACCTGTCTTTAAAAAAAAAAATTACTAGTGCCACTTTTGGGGTACCCAATGCTGGGAAAAGGCTATACAACAAAAAGTTGCATCACAGCAGAATAGGAAGGGTTACCAAAAAATGAATTAGAGACCTACACTTGAACTGTGTTCTTGATTACATTGGTTCTGATACAAAGTGCATGCCTAGTACCATTTTATATTCTCACAACTATTTGTTTTGGAAGAATTGAAGGAAGTTTTAATTATGGCATATAAATACACAGTGTTTACATCTTTACTAAGAAAAGATTTTATTTAGCTAAAACTGCTTTATTAAGTGGACAGAAATAGGTAACCTATTGAGCACTTAACTTTGTTTACTATGGTGAGCACTTATACAGTGTGGATGGAAAATCAATTTGTGAGGTATCAGGCAACATAAGAAATAAAGAGGGCTGGGTGCGGTGGCTCACACCTGTAATTCCAACACTTTGAGAGGCCGAGATGAGCAGATCACAAGGTCAGGAGTCTGAGACCAGCCTGGCCAATATGGTGAAACCCTTTCTCTACTAAAAATACAAAAATTAGCCGGGTGTGGTGACAGGTGCCTATAGTCCCAGATACTCAGGAGCCTGAGGCAGGAGAATTGCTTGAACCCGGGAGGCAGAGGTTGCAGTGAGCCGAGATTGCGCCATTGCACTCCAGACTGGGTGACAGAGTGAGACTCTGTTTCAAAAAAAAAAATAAGAAAAGAAATAAAGAGAAATATAAATACAGATATATTTCTATATATGGAATAGGAGAAATAGAATGAAAAAGCATATATAATATTTTATATATATATATATATATTATTTTTTTTTTTTTTTTTTTGAGACAGAGTCTTACTGTATCACCCAGGCTGGAGTGCAGTAGTGTGATCTCAGCTCACTGCAACCTTTGCCTCCTGAGTTCAATTGATTCTCATGCCTCAGCCTCCTGAGTAGCTGGGATTATAGGGATGCACCACCATGCCTGGGTAATTTTTGTGTTTTTAGTGGAGACGGAGTTTTGCTATGTTGGCCAGGCTGGTCTTGAACTCCTGGCCTCAAGTGATCTGCCCACTTCAGCCTCCTAAAGTGCTGGGATTATAGGCGTGAGCCACCACGCCTGGCCAGTATTTGTTTTTATTTAGAACATTTCAAATATATACCGAATAGAATAATAGAATAATATAACAAATTCTATGTACCCCCCACCCCAACTTTAGAAATTTATAGTAGATTTTTAAATGTGCTATCAATGATTATAACAGCAAATTACTTTTGTAAAAAGATATAATTTCACTTACATATATTTGCACTTCTCTGCCATCAATCTTGGTAAATTTTATCTCCTAAGGCTCTATGAGCCTATGTATCACTTGATAAAGTCAGAATATATCAAAGTGATACATCAAACTGACATGTAGTTTCTTCACTTACTGTGGAGCTCAATTCATTTCTAAATTATCTATTTAGTTTGCTCTGAAGAAACAAAAATGATCTATCTACTCATTATTTGCAAATTATCAATATTTTCAACCTCCACTTTCTAGATGTATATTTTTGTATTACTAGTGCAGTGGATATCTTCTGGCAACATCTGGAAACATCTTTGATTGTTACAGTGGGTACATGCTGCCGACATCTAGTGATCAGGCATGCCGCTAAACATCCTGCAATGCACAGTACATTCCACAACAAAGAATCATCCAGCCCAAAATGTCAGTAGTGCTGAGGTATAGAAACCCTCGTCCAGTATAAGTGAAACTATTTTCATGGACAAGCTATTTTAGTGTTTTTTGTTTTGTTTAGTTTTGTTTGTTTTTAAAAAAGGAAATGGAGATTAATCTTAAGGATTTATCTTTACTGATTTAAAAAAAAAATTTATTCTTGGCTGGGCGGGTGGTTCAGGCCCATAATCCCAGCACTTTGGGAGGCTGAGGTAAGCAGATCACTTCAGCTCAGAAGTTCAAGACCAGCCTGGGTGACATGGTGAAAGCCCATCTCTACAAAAATGCAAATGTTAGCTTGGTGTGCTGGTGTGTTCCTGTAGTCCCAGCTACTTGGGAGGACTGAAGTGGGAGGATCCCTTGAGCTAGGGAGGTTGAGGCTGCAGTAAGCTGTAATCACACCACTATACTCCAGCATGGGCAACAGGCGACCCTGATTCAAATAATAATAATAATAAGAAGAATCATCTTTGTTATTTTTTATTTTTTTAAGACGGGGTTTCACCATGTTGGTCAGGCTGGTCTTGAACTCCCAACCTCAGGTGATACACCCGCCTTGGCTTCCAAAGTGCTTGGATTACAGGCATGAGCCACCACGCCCGGCCAAGAAGAATCATCTAAACCACTCTATTTTTTCACTAGCTATTTTGCAGATTACTTCTTTAAAACAATTTGGGGCATTTAACACCATTACAAAAGCATTTTTTCTGTAACAGCCCTGAGTGAAGGAAATTCTAAGAGCAATACATAAGGTGTTTATTTTTATTTTTTTTTCAGTCTCCGTAGAGACTGTCAAAAATTGCCAGTGCCAACTATATTTCAAGTTGTCATGGCGAGGTATTGGGAAAAGTTTTCAATTAGCAATTATGGCGCTTCAGATAAACCTCATTGGCTACGATACTGCCACTGAGCAAAGCTTACATATGGTGTTTTAAACATGACTTTTTACTGCTCTTTTAAAAATTCTTACATTTGGAAAGATGTCTTCTCTTCTACCTCACCCATTTTAATTGAAGCTTAATTTAATTTTTTAATTTCAAGTTTAAAGATTCATATACTGTAAAGAGAAAAATGTAGTATAAAATTCAAGTGTGGCTGATTTCTCAGCTGTAAGTAGAGAAGGTTTACTTGTAGGATTTTCATCACAAAGAAAAGCTTATCAGGAAAGAAAATAAACTTTTCTTTCCACTGCCCACCCTCCCCTCTAGCTTTTAACCTTTTCATTCTGGAAAATTTCAAAACATATACAAAAGTAGAGAAATAGTACAGCAAACTTCCATATACCTATCATTCATCTTCCAGTGATCAACAAGTAGTCATTCTTGTTTCAACTATACCTCAGCGTACCTCACAGGATTATTTTAAAGAAAACCTCAGAGAGTGTAAATTTTTCAGTACATTGTTTTTGTTTTGTTTTGAGATGGAGTTTCAATCTTCTTGCCCAGGCTGGAGTGCAGTGGTGTGATCTTGGCTCACTGCAGCCTCCGCCTCCTGGGTTCAAGTGATTCTCCCCCGAGTAGCTGGCCTTATAGGCGTCTGCCATCGTGCCTGGCTAATTTTTTTATTTTTAGTAGATACGAGGTTTCAGCATGTTGGCCAGGCTGGTCTCCAACTCCTGACCTCAGGTGATCCACCCGTCTCAGCCTCCCAAAGTGCTGGGATTACAGGTGTGAGCTACTGTGCCCGGCTTCTTTAGTACATTCTTCATACAGATTCCTTTTTAGAAAAATACATAACCGTAGGATCATTATGATACCTAAAATAATTAACAACAGTTCCAAAATATCACAGTAGATCTAGTCACTGGGAACTATGTGATGCTTAAATTTCAGTGTTTTCTGATATTTTTTCTCTTTTAAATACATTCTGTTTTCTGGTTTATGGTCCAACTCTATCAGAAGTCACCATGGACTGCAGTTATATAGCTTATAGCATCCGCTGGAGAAGATATACTTCATCAAGTCATTTGTATTACTGTGAAGACATGATGTAGTCTTGCTGCAGAACTGTTTGAGGGATTTGGCTGATAAGGAAACAACAGAATAGAAAATTGTTTCCAGAACAGTACTGAGGCACTGATGTCAAACTGGAGACTGTGTTGGGGAAAGTATAAAAGCTGTGTTCACTGAACATCATATGGATTGTTTTCAGATTGCATCAAGTTAAAGTTAACAAGCAGATAAGTTGAGAGTGAAAATCTTGTCAATCCAGTATGACCAAACTCTAGGGAGTAGGGGGCTTTAAATTAAAAGTTAAAGTAAAATAGTAGTAGGTGGTATGAGAATTCATGTGATGAATGGAAATTTATCTTTAATGCAAAAATGACTAAACATGTTTCAGTTCTGAAAGAAAACCTTATTCTTACATGTTCCTACCAGCTGTTGGCCTGCCCAGAGGTGAAACTCTGATAGTGGCCAGCATATATTGAAGAAAAAGAAATTTGGCTGAAGTCTTTTTTTTTTTCCTTAAAGAACTTCACGTATGTGTATCAGTTCACAAATTCTTGCTTATACAGACTGTATCATTAGCTGTTTGAAAAGAAGAAAGAGTAAAAGGCCCTGCAGACACACATTATACATACTATTCTTACTTTTTTTTTTTTTTAAGATGGAGTCTTTCTCTGTTGCCCAGGCTGGAGTGCAGTGGCACGATCTCAGCTCACTGCGACTTCCACCTCTTGGGTTCAAGGAATTCTCCTGCCTCAGCCTCCCGAGTAACTGGAATTAGAGGCGCCTGCCACCATGCCCTGCTACTTTTTGTATTTTAAGTAGTGATGGGGTTTCACCATGTTGGCCAGGCTGGTCTCAAATTCCTGACCTCAAGTGATCCTCCCACCTCAGGCCTCCCAAGCCTCCCAAAGTGCTGGAATTGCAGGCATGAGCTGTCACGCCCAGCCTCACTTTTTTTTTCCCCTCCTCTGAAAGAGCCTTTCTTGAAAGTATTTTATGGTTGAAAGTTGTGGCATTTTCTGCTCACAGAGGAAAAAAAAAGTACACCACCCAGTGTTGTTTACAGCTTCAGTTTCTTTTATATGACCATGCAGAACTCAGTGACTGTGATGATTTGACACATTTTTTTCCTTACTGTATAACTTGTTATGTGCCATACTTAGACCTTTCTTGAGAGGAACACCTGTATTGTTTAGCAAAGAAAAAAGTTGGGTTTAGAGCACTTCTCAACCCTTTTTCTGCTGCTTCAAGGTGAAGGCTGATGTTTCTTATATTCACAAGTTAGGGACAGACTCCTATAGATTAGGGGCTGTGGCATAGATGCCCCAGGTGCTGTCGGTGTTCACCCATAGTCTCTTAAGACCTTGACATTACTGTGCACACTAGCCAACTTCTACATCTCAGCAACTTTGTCTCTTTTCTTGCTGAGAGCTTTTCTTGCTGCCAGCTATTCTGCCTGCCTGGAGGGCAGGCCAGAAATGCCAGGATATTAACACTTATTTTGGGAGTGGCGTTCAGCCAATATCTGCCAGGAGTTGGTGGATAAACACTCAGCTCCTTTAACCTTCAGGTGGACTAACTAAGGCGAGTATCCACACTGTTTTCCAGAGTTATAACAGCAGGATTAAGCAACAGTTTTCCCTGGTAGTATCCAGCTGGTACTGGTTTTCTACGCTCATCACTTTAGAGGCTCCTTTCTTCTTCCTTTCTCTCTTTTCCAATCCTCAGTGTTTTCTGACAAATAAAGTACTTGAATTTTATTTATTTATTTATTTTTTAAGACAGTGTTTCACTCTGTCACCCAGGCTGGAATGCAGTGGTGTGATCTCAGCTCACGGCACCCCAGCCTCTGGGGCTCTAGTGATTCTCCCACCTCAGCCTCCTGAGTAGTTGGGACTGCAAGTGTGTGCCACCACACCTGGCTGGCTGGCTTCCTCCTTCCTTCCTTCCTTCCTTCCTTCCTTCCTTCCTTCCTTCCTCTCCCTCCCTCCCTCCCTCCCTCCCTCCCTCCCTCCCTCCCCCACCCCAGCTACCTCAGAATGTGACTGTCTGGAGATAAGACCTTTAAAGAGGTGATGGAGTTAAAAAGAGGCAGTAACTGTGGGCCCTAATCCAGTTTGACTGGTGTCCTTACAGAAGAGGAAATTTGGACAGTTAGGAGAGACAGACCGGGCGTGCACATGCACAGAGGAATGACCATGTGAGGAGGCAGCAAGTCAGTAGCCATCTGCAAGCCCAGGAGCTGAGCCTTAGAAGAAACCAAAGTTATAGGTGCCTCGATCTTGGACTTCAGCCCCCAGAAGCTATGAACATACCTTTCAGTGTTTAAGCCACTCAGTCTGTGGAAATTTGTTATGGCAGCCCTAGCAAACTGATATGTGTGATTTAATAATTGTGATTTAAGTTTTTGAACTAAGAAGTCTAGTTGATGGATTTTTAGAAAAATTTACTTTTTTCTTGTGTTTTGCTTTTTTGTTACTAAAATTTTAATTGAAACATAACCTACATTTAAGAAAACAGCACAAATTGTAAGTTTATATTGTTGATGAATTCTCATAAAGTGAACACATCCCTGTAACCACCACCCAGGTAACAAAAGAACATTGTCAGCTATGCTTTGATTTTATTCATGGATCCAGTATCAGATTTTCTAGACTAATTTTTTACGTATCTTCAGTAACATATTCCCCCTTTTAACATAGATTACTGTTTGTTTTTAACCTTCAAGCATAAGTTTTACATGGACACAACCACTATTGTTTAGAAATGTTGCAATATTAGAAATAATATTAAGCTTCTTAAGAACTAGGTTGTTAATATAAATCAACTAAACCAACCAGAGTTATAGTTCCAACATTTATTTATCTTTTTTTTTTAAAATAAGAGACTGGTTATTTATTTATTTAGAGACAAGGTCTTGTTCTGTCACCCAGATTGGACTGCAGTGCTGTGATCTGGGTTCACTACAGCCTCTAATTTCTGGGCTCAAGCGATCTTCCCACCTCAGCCTCCCAAATAGCTGAGACTACAGGCACACACCGCCACACCCAGCTAATGTTTTAAAAAAGTTTTTCATAGAGACCGGGTCTCACTTTGTTGCCCAGGCTGGTCTCAAACTCCCTTGCCTTGGCCTCCCAAAGTGTTGGGATTATAGGTGTAAGCCACTGTGCGCAGCAGAACAGAGACTGGTTATCTTTGTAAGACACGTAGTCTGATAAAATTTATCATTACATAGGCTCCACTTAATTTTTCTTTCGCCCACTTAACATCTTCTAAAATTTTTTTCTGACAAGGCTTAGAAGCAAATAAAAGCTTTTGTGGAAAGTGAATGTCAGTTGAGTCAGTGATGCAGGTAATTTATTTGAATTACTTTTCATGAGTTTTACAGTCTTGAAATCATTTCCAACAAATGACCATTTTTTTCAGCTAGTGAGGTACTCTGTATGCAGAGTATTTTCCCCTTTCCCCTTCAAACTGTCTTTCTGAGTAAATTATATTCTAATGGAAAGGTTCTGTGGCTTTGAAGTAGTTATTCCTGAAAGCTGGAAAATGTAGAGAATCTGCATACAAGAAAGACTAGGGGCTGCAGTCATAAAAAGGATCAGAGATGGTATCTGAGAAAACCATCATGAGATCAGAAGAGTAGTTCATGGAGGAATTGGAGAAGTCCAGTTACAGAGAATGGTTGGAATGAAAGGGGTGTGGCTTCCAGCTGACTGAGGGGGAGATTGTAATGAAAGCCCAGTGAAGGCAGTAGCAGTGTGTCATACTGGGAGGGTAGCAGAGAGAGTGGAGGAAGATCATGGTGGTCAGTCAGAATGGTAACAGGCAGTTGGCTGGGGCAGCAGCAGAAATTAAATAGGCAGCAATTTAGAAGAGTTGCATGTGGTGACATAGCCGTGAACAATGCTGGTGTGTAAAACTGTATCCTTTTTTTTTTTTTGAGACTCTTGCTTTGTCATCTAGGCTGCAGTGCAGTGGCACGATCTCAGCTCAGTGCAACCTCTGCCTCCCAGGTGTAAGCAATTCACATGCCTCAGCCTCCTGAGTAGCCAAGACTGTAGGTGTGTGCTACCAGGCCTGGCTAACTTTTGTATTTTTCAGTAGAGACAGGGTTTCACTATGTTGGCCAGGCTGGTCTCAAACTCGTGACCTCAGGTGATCTGCCTGCCTTGGCCTTCCAAGTAAGTGTTGGGATTACAGGCATGAGCTGCTGCGCCCAGCCTAAAACCATATCTTTATTTCAATTCAACTTTAAAAGAAACAGTAATTTGAAGATTCTGCATGACTGTTGCCAAGCATTCTGATATCCATTTTGTACCTTTGCAATGAGAAGAAGGATCCATATTGGAACACTATAGAGTTTCCTTTCCATGTGAAGTTAGGAGGGAGGTAAACCTGATATTATTTAGTGGTATTATAAATGAAAAGGAGTATTTACATTGCCTTTTAAAAAATTATAGCTTTATTGAGATGAATTCACATACCATACAATTCACCCATTTAAGGTGTACAAGTGAATGGTTTTAGTACATCTGTCACCACAATTTTAGAACATTTTCATCACCTCAAAAGAAACTCATACCTATTTGTAGTCACCTGTTATTCTCATCCCAACCTCCCATACCGTAAGTAACCTCCCCACTCCATAGTCTACTTTCTGGTTCTATAGATTTATCTATTCTGGACAGTTTATTTAAATAAAATTCTAAAATACTTGGTCTTTTGGGGCTGGTTTTTTTTTTTTTTGCTTAGCATGATGTTTGCAGGGCTCATTCATGTTGTAGCATGTATCAGTACTTAATTCCGCTTTATTGCTGGACAGTATTCCATTGTCTGAATATTTCATGGTTGTTTATTCATCAGTTGATGGACATATAGATTGTTTCCATTTTTTTTTTTTTTTTTGGCTATTGTGAATGATGCTGCTATGAATATTTGTATACAAGTTTTTGTGGGAACTTAAGTTTTTATTTCTCTTGTGTATATACCTAGGAGTGGAATGTAGTGTGTGAAGGTAGTTTCAGCACATCCCCCACCAACACTTGTTATTGTCTGTCTCTGATTATAGCCAACCTAGTGGGTTTGCAGTGGCATTTCATTGTGGTTTTCATTTGCATTTTCCTGTGGTTTTGACTTGTGTTTTTCTGATGGCTGATGATTGATGTTGAATATCTTTTCATGTGCTTGTTAGCCATTTGTGTATCTCCTTTGGACAAATATCTATTCCAGACCCTTTGCCTATTGTTAAACTGGGTTGTTTATCTTTTTATTATTGAGTTGTAAGAGTTCAATATATATATATATATATACAAATCCCTTAATCAGATATATGATTTACAAATATTTTCTCCCACTCTGTAGGTTGTCTTTTTCACTTTTCTGATGGCATTCGTCGGAGTACAAAACTTTTAATTTTGATAAAATCCAATGTATCTATTTGTTTTTTTGTTGTTGTTTTTTTTTTTTTAAAGAAAGAGTTTCACCATGTTGGTCAGGCTGGTCTTGAACTCCTGACCTCAGGTGATCCGCCCACCTTGGCCTCCAAAGTGCTTGGATTACAGGTGTGAGCCACGACACCCGGCCTCTATTTTGTGTTTTTATAGTCTTAGCTCTTCGATTTAGGTTCTGATCCATTTTGAGTTAGTTTTGTATATGGTATGAAATAGGAGGCCAACTTTGTTATTTTCCATGCAGCTATCCAGTTTTCCCAGCAATGTTTGTTAAAAAGGCTATTTTTTTCCCGTTGAATTCTCTTGGAACCTTTTTTTGAAAATTAGTTGATCGGGAGTTATTTATGGGCTCTCAGTTCTATTCCATTGCTTAGTATATGTATCCTCATGCCAGTACCACACAGTCTTGATGACTATAGCTTTGTAGTAAGCTTCGAAATTGGGAAACATGAACCCTCCACCTTTCTTTCTTTTCTTTTCTTTTTTTTTTCGTGATTGTTGATCTTTTCTGAGTCCCTCAAGTTTCCGTGTGAATTTTAAGATCAGTTTGTTAATTTCTGCAAAAAGTCCAGCTGGGATTTTGGTAGGGATTGTATTGAATCTTTACATAAATTTGAAGAGTATTGCCATCTTAACAATATTATTTGGTGGACATCATTACAAAATATGCAATATAGAGATATACATAGATATAGAGAAAGGTATATGGAGAGAAAAAAATTATGTGTTCTGTTTTTCTAATTAAGCTTTTTATTTTGAGGTAATTGTAGATTCACATGTAGTTGTAAAATATAATGCAGAGATTGGATGTACCCTTTACTCAGTTTTCCTCCAATGGTAACGTTGCAATTCATGGTACTATACCAACCACTGACATTGATGTTGACATCGATGTAGTCCACTGATCCCAGTCAGATTTCCCCTGGTTTTACCTATACTTACTTGTGTGTGTGTGTGTGTGTGTGTGTGTGTGTGTGTGTATTGTTTAGTTTCATGCAGTTTTTATCACGTGTGGTTTCATGTACCCATCACCACACTCAAGATGCAGAACAATTCCATCACCACAAGATCCCTCAGGTTACCCTTTGTAAGCATGCCAGCTTCCTCCTAACCACCTTCACTTCCCACCCCTTTCCCCCAACCCTGTCTTAACCCCTGGAAACTACTTGTCTGTTCTGCATTTCTATAACTTTGTCATTTTAAAAAAAAAAGTGTCATCTAACTGATATGTAAATAAATACTACATAAATTCTTTTTTTACCCAGCGTAAACTCTCTAGAGACTCATCCAAGGTTTTATATGAATCAATAGTTGATTCCTTTCCATTGCTGAGTATTCCATGGTATGGATTTACCACAGTACATCTACTTAGTCTCTCATTGAAGAATATCTGTGTTGTTCCTAGTTTTTGGCTACTACACATAAAGCTGTTGTGAACATTTGTGTATAGATCTTTGTATGAGTGCAAGTTTTCATTTCTTTGGGATAAATGCCCAAGACTGCATTTGCTGGGTAATGTGGTAATTGCAAGTTAAATTTAATATGTAACCACCAAACTGTTTTTCAGAGAAGCTGTTTTTAAAAGTAAAAGTACAGATTTTTTTAAAAAAACTTGAAAATGTGACCACTGTCATATACAGAAAAGATGTATTAACATAAAACAGCTGAAATAGAGCATGTTCAGCCCTTCAAAAGCTGCCAAATATCCCTCCTTGATCACAGCTCACTCCTTCATCTACAGAGAAAACCATCATTGATATTTATGATAGTAACTTTTTCTTTTATAATTTTAGCATTTTAGCCTTTAATCCTCTGTAATGTATTTTACTTTGCCTGTTTTTGAGTGTTACATAAATAGAATTGGTATGCACCATTTTTTGGTATGAGTTTTTCATGGAGCACTGGTTTCTAAGACTGATCCGTGTTGTATATAACAGTAGTTCATTCCGTTTCTTTGCTTCATTCCAGCGTATTTATTTACTGCAGTTTACTCATTTTTACTGTTAGTGAATATCTGTGTTGTTTATAATTTTTAGCTTATTAACAATACTGCTGCAATTTCTAAATGTGGACTTTGGTCACAGGATATATATATATGTGTGTGTATATATATATATATATCAGTAGTGTATGTAAGTTCTTTTTAACTCTTCTCTAATGATATCATATTTATTAAAAAAAATGTTATGGTGAATGTGTAGTGATTTCTCGCTGTGGTTTGATTTGACACCTCCCTTTTTTATTTTTATTTTTATTTTTTTATTTTTTTATTTTTATTTTTTTTTTAGAAAAAATTTTTTTTTTATATATAAAGACGGGGTTTCACCGTGTTGGTCAGGCCGGTCTTGAACTCCCGACCTCAGGTGATCCGCCCGCCTTGGCCTCCCAAAGTGCTTGGATTACAGGCGTGAGCCACCACGCCCAGCCGACACCTCCCTTTTTTAAATGAAGTTAAGCCCATGTGTTTATTATACATTTGGATTTCTTATTTTGAGAGATGCTTGTTTAGGTTTCCTGTCCATTTTTTGTTGGTTGTCTTTTTCTTTTTGAGTTGTAGTTTTTATATATTCCAGATATGGCCCTTAGTTATGTGGGTTTAAAATATTTTTTATTCAGTGGCTTGCCTTTTTACTCTCTTAAAGGCGTTTTTTGATGAACAGAAGTTATCTTTAATAGTCCAGTTTGTCAGTCTTGTCTTTGTGGCTTGTGCTTTTTGTGTCTCTTTAAGAAATCAGGATCATAAAGTTATTTTCCTCTGTCATCTTCCATAAGCTTTTTTGTATCATCTTTCACATTTGGATCTGTGCTTTCTCTTTTTTTGAGACAGAGTCACGTTCTGTTGCCCAGGCTGGAGTGCAGTGGCACGATCTCAACTTACTACAACCTCCGCCTCTCAGGTTTGAATGATTCTCTTGCCTCAGCCTCCCAAGTAGCTGGGATTATAGGCACATTTTTTTATTTTTTTGTATTTTTAGTAGAGGCAGGGTTTCACCATGTTGGCCAGGCTGGTTTTGAACTCCTGACCTCAAATGATCCACCCCACCTCAGCCTCTTAAAGTGTTAGGATTACAGGCGTGAGCCACCACGCTCAGCCTGGAATTGTTTTTTCTGTAGGTGTGAGATAGGGGTCAAATTGTATTTTTCTTCCATATGAATGAGAATGATGTATTTTTAAAATAAAGACCATCTTTTTCTCACTGTTCTACAGTGCCAGCTTTGCTGTAAATCAAGTATTTACTGAAGTACAGGTCTGCTTTTAAACTCATTCTCTTTTCCAGTGGTCGATATCATCTAGCCTTATTTTGGTATCAGGGTTATAAAGTTGCATCCCCCCTACCACTTGTGGTCCACTGAGGTCCAAAAAATATTAAATGGAAAATCCCAGAAATAATACAAAAGTTTTAAACTATACTTTTTCTGGGTAGAATGATGAACTCTTGGGCCATGTGGCTTCATCCCACCTGGGATGTGAATCCTCCCTTTGCTCAGCATGCCCATGCTGTATGTGCTACCTGCCCATGAGTCACTTAGTAACTGTCTTGGTTATAAGACGGTCTGTCTTAGTATCACAGTGTGTGTGTTCAAATGACCCTTACTTTGCTTAATAGTGGCCCCAAACTACAAGAGTAGTGGTGCTGGCAACTCAGTTAAGCCAAAGAGAAACCTTAAAGTGCTCTCTCTAAGTCAAAAGGTAAGAGTTCCTGACTTAATAAGGAAAGAAAAAAAAATATGTTGAGGTTGCTAAGATCTACAGTAAAAATGAATCTTTCATTCGTAAAATTGTGAAGAAGGAAAAAGTATCCACAGTCTTGTTTTTTTCTGTGGAGAATTCTGTTAATTTTATTGCTGATGCTTTAAGGCATCTTTTTATTTCCTGTGGCTATATAAAATTTTTTTATCTTTGATTTTAATGTGATATGTCTACATGTAGATTTCTCTTTATTTAAGCTGCCTGGGATTCATTGAGCTTCTTGCGTCTATTGATTGCTGTCTTCCTTCATTTGTAGAAAACTTTCAGACACCTGCCCTTTAAATGTTACCTCTATTTTTTTCTCTACTCCTGAGATTCTGAGAAACAAATATTTTAAACATATGCCCAAATGTTTCTTTATATCTTCTGTGTCTCTCTAATGATTTTTCTGCCCTTTTTCTGCTTGTGCTGCACTCTGGAAAATTTATTTTTCCTATATACCAGCTCACTAATGGTTTCTTCACTTGTGTCTAGTCTGATATTAAACTTGTCCAGTGAGGTTTAAATTATATTTGTTATGTTTTTTTATTTCTAGATGTCTTATGTGATTCTTTTTTGAATCTATGACAATTTTCCCTGTAGATATTTCTGAGTTTGTCTTTTTTTAATCACAGTCCAGTTGTTTTATAGTCTGTATCTGAGAATTCCAATCTCTGAAGTCTTTTATTAGAGTCCCTTTATGTTGATGCTTTTACTGGTACTGGTCAAGGAATCTAGTTTCAAAGCTTCATGTTTGGCATTATATTCATTTGTAGGAATAACATGACTTTCTTGAAAAAAAAAATTTTTTTTTCATTTTCTCCTTAAATTCCTTTTACCAAACATGTGACTTTAAATGAAAGTTATGTACCTATTCTCACCCAAGCACTAGCTATCTGTTCTGATCCACTGTTTCAGTAATTTGTAACAAATCACCCCCAGACTAGGGGCTTACAACAACAGTGATGTCATATTTCCATGAATCTGTGAATTGGCTGGATTAAGCTGTGGGCTCCACTGTTCCACATGATGTTGACTGGATTTACTCATGCATCTGCATTCAGCTGGGAGGTTGGCTAGGGTGCAGTGTCCAGGACTGCCTCACTCGTTGTCTGAGACTTGGTGCATGTGGGTTGGGGCACCTTTGTTCTGTTCTTTGTGGCCTTTCTTTAGTGCTCTTGTCATTTAGTAGGTCTAGCCCCTGCTTCTTTACATGGTATCTCTTTTCCAAAAAAGCAAAAGCTGCTGGGTCTCTTAAGAGCTGGGCTTGGAACTGGTGGAGCATCACTTCAGCTGCAGTCTGTTGGTCACAGCAAGTCACAGGGCCCGCTCAGATTCAAAGTGATAAAATAGACCCCACCTCTCGATGAAACTAGCGGTGTGCAAGTACAGGGAAGGAAGGGATTGTTAGCAGTCATCTTCAGAGAGTCTCCCATAATCACATTAAACCATGCTCAAGGCGTGAGATTTCTTTGATGGGATAGTCCAGGGATTGAAAACTAAGTGATCATTACAGTGACCATGTAGCTTACCTGGTTACAAGGTGAAATATTTTTAGGAGTAAGAAGGAGCACTATTTTTAAGCATGCCAAGACTTTGGGTGTACAACTAGACTGTCTCTGGCAAACTAGGACTCTTGGTCACCCTAGTTAGTTTATCAGGAGCTTTTAAAATTTCCTATTTATCACCACCATGAAGATACAGTCCTTTGGGATTTTAATTTTTTGTGGTCTTTTTGATAATTTTAAGATTTTATTAAGCTTTTCAATTGTTTTCAGTCGGAGATTTTATCTAAGTAAGTTAGCCCACCATTACAGAGAATAGGGACCAGCATAGTTAATTTACTTGAAATAATAGATGAAAAAGAACTGAAGGCATTTCTTAACGTCAAATAAATGCCTCTTTTTCACAAGAAATGCAAGTTCCCAAGAGTTTCTTCTAAGTTGGGAGGTGGGGGTGTAGATGTGGGTGAGGAATTAAAGAATCAGAGTCATTATATTATCTTTAAAACAAAAACAAAACTCTGTTTTGACCTGGTGTAGTGGCTCACACTTGTAATACCAGCACTTTGGTAGGCTGAGGTGGGCAAATTGTGAGGTCAGAAATTTGAGACCAGCCTGTCCAATATGGTGAAACCCCGTTTCTACTACAAAATGCAAAAATTAGCCAGACATGGTGGTGCACACCTGTTGTCCCAGCTACTTAGGAGGCTGAGGCAGGAGAATCGCTTGAACCCAGGAGGCGGAGGTTGCAGTGAGCCAAGATTGTGCCACTGTACTCCAGCCTCGGCAACAAAGTGAGACTCCATCTCAAAAACAAACAAACAAACAAACAAAACAAACAAAAAACCTCCATGTTTCTGACAATCTGTTGATTCTCTGTTATGAAAATTTTGAAAATTATAATCCTCAAAACAACTTCTCCTTTTTACTTAGTTGTATTATCACTTTGTCAGGGCTGTAAAGACTAACATTCTACAACTAATTTCCCTGCTGTTTAACCTTAGTATAAATTATAAATAAATTTGTACTTTCTTCTAGGCTTTTGATCATGCCATCTTATTCTTGAATTATTTATTTTTATTCTTTATTGTCTAGATTTCCATGTTAGATCTCTTTCTAAAAAAGCACTTACAGGTGAGCTTTACAAAATATGCATAGTTTCTCTTCAGATCTGTTGTAGAATTTTAGTCTATACGATAGATTCATTTGTATTTTGTGTCTGTTTTAGTCATATAGTTATAATTTTCTCATTTTTTTTTAGTGTGTATGTGTGTGTATATATGTATACACACTAAAATATATATAAAAATATATATTATATATATATTCTTCAAAGCAGAGTTTCAGCTGGTCAGCAAATGTTTAATGAGTATTTTTGTTGTAATTATAAACTCTGATCTAATTTGGTCCATATTGCTTATATCATATAGAGAAAAGATTACCCATTTTGTTTTTCTCAAATTTTGTGTGTTTGTAGCCAAATGAATTGTACTTTTATTTCTACATGTTTGTTATACTTCATGTCAGTCATCTAAGTTACCTTACTTTGTTGCTTTAATAAATTTTTATCCAATAAAATTTTATATAACTAATTTTTTATTTGACCTGATATTTTCTTTAGAAGGGTGTAATGACTTGAAGAAGAATGGATTTTTTTTTCTTTAAAAGAAGTATACTTTTGTATTGGTAAATTGGTAGTCTCTGATGTGGTCTTTGTCATATGTGGTCATCAAAAACAAAAGTGAGCTAGGTGGTGGCTCACGGCTGTAATCCCAGCACTGTGGGAGGCCAAGCAGGAGGATCACTTGAGGCCAGGAGTTTGATACTAGCCTGGTCAACACAGTGAAAACCCTTCTCTACCAAAAAATGCAAAAATTAGCCGGACGTGGTGGCGTGTGCCTATAGTGTAGTTCCAGCTACTCAGGAAGGCAGAGGTTACAGTGAGCAGAGATCGTACCACTGCACTCCAGCCTGGGCAACAGAGTGAGACCCTGTCTCAAAAGACAGAAAAAAACAGAAAAGCCAAAAGTAGTATCCAGATATCATGGCATCAATTCTCTTCATATACCTCCCTCCCTTCTTGCTGGCTACTTTAAAAAAGGAAAGGGTCATACATTTCAACTAGTGGCAACTTTTTCACAGTAATTTTAAGGATTCATTGCTTTTGGTGTAAAATAATGAGTCAGAGTAAAAGAAGCTCAGTCAAGAGAGATCCTTTAGGGAATCCTTAAATGAATAACCAAGAATGTTTTAGGCATGTCAATTACTTGTACATGAACGTTTCTCTCTGATGTTCTTAAAGACAGTTTTTAGGTTTTAAACAACAACAACTTTACATTTTATCTTATAAAGCTGTATAATACAAAAACGATTAGTATGTATTTAGAAGTAAATATAAAGTCGGAGTTGGGGGAAGTTAAAAAAAAAGAAGTAAATATAAAATCTATTAACCTGTGAATAAGTGAGTGTTGCTTTTAAGTGATCTTCATATTTCGCTATATAAGCCAGAAAAACTTAGTTAGTATTGTCTTTTGGGTCACTTTTGAAAGCTAGAGGGAGAATTTAGGTTGAGAAAATGTCTCATCCAAAAGCATTGTCTTTTGGGTGACTTTTTGTCTGTTGATACAGTTTGTGAGCTTGAGGATCATCAGTACCACATTATGTTAGCTTAAGTGTACAAAAGCTAGCTGTAGCTTTTCTTGATGCTTCTGTTGATATGGTATTGGGGAAAATTGCCTAATTGTTTGAATAGTCTACCACAAGCTTATTAATTTAGAAAACTAGAGATAATAATGGTAGCTCCTCAGGTAACAAATGGCTGCCCTGCTGGCTGAAGCTTTAGACTGCTGACTCTCTCTGGAGGTAGCTCCTCATGTAGCCCTTTTCTTCCTTCATACCCTGCCATTTCTAAGAATTTGGCCGTGTCTCTCTTCCAGCTTCCACCAGTTTAGTTTTTTAGACTATGTTTCACTTTCCTAGTGTTCTTTCTGTTTTTTCTTTTTTGAAACAGTCTTGCTGTGTCACCCAGGCTGGAGTGCAGTGGCATGATCTTGGCTCACTGCAGCCTCTGCTTCCCAGGTTCAAGTGATTCTCCTGCCTCAGCCTCCTGAGTAGCTGGGATTACAGGCGCCCACTATAAGGCCTGGCTAAATTGTTACCTCAGGTGATCCACCCACCTCGGCCTCCTAGAGTGCTGGGATTACAGGTGTGAACCACTGTGCCCAGCCACTTTCCCAGTGTTCTTACTTCACTCCTTCCCAGATGACTCTAAAATAGCATTCAAGATAGCTTTGTGATCTTAAGTATTTTTTAAAATTGCTTGGTACTGTGGGGAAACAGAATTATGCCTTTCTCTCTCTACCTTTATACTCTTGTTCCATCTCCAGAGCAAGGCAGTACAAGACTTTACTATATCTCAAAAATTTGTGAAATGGTTTCTTTGCTTACTTTTATAAAAATGGTCTCCCTCTTCCTATTTGCTTAAAGATATTCTACTTTTTTCTTAGGTTGTCTTATGGAAGAATTTTTAGTTCATTTTTAGAAATCATTTTGCTGATTATTCCCTAATTCGTAGCTATTCTTTAGATTTAATTCATTAATAATTCTGTACATGAATGAAGAAAATATGCCTAGCTCATAGCGGGTTTCTTTCCTGGTTATCCCTCACCTGCCAGTCACCTCTTTTCCTTTCTGTGGTTGTGGCCCCGCAAGCCTCAGAAATGGATTCTCTACTAGTTTTTTTCTTACAGCATATTCACCAGGCAGGCTGGGTTCCCTTTTGGTTAACTGTGACTTCTTCTATTGTTTTAACTAGGTCTTGACCTAGACTAATGAATAAGTGGAGGCACCCCCACTTTCTTCAATATTATTTTGCCCATTTTCAAGGCTCATGTCCTCTGTCGAGTCTCTTACTGAGTTCCAGGAGCTGGTCTGAAGGCATTATCATACAGTGGTTAAGAGCTTGGCACTTTGAAGTTTGCTTCCTTGCTGTGTGAATGCAGGCAAATTGCTTAACTCTGGAGATCTCTGTTTCTTCATCTATAAAATAATAGTTTTAATACCACCTACTTCTATCTGTTAGAATTAACTATGCTAACAAAATATCAGTCACTTTAGCATGTTGTTTTCCCTTGTAAGGGAAGTTCCTAGATAAGAACTCCTTGTCTGCTATGGCATTTCCAACGTCATTAGCAGGCCTCTGCCATTGTTTAACTCTGGCTTCCATCCTCAGGGGGGGCCCAGAGTGATTGCTGTAGTTATTACTGTCATATCTGCCTCTCAGCATCAAAAGGGAGGCAAGAGGGGGAAGGTAAAGGGACTTTTTTAAATTCTTTGCAGGAGCATATCCAAATGTCACACTCTGCTTACATTCCGCTAGTTAGAACTTGATAACTTGGCCACACCTTACAGCCATGGAACACTGGGAAATACAGGTTTAATTTGGGTACAGTTGCCACCCTTAATCAGGGTCCCGTTTCTGACAAGAAGGGAAGAATGGGTACAGGAGAAGTAACTAGCAATTTCTACCCCACCACCTCATGAGATTGTTACGTGTTGTGCACTTTAAAGCAGACAACGCATGTCAATACTTAGTACCACGCCTGATGCAAAGTAACAACTCAGCAAATGCCAGACTTTTTTTTTTTTTTTGCCAAGATGTCAAAAATAACCTTTATTACATTTTATAATTGCCTCTTATGATTTCTTGCCAGATGCCTTTGAAGCAGGTGCTTCCTGGGCTGGAGCTTTTTGACCCTTCTGAGCTTTTGGAGTAGGTGCTGACTTCTGGCCTGTGGCTTCCTGGGCAGGCACCTTCTGGGCTGGAGCCTTCTTACCTGCGGCAGTCATCTTTTTGCTGGAAGTTTAGCAGCTGCTGCAGCAGCAGCAGCAGGACCCTTAGCAGCAGGTGCTTTTTTGGGAGAAGCTTTTAGGAGAGCTGCCTTTTGAAGCTTCTTAACTTCATTCTTGATTATTGTTCCTCATTTTCTTTGCTTTCATAACTTTAAAACGATCAAAATCTGTCATCTGGGCTTTCCTTTCTCTAATGCCAGACATTTTTATGATCTCTGTTACATGTCTGCATTTACCACTTTTTTTTCTTATTCTTTTTTTTTTTTTTTTTTTTTTTGAGACGGAGTCTCTCTTGGTCACCCAGGCTGGAGTACAGGGGCACAGTCTTGACTCACTGCAACCTCTCCCTCCCAGGCTCAAGCAATTGTCCTGCCTCAGCCTCCTAAGTAGATGGGATTACAAGTATACGCCACCACCCCTGGCTAATTTTTGTATCTTTTTTAGTAGAGACAGGGTTTCACCATGTTGGACAGGCTGGTCTTGAACTCCCGGCAAGTGATCTGCCCTCCTCAGCCTCCCAAAGTGAGCCACCACGCCTAGGCCTCTCATTTTTTTTGACTCATTCACATACTTTCCCAGAGGAGTGACTTCTATAATATTGTAATACCTGAAACTTGTTTCTGTATAGGAACAACTATAGATGATTTCTTTGCAGTAAAGAGGTAGATAGGGGGTGGCTTTTCCCTTATTGGGAAACTGTTAGTTTCTGTAGAAGAGGTTTTAGCCTTTTACTTTATTTGTAATTCTTAACATTGGTGGAGTTGATTGGTGTACTGTTTTTTAACTTTATTTTTTCCCTTTTTGTGAGACAGGGTCTTGCTCTGTCACCCAGACTGGAGTACAGTGGCATGATCCTACCTCACTGCAGCTTCGAACTCTTGGGCTCAAAGCAATCTTCCCACCTTGACCTCCCCAAGTGCTGGTATTACCATGTGAGCCACTGTAACCAGCCTTTTTCCCTTTAATTGTGAAATTCTCACCTGCTTTTCTTTCTACTGCCTTGAACCAACAAGCAGGACCCTTAGCAGCAGGTGCTTTTAATTTCCTGTTTGAGGCATATTAATTTTTAAAAAGATAGAGTGAATTAAAATTCTACCTAAACTTTTCTCTTTTACATCCTTTAGTTAAATAGAAAGTCTTAGGAAAGTTAGGAAAGATTTTACTTTATGCCCTTTGCTTCATGAAACACCTCAGTGTTAACTGCCAAATTTGTATGTATTTTATACAAGCACAAAGTTGTTATTTTCTTTGTTTTTGACAGAATCTCACTCTGTTGCCCAGGAAGGAAGTACAATGGCATAGTTACAACTCACTGCAGCCAACCTCCTGGGCTCAAGCCATCTTCACCTCAGCCTCTTGAGTAGCTGGAACTATAGATGTGTGCCACCATGCCCAGCTTTTTTTTTTGTTTGTATTTTTTGTGGTGACAGGGTTTTGCCATGTTGCCTAGGCTGGTCTTGAACTCCTGGGCTCAAGTGATCCTTCAGCCTTGGCCTTTGAAAGTGCCTGGATTATAGGTGTACCACCTCGCTTAGCCCATTGTTTTCCATATACCTGTCACCTGGTGAATTTTATAATATACCTAACAATGCTGTGTTCTATAACAGCAAGAGATATATTTGAAGCTCCTTTTTCTAGCCTCTTATTAAGGACAATCTACCTGATAATCCAGATAATCCAGATTTTCCTTAAGACACAAGGAGAGCAGACGGAAATATAACTGGGAACAAAATGGTATTTTAATAAAGCCTGCCTCCAGTTTTCAAGGAAGCTGGACTTTATGTTCTAAATCTCAGTGTGTTAGTTTTTGGCTGTGTTGTAACAACACCAACTTATAATATGTTATAAACCTATACACCTTGTAAACATGCAGATTTATACATGTTGTAAATTCCTGTGGTTGTGTTTGGTTTTAGTTTCGGTTTTGTGGTTTTATAAATCCATCACCAACGACTTTTATCTATTTTACAACATGGTGAATATACTAATAACAATGGATTACATATTCAAAAATGTACATTAAACATAGTATAATAAAATACAGAAATTCTAGCTTTATTTCAACCACTATTTTAGAAAAAAATAATGTCTCATTCTTTAATATCCAGTTCAGTATTTTTTTCTAAAATAGTGGTTGAAATAAAACTAGAATTTCTGTATTTTATTATACTATGCTTAATGTACATTTTTGCATTGTTAGAAAATACTTTTAAGTGTTCTTACCACAAAAATAAGTATATAAGGTAATATATATTTTAATTCGTTTGATTAACCATTCCATAATGTATACATATTTTAAAACATGTTGTATACCATTAATGTATACAAATTTTATCAATTAAAAATAGTTTTTTTGCAAAGAAAAATGCACTAAAAAATCAATTATGATTTTTAGATTCTTCTGTTTGGTGTTTCTCTCCAGTTATCATCTAACCTTTATTAGTAATTATTTCCATGCCCAGCTATGCAGTCTTTTTTCTTCCTAGAGGGATTTCTCTTAAAATATCTTTGCATAGATAGAAAAATAATATGCAAAAATTAAAATAGTTTTGTTAGGATATAGGATTATGGTATCTGCATTGATACTTATTTTTAATGTGGTTTTGTTTTTTGTTGTTGTAGTTCTGGTTGTTTTGAGACAGAGTCTCGTTCTGTAGCCCAGGCTGGAGTGCAGTGGTGCTGTCTCAGCTCACTGCAACCTCTGCCTCCTGAGTTCAAATGATTCTTGTGCCTCAGCCTCCCGAGTAGCTGGGATCGTATGCGTGATCCACCATGCCCAGCTAAATTTTGTATTTTTAGTAGCGATGAGGTTTTGCCATGTTGGCCAGGCTGGTTTTGAACTCCTGACCTCAAGTGATCCACCCACCTTGACCTCCCAAAGTGCTGGGATTGCAGGTGTGAGCCACGATGCACAGCCTGTATTTAATGTTTTAAAAAACAAATAAAAATTTGGCAAATGCTATGATACCTAATGTAAATGCTAAATGGTCTAGTTCTTTGTAAAATAACATTAAGTGATAGAAGATTGTCAGATCAAGCAACCACTGATATCAAAATTAGTATCACTCAACATTTTTTAAAGAACCTTAAAAATAGTTAATAAATAATCTGTTTTAACGAGGCAAAAATCTAGTGTGTTGCAATGAAGAATTAGTAGACTTCCTCAGTTTTATACTTTAATAAATAAATATGTGCTAAGCATCCTAGAGGAGAGTAATCAAAATTACTCTTGAAAAGTTGGGTCTGTTTTTAAAAAGGAATTTTCAAAATTTAACTGTTTTTTAAAATAAAATTACTATTAAAACTTGCTTTTAAATGTAACTGAATATTCTGGAATTATGGATTTGGAAAAACCTGTTATGCCTTTAGGTTAAATGTCTTATATTTTATGATATGGAGCAGGATTTTAAAACATTTGTAAAGGGATATGTTGGCCATGACACGCTTGTAATCCCAGCACTTTGGGAGGCTGAGGCAGGAAAATTGCTTGAGCCCAGGAGTTTGAGACCAGCCTGGGCAACGAAGTGAGATTCCATCTCTATGAATATATATATATATATATATATATATAATTTTAATTTATATTTAAAAAATTTAGAAGGGGTATGTTATAATTGCCTCATTCTTTAATATCCAATTCAGTATTTTTTTAAAAAATAGTGGTTGAAATAAAACTAGAATTTCTGTATTTTATTATACTATATTTAATGTACATTTTTGCATTGTTAGAAAAGTTTTATTAAATATAGTTGTTTATAATAACTTATAAGATATGTGTTCATGATTTTTGTCTGCTAGAAACTATTGAACCATTATGTATTTTTGTTAAGAGAAGAAGTAGAAGTACAATCTACCTCTTCATAAATTTTTTTAGGCATAAAATTTTTTAGATTCATCTTAAATATTTCTCTTTGCTCAGCCTATTTTTCTTTATCACCACTCCCTTCATGTTTGTTGTTAGAAATAAATTAATCTTAATATTAGCTTAAGCAAAATATGATTAGGATGATAAGCCTACACAGAAGAAGCCATTGCATATTTCACAGCTAAATACAAATGATTTCTAAGTTGCATGCTGTTTTGGATAGTCCTTCATATTACATCTTTGCTTTATTAGCAGTGATTAATTATGATTCTGTAATTTTAACCTTGACTTGATGCTGTAATTTTAACCTTGACTAACAGCATTGCAGTTTAAAATGTTCATAATTTATTAGATAGGCATATCTTTAAAATAGCATTATCACATATATTACTCGTGACTGATTTTATTTATTTATTTGAGATGGAATCTCACTCTGTTGCCCAGGCTGGAGTGCAGTAGCGCAATCTCAGCTTGCTGCAACCTCGACCTCCTGCATTCTAGTGATTCTTGTGTCTCAGCCTACCAAGTAGCTCAGATTAGAGGTGCGCACAACCACGCCCGATTAATTTTTGTATTTTTAGTAGAGATGAGGTTTCACCATGTTGAACATGCTGGTCTTGAACTCCTTACCTCAAGTGATCTGCCCGCCTCGGCCTCCCAAAGTGCTGGCATTATAGGTGTGAGCCACTGTGCCCGGCCCTGTCTGATTTTAAATTGGTGATAAAACAGCTGCTATGATTATTTTGTTATTGTAGATTTTGACATGAAGCTAGAAAATAAAAGCCCCAAGAAACCTATTATATCTATTTTAAATGAATAGAATGAAAACTGTGTTTGCCTATGGCAATTTAAAGTACGGTCTTGAGTATTTCATCACAGAGTTAAGGATGTGCTTGTTAAAAGTTCTCCGTTCTGTTCATGTCTAAGTAGAAAGCCTAATCAATGTAAATGTGCATTTTGGGGTAACCTATTCATGGTTATGTCATGCAAATGCTTTTTACTGAACAAGATAATAATAAGTGCTTTATCGAAAGTCCTGTGAAGGTGAGGTACTTAACATACAATTTAGAATTTAATTTAAACCTTGCAAATGCCCTATCAAATAATCAGTATTATCCTATTTTACTGTGAAGATGTTGAAATTTTATAAAGTTAAGGATCTTGCTTATAGTCATGTAAGCAAGTTAGTGGAAGTTAGTGGAATTAGAACCCAAATCTGACTCCAGAGCCCATATGTGTTTCGCTGTGCCTTGTTTCTTTCTCCTAATGTGTCAGTTCTGTGGATTATACAGTCATTAAAAAGTTAGCCTATTTTTCAGCAAACCTGATATGTGAAAATCTTAGATTCACCAGCAGACAAATTTGTGATATTCTTTACTGTTGTGAGATGGATGATTCACCTGTTTTTAAAATGACATGACATTAAAAATATTACTTTCTAAAATTCAGTTTTTCACTCAACATTTTAGGAATTCTTGCATTGGAAGATTGTGTCAAGTGAGGCAAACCTATATTTTGGTATTCTGTATTCAACACCGACCTTATGAATGCCTGTTTTCTGCCACGTTCTAGGTGTTAGGGATATAAGTGGCTCGCAAAATCAGACAGTTTCTTTTGGCTCGGGTACTGGTGTACCTGGGCTTCGAATCTTAGTTCCAACCCTTTATGACTATGTAATCCTGGGCAGGTTACTTAACCCCCTAAGTCTCCATTTCTTCATCAGTAAACAGGAAAGAATAATAATACCTTTCTTAGAATTGTTTGAAGTTTGAGAGAATGTATGTTCATAGCATAGTGTCTGGCATGCGGTAAAATGCTGAATAAATGTTACCTTTTATTATCACCCTAAAAGTAAGTAGCATTTGAGCTATAAGTAATTTTTTTTTTTTGAGACGGAGAGTCTTGCTCTGTCACCTAGGCTGGAGTGCAGTAGTGCGATCTCGGCTCACAGCAACTTCTGTCTCCTGATTCAAGCGATCCTCTCGCCTCAGCCTCTCAAGTAGCTGAGATTACAGGTGTATGCCACCATACGTGGCTAATTAAGTAATTTTCTTTAAAAAAAAAAGACAAACTGAATAAGCTGATTCAGTAACATCATCTTCATTCGGGCATGGTAGTCATCTTCCTTGAATTATTTGAAAATTATTTGTTTTCATTTGTTCATTTGTTCTGTATACCACCATATATACATTTAAAAAGTATAGTAAAAGCCATACGACTTTCACATTTTAAGGATGGTGCTCGAGTCACTGTGTGGGATAATTCCAAATGTAAGAAATACATGTTTGGCTCATGACAACTATAGTAACTTACTTTTTTATTACCTTTCTTTTGAAAAAGAGTCACTTTGTGATTTGTTTTTTGGAACAATATTTTACTTATGAGAAAAATTTTGAGAAAGAAATTCTTCAGTGACTGCAAACAAAAATACTATGAAATCTTCACTCTGACTTATAATTGACATTTTGTATGATTTCTTGAGTTTCTTGAAAGTATTTCTAAATATGTTTAGAAAATACTAATATTAAAATTTAGATATTTTCTATATACTTAGATCACAGTATTTAGATACTTGAATATATAAATGCAAGTACAAGTAATTTGAAATTTAGAAAGGTACATTTATAAAAAGTTCCAAGGGTAGTCAGTCTAGTCAGATTTCCTTTTAGATTACTAAATTGTTTTAGAATATTGTGACTTATTAGAAGTGTGAGGAGGAATTCAATGTGTCCAGATACAGTTTCTAAAAGATGCTACATAAAAATGAATCTGATATCTTTAATGGTTTCTATCAGTAATAAAGTAGTTAAATTCTACATTTTTGATTTGATGAAAAACCTTACTTGTAATGGTTCTAAGGAGATCTGTTCAGCTATATCTCTTGTAAAAAGATATGTCAGAGTTGTTTTTATTCTCTGTAATGAATCTTGTTAGAGAAAATCTTACTCTGACATTAAATCACTACCTGTTTTTCATCACCAAAGCCCAAATGCCAAGGAAAAGTCAACTCGTAAGTTGGAGAGGCATATAAACAGTTCAATTATAGTGGCTATTAAAATAAACTTTACAATTCTTGTTTTTATAGTTTTGCTCACTCTTGATTAAGCTGTTTTAAAGTATGTAAAAAATGTTTTAGGAGAAATCTGTTTTTCTTAGTATACATAAAAGTATTGTGTAGCTGATGTGGAATTTGGTTTTTAAATGTGATTTTTTTGAAGGAATTTTTTGTAGAATAGATTTTAAAAGGTTTCTTTTAGTATATACAGCCAACTTTTACATTACATTAGACTTTATAACTAGAAGTCAGTTATAGTTCTGGAAATGAATATTAGCTTTACTTATTGTAAGTTTTTATGAGTAATCAAACTTTTGGCATATATGCTAATTTATGTAACCTCAGTCAAGATTTTCAGACATCTTCTTGAGACTTATTGAGATTTAGTTACCAGATCTAATGGCTTAATTTTAAAGGAGCAAATTTAAATATAATTTGTTCTTAGAAGTCAAAGAACAAGTGAAATGATTTAGCTGTCCTTTGCTGGGGGAAAATGGACTCATTTAAAGTTAAGTTTGTAGATTACTTCATTGAAATGGCCATACATAAAACTTAATTTTTAAAAATAATTTTTTGTTTGGTGTGAAGTTATGTTAACTCATTGAGTCTGAGATTTAGCATCCAAAAAGGCATTGAAAACAATCAAAATTCTTTCATAAGAATAATATTTAGTGATGTTCATTTAATATTTTTGAGCTTGAAAAATAAACAGATACTTAGGATGATTGTGAAAATGAACTCCTTTGTTATTCTAATAACACATACTCTGTGAGACTAAGTTATCCATGCTTTGTGGGAACTTAGCCTGCCAATAATTGAATTTGTTTTTGTCACTTCCACGACCAGCCAGGGTTACTGTAGCCTGCTGTTTGACTACATCAATGCATAATTTTGTGCAAAATCATCAAGTGGTACTGTTTGCTTTTAAAGTGAGTTGTAACTTTTTATTATAATCATTAATACAGTCAAAGAAGGTAGCAGTGCTTTTATTTACTTTTTATTGTCATCAAGCAGTTTTCTAGGAATTTTCAGCAAAATATCAATTCAGCTGTAATTCTAATATGAAACACAGGAACTGTGAATGTAAGCTTTTGGTGCCTGCTATGAAAAATCAGATGAGTAGCTTTAATGCCTTCTTACAATCTCATTTTATTGCACTACAGCTCTGTTTTAGTTAGATCTGCACATCTGTTTTGCTCCAGGTGGTTAATTTTACCAGCTCAGTTTCTTTGTAGATTTTTGCCATAGTAGAAAGGATTTTAAATCTTAATAGCCCCTTAAAATATTTTATTACCATTTCCTTAAATGAACAATCGATAATGTACATGCTTTGTTTTTTGTGCAAATACCCAAGACATTCTGATTGAAAGACAGCTAAGGGACAAATAGACAAATAGCAAAAGCATTCGGTCTTTATTTACAGTATATAGAAGGTTACTGTTTTCATTTTAGGTGGAAGAGTCTGATTAGCAGGAACACCCCAGAGGAAGGACATCTTTAGCGATAGAATTTACATACCGTTAGCTCACAGTAATTGATTAGTAGCAGGGCTCTGTAGTACAGAGCTGGCTGGGCACGTTATTTGGGATGCCTTTGATGCTGTAGTTTTCCGAAGCTTGCTGGCTGCATGCTTGTTGCCTTTGTTTGTGACACAGGTAATTACTTGATAAAATGAAGTGCATCGCTGTGAACAATTGACCCTTTGGAACAATCCAGGCTGGTCAGCAGTCTAAAACCACACTTTAAAGCCATCATGATAGCCTCAAACTTAAGAGTTTCCAAGGTACAGACAAAGGTGTTGTCTTCCTTTAATACAAGTCGAGTGCCATTTTCAGACTTTATGAAGTATTTAAATTGGATGATATTTGACGATATTGAAAACTCCTCTGGAAATCCATCCAGCCTGCTTTTGGACACCAGAACAATGCGAGACTTTATTTTTGAGATGAAATCAGGAGCATTACAGAAGATTCTTAGTCCTTGTGAACGATCGTGGTTATCTGTTATTTCCAAGAAAGTAGTCTCTCTGGGTGTTAGCTGTTCTTTCTCCCACCTGGATTTCACTTCCTCTGCCAGTCCCTTGAGCTGAAAGAATTCTGCTTCTTGTGCAAGAAGTTGATTTTCTCGAAACCCTTCGGGCAATAGAAGTTCTCCATTTCGTAGGAAGTTTAGGACGTGCCTGAAGAGGAGCCCATCCCTGTCTATGAAATAATGACCATCAGCATCAAACGGGCAGAGGATTTTTCCATTTACTATACCTTCAAGGAAAGTGTCTGGGTATTTGGTCAGTGTTTGTTTTTGAGTAATGTATAAATATCCACCAACGTTGAGGGTCATCAGTGTGGATTTGCAGTTCTTTCCTTGATCAGCATCTTCCAGGCTGTTGTGTTTCTCTTCATACTCCTTTTCTTTTTCTCTTCTGTTTATTTTACGCTCCATTTTTTGAAGATACTATTTCAGCTTGTTCTTCTTGGCTTTGAGATTTTTAAAAAAGAAACACTACCACACAAGCACGCCTTTATTCAGCCTCAGCCTGGTGATGGAATGGAAATGCTGGCAGCATCGCCTGCGCTGTCAGCTCAGTTTTGCAGTAGGTGGCGTATCAGCCTATGTATGCAGGAGCTTTCTGGAGTAAGACGGAAAAGAGAATTTGCATTTAACTGTATCAGGGAAGGGATTTGTTTTGAAAGGATTTTCCTGTCTATCCTTTGAATAATAAGAGTTACTCAGAATAAATAGAATTTCCTCTTGTCAGTTAAACAGATCCAAATGTGGATCTTCTTCAGCCAAATGTGAATTTTTATTCCTAAATGCCTAAGTTATTTTTTAATCAGGCAGGCTTAATATTGAATAATATTGTCATCTTTCAGAAAATAATGTATATTGATTTAGTGTCATCTTTTTCAAGTAAATATGAGTAGGAAATGTAAGATGAAAATTTCAGGTGTATAGAATTTTCTTTCCCAGAAAAAGTCACACATTTCACAATGGTGTAGTCATTTTTGAGACACAAATAAGAATACTTAACATGCTACTTGTGACACCGCACTTTAATTTAATTGGATTTGCATGTGATTCTGATTTGGAGATCTTTGTTAAAGGATGTTAAGAAAATTTTTTTATTTTTTGTTATTTATTTTATTTTTACCCTAAAAGTAAAAAATAATAAAAAAAATAATCAAATAGGCTTTACAGTAATCACTTACTTTTTTTGGTTAAGATTTTCTGTGGAAAATGCACGAACTTGTCTCACTTGAACCTGCTTTTGTGCTGAACAAAGACTAGGACAAGTGTAGAAAATACTATAACTGTGTATATGCATGTGCACATATGCTATAGGAAGATAGGAGAACGATGTAGATTCAGAATACCTGCTACAAAATAGTGTCATGGGTAAGTTAGTTTGTTCCTGTTTGTTTGTTTCACAGTAGGCAAAAGAAACCACCAAAGCCTAACCTCATTTTTCAACTTGGGAGCTTAAACAGTGTGAGTGATGTCACCCTCTACTCCGCACGTCTTTTTCCTCTATCCCCGTTAACTCCCCTTCCAAAGCAGTTTAGGGTTCTGAGCTTTCATTTCTACCATTTAAAGGCTCAGTGGCAGGAAATGTGAACATTGTCCTCAGTACTATTATTTGGCCTATCTGCTAAATTATTCTGAGGAACTACATTGTTTTTTGTTTTTGTTTTTTTTATATTTTTTATAGAGACAAGTTTTTGTCATGTTGCCCAGACTGGTCTCAAACTGCTGGATTCCAGGGACCTGCCCACCTCAGCTTCCCAAAGTGCTGAAACTGCAGGCACAAGCAGCTGTGCTGGGCCACACTGGTAAAAGTTAGACTTTAGTTTATATTTCTCTTGCATTAAAAGTATTTTAAATTATTTCACTGTATGTTGACATAGAAGTATTGGAAGAGATTCTTCTAAAATGCATACTTTTTATTTTCTTTAAACAATATGAGATTTTCAGATATAAAAAATTATATTCTTAAAATGATCTTGAAGTTAACATTCATGTGTTGTTGAGATTATCAAAAGTTCATTGAAATCGAACTAGAAAACTAAGGCATCATGCTTTTAGAGCTGGGTTTTTGCTTAGAGACTATGAAATTCAACTTCCTCATTTCACCAAAGATAAAATTGCATTCCAGAGAAATTTTAGTGTTTTATCTAGAACTTTACAGTAAAGCCAATGTTTTGACTAAAACTTCCTTTCAGCCCTGCAGTACTTACGACCTACCTACTCGTATATTCTGACAATCTCATGTATGTCTTGATTTTGCTTTTTTTCATTTCTGTCAATACAGCTTTTTAAGAAATACCAAATAGGTTTTGAGGGAAAAGGGATACAACTTTGGAAGTATATTCATGGAATTCTTCTTATGTTATCATTACAAATAGTCACTGCACATGAGTAGCATCATATAATAGCAAAATCAAAAAGGCATAACAATTTCATTTACAGGTATAGTTCTCTTTTTTGAAGTTTATAGGATACCAGAATTAGTGCAATATAACTGTAGTATAGTGATGGAGACTGCTAGCAAGTTCTTGCTTGTTTAAATCAGGTGACGTGGATGGATACTATATACTCTGGGTCTGCTTCCTTACACACTATTTGGCCTGCCTATAGTTGCCCTCATGGGGAAAACCCAATACTATTGCCTTTGGAGGATGGGCTTCCATGGGGTGGTGAGAGGGCAAGAGTGAGGCAGGACTGCTGGAAGTGGGATTGCTGACCTCTTCAGTCATCACGCCAGGGCCAACTTACACTTCCTAACTCAAAGGAAAATTTTGTCTGCCTTTGCAGGCAGAAAGATAAAAAATTTTGAAAGGTTGGGGTCCTGTTTCCTACTCAGTATGTCTGGTTTCTGCTGCCAGCTTTTCAAAACCACTGATGAGTGCTCCTTGTTTCTGCAGGCTTGTCTGAACAGAGCCTGAACCATTCCATCTTGTGCCTCTTCTCCTTGATTGCTTTTCTCACTCTAGACTTCACTTTGGTGTTCTTGGCTTTTCCAAAATTGACAAGTATGATTTCTTTGCCACTATGGCCTGGCAATGGTAGTGTAACTGAAGCCTTGTCTTAGTGCCTGGCTAATACAAATCTATAGGACTTTTGTGTCCTCTTTGCCACAATTTGCAGACTTAAGAAAGAAAAATGGAGGCTGTGCATGTTGGCTCACGACTGTAATCCCAGCATTTTGGGAGGCTAAGGCGGGCGGGTTATTGGAGGCCAGGAGTTTGAGACCAGCCTGGCCAACATAGGGAAACCCCTTGTCTACCAAAAATTTGAAAAACAATTAGCTGGGTGCATTGGTGTATGCCTGTAGTGCCAGCTACTTGGGATGCTGAGGCAGGAGAATCACCTGAGCCCGGGAGATGGAGGTTGCAGTGAGTCCAGATAGCTCCACTGCCCTCCAGCCTGGGCAACACAGTAAGACCCTGTTTCAAAAAAAAAAAAAAAAAAAAAAATGGCATCCAGTAGGCCCCACCGTATCCCTGTTACTCTATATTACCTCCAGTAAATCATGATGACTGCAGTTCATGGAAATTACAGGAGTTCGTTGATCTTTTCTGCCTGTGGTGGTACAAATGCCCCTTAGGAGAAAGCCAGATTACCTCTTTTTAGTCTATTCTAAATTTATATTTACTTGCTAGGGGGTGGGGAGTGGCTGTTGCTTGTCTGAGGTAGTATCAGTAAGGTCTCCACAGCCCTAAAACTATTAAAAATGATGTTTCAGTACCTGTAGCAAGGGAGACATCCCTGGATCATAGGACTGTTTCTCTGCCTCATTGCAGATACAAACTGGAATTACTCAGTGATTTCAACAGAAGGGTTTAAACCACACATGTCAAAAATTAGCTCTGCCTTTGCAGGCAAAAATATAAAAAAATTTTGAAAGATTGGGGTCCTGTTTCCTACTCAGTATCTTAATTCTTTATTAGAGCTTGATCACCTCTGTCATAGACATCTTTAATCATACATAACTAACTTTGAGAATTAAAACTGGTCCTCGGTATGAGTATATCCTATAATTAATTGGGTCCAGTGCCTAACTAAATTCTGGCAGAACCTTCCACTATGAGATAATGCTAATGTCCTACCATCTGCATAAGGCAGAACTCATTCCAGGCCAGTAGCAGGAATTCCCATCTTTTCTACCAACTCCTTTTGGGAAATGACGTCTTTGTCATCCCGTGATTGATGCAGGACATCGTTGTAGTATATACACTTCCTCCATTTATATGCCAGAGATATTCCTATGCCGTGGAAGGAAGTGGAATCTTACCAGGAGGGTATCTCTCCTGATTGGAAGATACAAAAGGTGTGATAATTCAAGACCTAACAGGTTACTCCTATGTAAAATTCAAATACTCTTCAAGGAAAAGAGAGGTCTTAGAAGCTGCCTTTGTTAAGAACAGGAAGCTCTGTCTCCACATTCTCCCCTTCTATCGAATCTTGCTTGTTGTCAGCTGCATGCTTCTATGCTTGTCTTTTAAAAGGATTTTGTTCGCATTACCCTAGAAAGAAAGTAAAAGCTAGAGAAGCTGCTGTCAATTTTTTACTTAAACCTGACACTATGTCTCTGCCTTGGACTTCTCTACATTTTTTGATTTATTGTGTTTTGACCTTCCTCTGCCTTTCACAAGCTGAGTTTTTTTTTTTTTTTAACATGTGCTTGCTTCTTCATAGCCTTCTGTCAATAGCATTGAATGTAAGCAGCATTCATTTTGATTCAGCTATGAATGTTGGCTTCTTTTATGTGTTAAAAATAAATTACACTGTCTAACGTATTGATATATTTTAAGAATCAAGATTTTCTCATGTTAATGTAATTCTTTTTAAATGTCTAAATTTTAGTTATATTTCAAAATAATTTATCTGCTTTGAATGGTGTCTGAGACTGGTATTGTACTGATAAAAGTACTGTGGCGGCCACTTTATGTAACTGATTGACCACAACATCTCACAAACTGTGCAGAGTGCTTGAACCTTCCTAGGACTAATAGGAGATAACCTCAGACCAGAAGGTCATGTGAACATGTCATTCTAGCACAAAGAATACAGCTGTAAGTATTTTGCAGTGTTGAACTGTGTCTTCAAGGAAGCCCAGGAAAATTGCCTACATTGGCAAATGTTTTAGCCTTATTTGAGGAGTGTAGAAAAAAATAAGGCACTATGTGTTAAAAGGAGTATAAATAAAAACAACAGACTAGCGCAGAAGTTCAGGTGAAATTCCATTCCACATTTCTGTGATTTTCACTACAGAGGTAATCTTGGCAATTTGCAAATCACATTAATTCATGTTTTAAATGTACTTTGGGAAATGAGTATTTCAGGGAAACCTGTGTTTTATAATTTTGTAAGCAGAAGTTATACCTTAATTTTTTTAAAACGAAGCTTTTTTTGAAATACGACCTATGCATTATTATTTACTGGAAAATTATATTGTAACCAGATGAGCACAGCACTTCTATAAGGCATCAAATGAAGATTAAAATTATAATATTGTACAGAACTCATTTTTATAGTGCTATTTGGCAAAGAGCAATTTTACTTTCTCTTTGGGAAAAAGATATTTTAAGCTAATAACCATTATCTACAATCTCAAAATGAGGGGCATAACTTTGAAAACCCTTGTAAAGGTACTACAGTTATGAAGTAGGTGAATAAAGAGGGTCTCTGTTGCCAGAGGCGAGCCTCTGCCACTTTCCTTCTGTTTCCTCAGCACTTAACATCCTCTGGTGTCTTCAGTGATGAGATGGTGTGTAGGAGAGAGAAGAGGGCCTGAACAGAACAGGATATGATGGCTCAAGGGAGCAAATGTGATTTCTTACAGAGTAGAGAGGAGTTGTAAATTAGGGATGGAGAACTCTATCATAGCACACATTTTTTTCATATTTACCATTTTTGTAACTGAGGTACATTTTAGCATCATTAGCTTGTCAAAGTTTAGTGACAGTATTTTGTCTTGGTGGCACATAAAATAATGGTTTATATTACAAATGATAGCATCTTATAGTTGATAAAATATTTGAGTAGCTCTGTGAGCTATTCCCTCTGTATAACAAGAAAGTAAAATTGACAGGGAGGAGGAGGGAGAGAGTTTTGCAGGGAGATAGAGGACATAAGAGGGAGAGACAAAAAGTATGACTGCTTGATATTAAAATTAGGCAAATTATTTTATAACTTTTATAAAATTAAATTTTATTTCTTGATACAGGGTCTTACTCTGTCACCCAGGCTGGAGTGTAGTGATATTATCACAGCTCACTGCAACCTCAACCTCCTGGGCTCAGGTGATCCTCCTACCTTAGCCTCCTGTATAGCTGGGGCCACAGGCATGTGCCTCACACCTGGCTAATTTTTTTATTTTTTTGTGGAGACTGGGTCTCACTTTGTTGCCCAGGCTAGGCTCAAGCTATCCTCCTGTATCAGCCTCCCAAAGGGTTAGGATTATAGGCGTGAGCCATCATGCACAGCAGAATTCCTGAAGATCAAATAGAGATTGGAACATCACTCCACAATTTGAATAAAGACCAGCTTTTTAATGATATAGGGATAGAAAGTTTGCCTGACTGGTTTGTTAAGATGCTAGTATCTTTTATTAATAGACCTCACCTGAGAACCACAGACAAAAACACTTCTAGGAACATATTTTAAATGAGAAAAAGGAGACTGCTAGGAATATTAAAAATGGTTTACCTTTTAAATGTACCTGCTTCTTGAAAAGATTATTTCTTCAGTCTTTTCCCAGAGTGTCGACACAGATATGATATAATTAAGAGTTAGAAGAGTAACTTTGAAGTCTGGAGGATCAGCCTGAAATATTGGTCAGTAGTCCTCTGGTCTGTGTTTTTACAGGAGTTGGAAGTCCTCTTAAAGGCCTCCAAATGCAACTGGATCCAGAAGGTCTTGTGGAAATGAATGCGTGTAACTTCCTGATGCCTAAGACTTCCTAACATACCCTGATTTCATTACTTACATGCCAATGCTAATAAGCAGTGTTGCTGCTTACTTTAACTAGTTCAAACTAGGGATGCCTTTGTAAAAAAAAAAGTGCCAGTATCATTTCTCCTCAGTTCTTTGAGGTAGAGTATATCTCAAGTTCAGATATAGGGTTGGACAGTCCAGCATAGAGCACAAGTTTAAATATTTTCGGCCGGGCGCGGTGGCTCACGCCTGTAATCCAAGCACTTTGGAGGCCAAGGCGGGCGGATCACCTGAGGCCGGGAGTTCAAGACCAGCCTGACCAACATTGTGAAACCCCGTCTTTAGAAAAAATAAATAAATAAATAAATAAATAAATAAATATTTTCAAGCCTTGGGCAGCTTCTTAACATTTTGTTGTTTTTCTCTTTTTACTCAAAGAAAATTTAATTATATCTATGTCTTTCAGAAAGTACTAGAGCAAACAAAATGAACGCTAATGAAATAATAAAACATCCTCAGTTGGAGAGGAAGGCAAGTGTTTTTATTTAGTGAAAGAGACCTAGAAGAGATCTCAGACATTCTAGTAATGTCATTATTGTAGATGCTGAGGCCAAGAGATATAAAATAACTTCTCCAGAGTAACGCTGCTGTTTAATGACAGAATCATAACTAGAAACCTTCAGTTCTTTTTATAGGATATGCTTTATATACTTAACCTTTAAATTTTTCTCTTGAGTTTTTTCTGATTTTAGGTGGTGGGATATACATAAATAAATTACTGCCATCAAGGATGTCTGTTCATACTCAGTAAGATTATTTTGGTTGCAAGTAGCAGAAACCAGTCAACAAACCAATCTAGCCAATAAAGGGGTGTGGAGGAGAACTTATAAAGGATCTCAGACTATTTCCCAGAATTCAAAGAAGAGCAAATGGCCAAAGATTAGAATTGAGCCATTCCAAAGCCTTTGGTAGGATGAGTTTGTGTGGCTTCTCTGCAGAGTACTGGCAAAACCATTTCCTTCTAGTAATTTGTGGTGTAAGCCCCTTAGTTGAACGTTTCAAGCACAGGAGCGAGCAAGCACAGACACATACCAGAAGCCATTGCTAATGCCATTCCTACCACCTTCAGCACTCTTCCTTATCCCCACCCACCCCAGTCTAAATCCCACCCATTTTTCAAAGTCCAGCACAATCATTTCTTTCTCTTCAAAACTTCCTGGCTGGGCGCTCACGCCTGTAAATCTAGCATTTCGGGAAGCCAAGGTGAGTGGATCACCTGCGGTCAGGAGTGTAAGACCAGCCTGGCCAACATGGTGAAACCCTGTCTCCACTAAAAATACAAAAATTAGCCTGACGCAGTGGCACGTACCTGTAATCCCAGCAGCTCAGGAGGCTGAGGCAGGAGAATCACTTGAATCCAGGAGGTGGAGGTTGCAGTGAGCCAAGATCGTGCCACTGCACTTCAGCCTGGGCAGCGACAGAGGCTTTAAAAAAAAAAAAAAAAAAAAAAAAACCACTTCTTGATCCCTAGCTCGACATAATCTCAGAGACAGAGAGAGAGGAGAGTATGTATGTGTGTTTAATCCCAGTAGTCTGTGTATGTCTTTGTTTTATAACCTTTAACATATTCAACTTGACAGAAGAATCTCACAGCTCATGTGGAATAACCAGTAATTGGTCATTTAAATTAAAAGATGGGAAATCATAAAAATGATACCAATATGCAGTTCCTACTTGCCTTAAACATTTTATCTTAAACCTTATTAATGTACATAGTTGGCCGGGCACAGTGGCTCATGTCTGTAGTCTCAGCACTTTGGAAGGCTGAGGTGAGCAGATCACATGAGGTCAAGGGTTTGAGACCTGTTTGGCCACCATGGTGAAACCCCGACTGTACTAAAAATACAAAAATTAGCTGGGCATGGTGGTGTATGCCTGTAATCCCAGCTACTCAGGTGGCTGAGGCATGAGAATCACTTGAACCCAGGAGGCAGAGGTTTCGGTGAGCCAAGATTGCACCACTGCACTCCAGCCTGGGTGACAGAGTGAGAGTTTGTCTCAGAAAATAAAATAAAATAAATGTACATTTAGTTGCTGACATATGTGTAGGACAAGGCCTTTGCTTTGAATATAGGATACTGACTGACCATCTGCTTTATTTGTTTTTCAAAAATTAAACCCATCATTTAGTTTTCAAATTCTTTTTTGAGACAGAGTCTCCCTCTGTCGCCCAGGCAGGAATGCAGTGGTGTGATCTCAGCTCACTGCAACCTCAACCTCCCAGTTTCAAACAAAGCCTCCCAAATAGCTAGGACTGCAGCCATGCACCACCGTGCCCAGGTTTTTGTTTGTTTGTTTGTTTGTTTTGTTTTGTTTTGTTTTGTTTTTTGTATTTTTAGTAGAGACAGGGTTTCCCCGTGTTGCCTGGGCTGGTCTGAAACTTCTGACCTCAAGTGATCTGCCCTCCTTGGCCTCCCAAAGTTCCGAGATTACAGGCGTGAGCCACCGCACCTGGCTCCATTATTTAGTTTAGATTTTCCATTTTGGTTTCTTTGAAAAGGAGCAAGAACTTAGACACTGTGAAACTTATCTAAATGCAGACTCTTTCTAGACTTCTTTGCTTCCCTTCCAGTCTCCAGTTGTCTCACCTATACCTAATTTGACAGTATTGTGTTACAGCTTTATATCATCTTACCAAAGCATTCTACATAGTCTTTATAGAAACACTGCCCAAACTCCCTCCCATACTTGTAATTGGCTTATGTAATATATAATCAAATTACATAATTATTGAAACTAATATAAACAAGTTCTAGCATAGTTTGAGCAGAAGTGTGTGGGAGTGCTAGAGATTAACCTGTTACCCACTGGTGTATGGTGAGCTGTGGGCATCTGTGGCTATATTAAATAGCAGGGACTTGAGAGCCTTTGTTAATCTAGAAGTGAGATAAGTAGAGGTGTATCAAAAGTGCTTCTGATATAGTAAAATGATTTATATGCCTGTCTTGTCATCCTGTGAGACCAGCAGCTCTCAAATGTGGTCTGGGAACTGCTGTGTCAGAGGGGTCCCCAAGATCCTTCCAAGGGATGAGTAATGTCAAGACCATTTTTATAATTATGCTAATGGCTTTTTCATTTTTTTTCACTCTCATTCTCTAGAAATTTCTTAATTTTAGTTTCTAATATGTTAGATATCGATAGTTAAAATGTATAAACAGTTCTTTTGGGGTCGTCTATACTTTTTTCCTTTTAAAAACATCTGAATTTAGGTTTTTAAAAAAATTATTTTTTAATTGACAAGTAAAATTTGTGCATATTTATTTGTACATAATGCGATGTTTTGATGCATGTATGTGTGTGGAATAGCTAAATCAAGCTATTCACATCTATATTTTTTAACTAATATATGCCACAGAACGTTTGAGAAAGTCTGTGCTCCTTAAGGGTAGCAGCTGTGTTTCATTTGTTGTTCCTGATGTACTCTTGCATTATATTTTAAATAGTAGGTACTCAGTAAATATTTAATAAATGTATGAAAATAAAAAATAATTTTTCAAGTATTTATGGTCTTTTAAACTGGGCCAACAAACTAGTTTTAAGTAAAGGTTTCTGAATTAATGAATAGGATATATAATTAACAGCAGTAATGTGCAAGTGGGTGCTTTTGAATACTTTGAAAATAGAATTTAATACCTTTCCTTTGAAATCTTAAGCAGTGTTTTGAAGAAGACAAGAAGTGTAGTTTAGTGGAAAGAATATGAAAATGTGTTTCTATGAGGCTTTAAAAAGAGAGCAGGCAAATCATGCCTAGGGGGCTGCATCAGGAGTAAATTGGCCTTTTAAAAATTTATTTAAGAAGAGAAGGGGAGAAAGGCAGTAAACAGAGATGTCAGGTTACTTAACAACATCCAGTGGGTGGGAAAATTCTTTTTTTTTTCCCACTTTGAGACTTTTTGTTTTTTTCCACTTTGAGTACCATTTGAAAGCTATTTTAGGTTTGAAAAGGAAGATATGATAGATAGAAAATTATGGTTTGAGGAAGCAAATGTTATTACTCTATGTGAGTGACCTTGATGAAAGAATGGTGAGGAGAGTGGTAGCCAAGTCGAAATGGGGAGTTGCTGTGGACCTGATTTCTACCCTTGAGCTGTCATATGGAGAAGGTTGATAGCACAAACCTTTTACTAAAAATTAAATTCAGCTTGTCCACCTGGAGTAGGTACTGCTAAAGAAGTGGGGAGCGTTCACTTATTAAAAGGTAGCTATAGGCTGGGTTAGGTGGCTCACGCCCATAATCCCAGTACTTTGGGAGGCTGAGGCAGGCGAATCACCTGAGGTCGGGAGTTTGAGACCAGTCTGACCAGCATGGAGAAACCCAATCTCTACTAAAAATACAAAATTAGCCAGGTGTGGTTACACCTGCCTGTAATCTCAGCTACTCGGGAGGCTGAGGCAGGAGAATTGGTTGAACCCAGGAGGCAGAGGTTGCGGTGAGCTGAGATAGCACCATTGCACTCCAGTTTGGGCAACAAGAACGAAACTCCCCCCTCAAAAAAAATTAAAATTAAAATTAAAAAAAAGGTAGCTATATTAGTCAGTTTTCACACTGCTATAAAGAAATGCCTGAGATTGAGTGGTTTATTAAAGAAAGAGGTTTAATTGACTCACAGTTTTCCATACCTGAGGAGGCCTCAGGAAATTTACATTCATGGTGGAAAGCGAAGGGGAAGCAGGCACCAAGGTGGCAGGAGGGTGAAGTGAGAGCGCAAGAAAAAGCTGCCAGTGAGAACCCACTCATTATCACGAGAACAACATAGAGGAAACTGCCCCCATGATCCAGTCACCTCCCTCCCTTGATACATGGGGATTACAATTTGAGATGAGATTTGAGTGGGGACACAGAGCCAGATCATATCAGTAGCTCTTTTAGTTTCAGCGATGTGTGACTAAATTGTTTATTTGCAGGGATAGTAGTCTAGATTTTTATTTTTATTTATTTTTGTGGTTTTTTGAGATGGAGTCTTGCTCTGTCACCAGGCTGGAGTGCAGTGGCACGAGAAGTCTACGCTCCTTGAGGGTAGGAGCTGTGTTTCACTTGTTGTTCCTGATGTACTCTTGCATTATCTTTTACATAGAAGGCATTCAGTAAATATTTAATAAATGTATGAAAAAAACAATAATTTTTCAAGTATTTATGGTCTTTTAAACTGGGCCAACAAACTAGTTTTAAGTAAAGATTTCTGTATTAATGAATAGGATATATAATTAACAGCAGTAACGTGCAAGTGGGTGCAAGTCACTGCAACCTCCACCTCCCGGGTTCGAGGAATTCCCCTGCCTCAGCCTCCTGAGCAGCTAGGACTGCAGGTGCACGCCACCATGCCTGGCTAATTTTTTGTATTTTAGAAGAGACGAGGTTTCACCATGTTGATCAGGATGGTCTTGATCTCCTGACCTCTTGATCCGTCCGCCCTGGCTTCCCAAAGTGCTGGGATTACAGGCGTGAGCCACTGCGCCTGGCGATTTATTTTTTTTAATTGTCTTCCTTTATTGGACTTTCCTCATGCATTTAAGACATTTGATACATCAGAATTTCCCAAAGCTTGCTATTGTTGTGATGACTGAAGAATTTTTCTTGATAGAACTTTTAGCTTCAGTAAGAGGCAAACTTAAATATAAAATTTTTTTGCTTTAAGAAAATTCAAATTTTAATTTTATTAGATAAATTAACGAGAGGAAATTATTTTTAGAATTTAAACTTTAGTATAAAACAATTATGACTTTTAAGAGATTTTCTTCCTGCCATATTTTGGTGTAAGGTAGTCATGCTTCTCATCATTGCATTTTCTGCATCTACTTGAGATTTGTTGTGAATGTTGCATTAGCGGACCCCAGGGACATTGATTATATACAGTGTATTTGTAATTAGTATGTACAGAGTCCCCTAGATTTTGGAGACATCCAAAAAGATCACTAGAAAAAGATGTTTTAGTATAAATCATGTAGACATGGTTCTGTATACATTCTACATTTTGATCAGTTTGTCTGTCTCCCCCAATGAACTATATGCTTCTTGAAAACAGTACTGTGTCTTAATCATCTTGATTCCACAATGCCTAGATGGAGCCTTTTGCATAGCAGACATTTTGCTAATGTTAGTGGAATGAATGAAGTAATTCTCTCTGAAAAGATGAATCATAAATATACTACTGATGAGCCAGGGAATTTCCTGAGTCTCTTCTTAAAACCCAGGTGAATTCTTGTGGAAATATGACTGAATCTTAACTGTTTCTAACCACAGTCATATATTTCCAGGGTATAATAAAGCTGATACCATTATGAGACATTTATATGAGTATTATATAATAAGGTAAGGTCCGTCAAGTGACCACACCACAATGCTTGGTGGCTAATAGGCACATAATAGATGATAGCCTTTGCTTCCTTCTTCTGATTGTCCTAGGTTTTATGTCAGGGTCACTGTCAGGATTACTAAAGATAGGGGGAAATTGCATTTCTGTTTGGACAAATATAGCAGTTAAAGATTCTGTTTTGATGTGCCCAGATTTATAATTCTGTAGGAAAACAGAAGTCAGAGCAACTGGCAGGCAGAACTGGTACACAGTATAACCCAAACAGTGGACCTGCCCAATGTCAACAGCATTTTCTGGGCTGGCTGTTCACAAGGTATTTGAGAATTTTGTTTACACACACACACACACACACACAATTATCGAGAATTTTATTTACACACACATACGGTCTTTGATTTAGTGGTTTAGACTAGCTGTGTTTTCAGAAGTTACTTCTTTGTCAAAGACGATAGGCTTTATACACTTTAATTTGATTTTATGCCCTTTTAAGCCACCTTATTTAGAAGGAGGTAAATGTGTAAAAGCTGTTACTGGCAAAGGGCTGCAGCAGCCTAATAAACAAATCTGACAGGAGCCCAGTTTGTTGCTAGGCCAAGAATAAGGTTTCTCTCTATTCTGACCAGTGAGATTCCTAAAACTTAACTATTTTTTTCTTGATGTTTGTTATTAACTATATTTGATTGTCATATTACTGTGTTTAGTATGTCAATACAGTCTTGAAAATGATGTGTTATCTCTGAATACTTTTTTTTTTTTCCATTCAAGATAAGCTGTCATTGGAAGGAATAGTGGTACAAAGAGCTGAATGCCGACCAGCTGCCAGTGAAAACTACATGCGATTGAAAAGGTTGGTGTTTTGTAACTCCAAAATGATACCTGATATTTCTCTTTGGGGATTGAGATACATGTGTTGTATTGCCTGGTTGACTGCAGGAAAACTGTGGTTATTGTTGAGTGTTTGCTTCAAAAGCTGTTTGGTTTAAAAAGCAAGTAAGGGTTTCTTTGGCACTAAAGAACTTTCAGTATCTGGGCTGTTTATTTGAGGTATTTTAAGCTCCTTTGTTCATATATCCTGGAATCAAAGTTTTTAAACTACATTTTCTAGTTGTCTTTATAAGTTTTGATTATTTAAAGACATATAATAAGATCTTTGTACTATTTTATTTTCCTGGGGTGTCATTTTTCTATAATAAATATGCATCCAAAATACTGTAACTGGGCCAGGCATGGTGGCACATGCCTATAATCCCAGCATTTTGAGAGGCTGAGGGAGACGAATTGTTGAAGCCCAGGAATTCGAGAACAACATGGGCAACCTGGCGATACCCTATCTCTACAAAAGAGAAAAATTAGCCGGGTGTGGCTGAGATGTGAGGATTGCTTGGGCCTGGGAAGTCAAGGCTGCAGTGAGCTGAGATCATGCCACTGCACTCCAGCCTGGGTGACCCAATGAGACCTTGTCTCAAAAAATATATATATATTTATATATATACTGTATAAAGCAAGCGTGGTTGCCAGAACATCATCCTATTCTCTTCATCTGTAGAGAAATTTTATAAACAGTTTATTAGAGAGTTTGTTTCAGAATCTACCCCTGCCCCCTACATTTTTTATGTGGTTAATATTTTGTAATTAGTATTTGAAGTTACTGATTACAAATTCTTGATACTCGAAATTTTATGACATTCAAAGAGTCAGCAATTTTTTAAACCCTGAATAAATATATTATACCTGTTTCCTAGTTTATTTTTAATGTGATTTAGCCCCATGTGATTTAGGATTATACTTTTTTCATTTATTCATTCAGTTCTTACTATCTGCCAGGTGCTTTTTTAGGAGTGAGAGAAATAGCAGTAAACAAAGCAGACAAAAGTCTCTACCACAGCTTCCATTGTAGCAGATTGAGGTACACTGAATCGGTAGTGGAGAAGACACTGCTGAAGCAGTGGTAGTGGCCTCTTGGATATCAGCATTCTCATCTAGAAAAGGGGCCAGTTGAGCTGAATCATCTCTACATTTTGCAGCATCTTTAAAAGTTTCCCCTCTTTTGCCAATTAGATTAGACTCTACCTCCTGAGAATGACATAGACTTGCTCTCTTGTCAAATAATTTCTCTAATTTAAATGCCTCCTTGGTGCAAATAAAAGAATGACAAACAAAATGAAAACTATTTGTAACAGAAAATAGCTTTGGAAAACAGGCAGAAGATGTTTCTTTTATTGTTTTTAGTTTATACAATTTATTATATAATAAATTTTTGAAGTCTTTTTGAAAATTTATCTCTTCAAATAACTACTGAAATTGAAAAATGCAAAATTTGGTTACCAAGCTGCTTACCAAGATCTTTTTCTGTGGCCCTAATTTTCTTTAAAGGGTGCTAAAGATTTCTGATGATGAGATCAGGCAGGTCACCTGCTGTGTTTATAAAACGGCTGCTATTTTCCTACCAAAAAAAAGTGAAAATTGTTTAGCCTTTCAAATGTGCTGAAAAATCAGCTGTTATGTAGTCATGCACTATATAAGGAGGTCTTGTGGTCTCATAAGATTATAATATTGTATTTTTTCTGTGTTTAGATACATAAGTACTTAAAATTGTGTTACAGTTGCCTACAGTATTCATTACAGTAATACATATACCATCAAGGTTTGTGTAAGTACACTCTGTAATGTTTGCACAACAATGAAATTGCCTAACAACGCATTTCTCAAAATGTATCTCCATTGTTAAGCCATGTATGGGAGGCCGAGGCTTGAGCCCAGGAGTTTGAGACCAGCCTGGGCAACATAGAGAAACCCCATCCCAACAACAACAACAATTAGCCAAGCATGGTGGTACACGCTGAAGTGGGAGGATGGCTTGAGTCCGGAGGTCAAGGCTGCAGTGAGCTGAGATTGCACCACTGCACTTCTGCCTGGACAACAGAGCGAGACCCTGTCTAAAGAGAAAAAAAAAGCCCTCGAATAATTCTAAAAACTCAAAGGTTATATGTATATATATACACACACACACACATATTTCCTTCTTGTGAGCTCTCTGATATTTTCACTTTAAGATAGGGGAAGCACAGGAGTTTTTTCAGTAGCTAAGTGTTGTCGCACCCTGAACATCTCTTGTTTTCTTTGGAATTCCTTGTTTCTTCTGCCTGCACTCTTGTGTTCCTTGGTTAGTGACTCTCCTGACATACCCAAATGTGTGATTTTTAATATATGGGGCTGTAAGTCTTTTTAATCAAAGGGGTGTGTGTGTGTGTGTGTGTGTGTGTGTGTGTGTGTGTGTGTGTGTGTGTGTGTGTGTTGAGATGGTATCTTGCTCTGTTGCCCAAGCTGGAGTGTAGTGGCATGATCTCAGCTCACTGCAACCTCCGTGCCCCTGGGTTCAAGCTATTCTCCTGTCTCAGACTATGGAGTACCTGGGATTATAGGCATGTGCCACCACGCCTGGTAATTTTTTTGTATTTTTAGTGGAGACGGGATTGCTCCAAGTTGGCCAGGCTGGTCAAGTGATCCACCTGCCTCAGCCTCCCCAAGTGCTGGGATTACAGGCATGAACCACCGCGCCAGACCAAAGTTTGTTTTTGTTTTTAAGACATTAGAACAGGAAGTTCCTTGAGGGGTCTGGCCTCATCTTATTCTGCTGCCACTCTAACTCAAGTGTGCACGAGATCAAAGCCAGCAATTCTTACTCTTCTCCAAGTGCATCAAGGGGTTCCATGTCCCAAATGTCCGCAGTGCTCTTGGTTGCTTTAAAATTCAACTCAAATGGGAAATCTCCCTGTTTATTCCACACAGAATAAGTACCATGTCCACCAAACTCCTGCTACACTTCTTTTAAATAAACCATTAATCACATTTTGCTTTTTATTTTACTTTTATTGCTTTTGTTTATGTCTCTGCTAGATTATGAACTCCTTGAGGTCAGGGACTGTATCTTGTTCATCTTCATTCTAACAGCTTTATGTTCAGTTAACACTAGTAGAGTAACCAAAAATTAGCATTTTAAAGTTAAAGATTTATAGTTATACCTTGGTAATGAATCTCCAGAATTGATACTCTTTTTTAGCTGTGTTTAAAATTCAAATTATAAATCCTGAGAAGCAGTATTGGCATGTGGTGGTGTTTCTACAAAACCTTACAGCTTTGCAGGATAAAAATACCTCAGCACACAGTTTCTTTGTTCACTCACAGTTGAAAATCAATAGGGCTAACCTGAGGCAAAATTGTGAAGTATGGAAAGTTTGTCTTTATTATCCAGGCATCTCCTTTTTTCACTTTTTCCCTTTAGCAATGTCTGTCTTTAGGCATCTACTTTTTATCTTGTTCTGATCTTTTCTAGCCTGTCCGTTCTGAATACATTTTAAGAATGAATGGGCGTAAGTCAAACTGGGTATTTGGTTTTAAACCTTTTATTATTAAGTGTGAAATAAAAGCCATTAGATTACGTATTCAAGGAATTTGAGTAGGCAGATATTTTTCCCCCCATGGGAAAGAAACTTACTGAAGTTAAACCATTTATAGATTGGCCCCAAACACAAATTTAAGGAATCGTTTTAGTTTGCTGGAGGATTTGTCACCAGGACAACCATTTCTGCTTCGTGGGCCAAATGGGCAGATCTGACCTAGCTGCATTTGTTAGAGATCTGTTCTGAGGATTTAAAATGAGTGCTGAAGGTGACCCACAAAAATGACCAAATTCCCTTAGGCAGGACCAGGATGGTCACTGACTAGTCCATATGGCATCTTTGTACATATTAGAAAAAGGTGCTCCCTTCTCAAGTGTTTTATTTTTATCTGTCAGAAAATTGTGGTAATTTACAGATTTTGTTAAACATGAAATTGCTGCCATCTGCCAGAAAATTAACACTATAATTGCCGTCACTGATGTGAATGTGCCCCTTTAACACAACATCATTGTGCACTACAAAACTGGCCAATCTAGGAAGGGGCTGCACCCTCCAGTTTGTGGCAGGCCAGTGAGTCCTATTTTCTTACCAGTTTACTTAAAAAATTTTAAACAATGCAGTAATTGATGACAACCCATACTAGGAAAAAAAAAAAATTAAAAAAAAATTTTTTTTAAATAAACTTGCCTGTCCTTGCAGGCACTAGAATTTTCAACTCTTGGTCTTTGATTTTTCTGAAATATTTGAAGATACAGGAAAGATACCACATGTTCTTTTCAAGAAAAAGGATCTCATTTAGGAAATTGGTGGGGTGCTGAATGGTCTGGGATTGTTAAATACTGTTAATCAAGTCTTGAGCTTACTATTAGGAAAAACTAATTTAGGCTTTGGGATGATCAGGATTTAAATGTTCTTAGTAGCTTATCACTGACAGTACAGGAACACCTGACTCCTAAGTTTGTTACATGATATCTGTCTTGCCTGAGACTCTAGTGCAATTGCCATGGGATGTATTGTAAAAAGACTTGAATTATTTAAGGAATCTTTGACTTAATAAGTAGAGAAAGAGAAGATGTCGGTTTAAATAAATTAGTTACAGGCAGAATGGTTCAGCCTACATAGTGGGTTCCTCACTTTTATATGGCTTCATATTATATGAATTAGAAGTTCTGCCTCGGCCTCCTCAGTAGCTGGGACTATAGGCATGTGCCACCACGCTTGGCTAATTTTTATACTTTTAGTAGAGACAGGGTTTCACCATACTAACTAGGCTGGTCTTGAACTCCTGACCTCGTGATCCATCCACCTCAGCCTCCCAAATTGCTGGGATTACAGGTGTGAGCCACCGCTCCCGGCCGTGACTGTTCTTCCAAAAAAAAAAAATCTCATTTCCATTCTCACAAAAAAGAAAATTGAATCACAGCAAAGTTGTGATTTGCCCATGGTCATGATTTGTAAATGGCAGAGCTGGAATTTGAACCTACATCTGATTGATTCCAAGGGAATCAGATGACAAGCTGCTTTTTTCAGCTTTCAGTTGCAAAAGGTTGCCTGGGTTATTTGTAGGAAAAGAGAAGGGAGCTGGTACTCCCTGTCTCCTCCCTCTTGTTGAGTGACCTCCAGAGCCTCACAACTAAAACCAACATTGTTAGCACCATCGTTCTGTTGCATTATAAAATAAATATAAGATTCATATAAGATGTAAAACTGTCTCATTGTTTTAGTTTGGAATTTTTATCTAATTTCTTTTTTTATAATTAAAAAAATGAACTTTGATAGCATGATTGAATTGAATTTCAAAGCTCCATATTTCTGCAGGAGAGGTAGGACATTAAATGATTTTATGAGTCTGTGAAGTTTATTTTACTTTTCTGAAATTTATGTGAAATCTCTAATGCTGTGGGTAGTTTTGATGAACTAGTAGTTGTGCCGTTTTGAAAATCTACTAATCCATAATGTACACCAGATGTTTCAATTGTCATATATTGTACACTTTCATTTTTATGACTTGAAAACCTCAAAATGTCTAAAACCTTTTTTAATGTGTTATATATTTGAGGAAATCCCAAAGGAAGGAATTAATAATATTCATGCACAAACTTTTCAAGCTGAAAAATCGGACATGTCATAAAACGGGAAAGGGTGACATATATGGGCTTGGTGAGGTTATATAAAACAAAATATGCCAATGAATGGTATTCCCAGTAGAATGCGGTTCCATGAGGGCAAGACCTTTTTTGTCTGATTCATTTATGGGTGTGTGTCTGATGAACGGAAGAGCCTGGCACCTAGTAGGTGTGTGATAAATACTTGTTGAATAAAGGAAGGAATGAAAAGTATGTGATTTGGCTTTATGCATTTGTGTCCCACGGGATGCCCGGGGTTTGATCACAGTGAGTCATTCTTTTTTAAGCTATTGCTTGCCAAGTTGATTTATCTGCTTTTGTTAGTTCCCTATGTTTTGTAGCTTCAGACTGCCATTTATTACTTTTTTAACAGATGTTTACTGAGCATCTAGTGTATACTAAGCAGTGTAACATTAAAAAGCAACTAGGGCTTATGTTTCTTGGAAAATTGATCATACTAATTTAATGTAACTAATGATTTAGGGTATTACTTTATGCTGTGTGAAAAGTTGGCACAGGCAGTAAATACTAGATTTCAGAAGTCAAACTTCATCATATAAGTATTTTCCATACTTATACGATCATGTAAGTATTTTCCATACTTATACGATCATGTAAGTATCAATAGACTTTGACTAGATAAAGAGTGGAAGGAGGGCTCCCAGTCAAGACTGGCACAGCATAACCAGGGAAGGGATAAAGCAATAGCAGTGTTCTAGGAAACTTAGTAGAGATCATCCTGGTAAAGCAGAGATGGACAGATAAAGGAATACATAAAATTACCTAGTAGGTTGGGCTAATGGTAGAGTATTTTGTGCCAGACTGAACAGGCTAGACTTGATCTAGTGAGAGTCACTGATTGAGTGTATTTTATTCCAAGGGGGGTTCCTAGGTCTCCTTCAGGACTCTGTCCTTGGTACATTCTCCTCCTCTGGTTACTGACCTTAGTCATTTTTGTAGGCTCCTATTTTTTGCCTTAACTTTTTATGTCTTACATTATCTTGGTAAGTGATCCCATCCACTTAAAATGTATGTGTGTGTTTGTGTCTGTGTGTGTGTGTATGTATATATATGGAGAGAGAGAAAACTCCAGAATTTTTTATCTCTAGACCCCTCCAGGCCTCTCTCCTGAGCTTCATACTTATATACACCATTCCCCGTGATAGCTCCACTTGGATGTCTCCTAGGTGTTTTAACTTCACATGCGTAAAGTTGAATTTTTGGTTGTTAGCCCACCTCTAATGCAGTATCCTCCCTGCCTCCAGTTTTACCCATTTTTACCTAGTTACTCAGGTGAAAAACCTGGGGAGTTATCCATGGTTCCTCCTTTCTTGACAAGACACATCTAGTCAATGACCAAGTCCTGTTAGTTGTACCAACACAATACACCCTGAATCCTACTACACTATTCTAAGCTGCCATTTTTGCTGCAGAATATAGGTTCAGGACTGACCATATAATCTGCAGGACCTAGTGCAAAATGAAAATATGGAGCCCCTTGTTCATACATTGTTAAAAATTTCAAAACAACCACTGAAGAACTTATCCATGTAACCAAAACCAACTGTACCCCCCAAAACTATTGAAATTTTTAAAAAAATTCAGAACAGTGACAGTGGAGCATTAGATCAAGCTCAGGGCTCTTCCAAGTGGGGGCCCAGTATGATCGCACAGGCTCCCTGTCCATGAAGCTGGCCCTGTCTCCATTACTGCAGTAACCTTCTAAGTAGTGGCTCCTTCCTTCCCACTATGGACCATCCCTCACTGATCAGTCAGACTCATTAGTATAGATCTAGTCATACCACTTCCCTGCTTATTGCAGTTAAAATAAAATGTACAAATCCTGCATCATCTGGCCTTCAAAACTTTGATCTCATCCTGAAGCTTTTTCAACTTCTTCTTCCACTACACACCTCATTCATTAGATAGCAGCCATAGTTGCCTCCTTTTGTCCATCAAAAAGAACAAGAATAGTCCCATCTCAGGGCCGTTCTTTCTGCCTAAGCACAAATCTTTCACCAGATCTTCAATAGGTAGCCTCCTTACCACCAGGCAGTTCTCAGTTTAAATGGAACCTCCGCAGATGGGCCTTTCCTGACCACTGCTAGGTGAAATAGTATATAGTCTTCTCACCACCACCACCACTTCCACCACCACCTAATTACGTGCTATGACATTACCCAGGTTTATTGACCACTGTGTGACTACTGTAATTAATTAATTATGATGTATTGACTGTATCTGCACGACCTAGCATAGTGCCTCATACATGATAGTGCTCAATAAATATTCCTGGCATGAATGAGTGTTTATCATAACCTTTTTAGCCACTTTCATTTTTTTGGAGATTTATCTGAAATTAACAGAGTGTTTTTCTGTTAACAAAATCCCAAAGGAATTCGTTAAAATCTCAAATAAATTTAACAAAATCCCAAAGGAATTTGTTAAATTTGTTAAATTCCTTCGGGATTTTGTTAATTTATTTGGGAATTTAACAAGGGCCCTGCCCTTGTTAGGTTTTTTATTTGTTGAATCCTCATAAAGTTGAATTGACTTTTATTTAATGTATTCCAATTTTAGAATCTCAATGAAAGAAGCCTCCTTCTCTTTAAAATGGCATGTCTTTGGTATGACATACCATGATACATAAATGTACCTTAGCTTAGATAAGGAATTAAAGATGTCATTACCTGTTAGAACTAAAGTTAATACTATAGGAGTTTTTTTTTTTTTTGCTCAGAATCAATATTGTATACTGTAATACCAAGGGTTTTACAGCCCAAGCTTCAGAAATGCATGTAAACGCATTCAGTAAACCTTGAACATCTATTATATACCAGACACTCAGGAATGAAAAGATAAATAAGACTTTTTCCTGCCCTTGAGTTGTTCACTGTAGATAATTTGTTGTTTGATATGCAACATCCGGTGTGGTTTCAAAAAGATAAATACTAAACCTGCTTCATGAACTATGGCTAGATCTTTTAGCTTTTAAGACTTCATTTTGGCTGGGCACTGTGGCTTACGCCTGTAATCCCAGGCCTTTGGAAGACCAAAGCGGGAAGATTGCTTGAGCCCAGGAGTTCGAGACCATCCTGGGCAGTGTAGTGAGACTTCATCTGTATAAAAACCTTAAAAAATCAACTGAGGGTGGTGTGCGCCTGTAGTCCCATCTACTCCAGAGGCTGAGGCGGGCGAATCACTTGAGTCCAGGAGGCACAGGAGGTTACAGTGGGCTGAGATGGAGCCACTCTACTCCAGCCTAGGCAACAGAGGGAGGGAGACCTTGTCTCGATTAAAAAAAAAAAAAAGGTTTATTTTTGTAATCCAAAATGATGCAGTTGTATAGGAGAAACTCAAACACGCACCCATGCATACACGCCTTATGAGGCTAACATGAACAAGAAATATTTAAAATTAATTTATAAATCTGTTGTTTACCAGTCCTGTCTGATATGCACACAAATTTTGGACGGAGTGGGTTTGGTGACGGCCAAATGCTATTGTTCACAGAATTTTCAATTCTTATTACATAATTATCTTGAATGCCATATGGTGTTTTATTGTAGTTCATTAAATTACTAGCAGTTTATATTTCTATTTGTGTTATTGTTAACACATTTCAGTAGCACATTTTTTAAATACAAAACTTTAGATATTCCTTTTTTATTAAAAAAATTACTCTTCAAGATGAAAACAACTGATAGAATATAGCACCCATGACTTTTCTAGAAGTAATCTCCCACGTCAGCTCCAAATGGTGAATAAATGACAGTACATGTGCTATATAGTCCTTCTAAGAACTGTTGCTAAGCATGTTAACAAAGAAGTAACTGAAAGAAGTTAACAAAGAAGTTAACAAAGAAGTAACTGTTTCTGCCGGGCTGATTAAACGTGCTCAAAAGTTAAAAAAAGAAAAAAAAAAAAAAAAGAAGTAACTGAAAATTTTAAAGAACGTTTTGTCTTGAAAAGTCTCTCTGTTGGTTTGGTACATTAATACCATTTTTCCTTCCTGAAACTCTAGAGGAACAAGTTCTTTCTAGTAGTTGAGCTTTCAAAATAGTTATTAAACTCCTTTAAAAGTTTGTAACTTAGAAATTTTAATTCACTTTCATGAGTGAAAATCTTTCTAAGCTATATTACATATTAAACTATATCCATACTTCATAAACAGAGTTTGTTGAGAATATAATTTAGCCTTCTCTGCAACTTAGTTTTTCATATGAATACCCATTTTTTGATTATGTGGCCGATGCCTTCACGCACCGTCAAGAATAGCAGTATTATTTACCCCTTTATAGGATGGCCCCAGAATATTAAGCTTTGCAGGTTCTTTTAGGGTTCTGTGTAGCTCTTCAGTCCGCTCTTATCAGTTATCATTTTGTCATGTTGATTGTGTTACTGTCTGTTGCGGCTGCTCTCTTCCTTCTGATTTAGTGTTTTTAATTTCCTGTGAGCAAAGAATCCAGTTTAAAAATTCCATTAGTATGAATAGTGTGTGTGTAAAAGAAGACTGAATAGACTGAGTGAAGGTCTGGTGGGCTTGCCTGAGTCAATTGCCCAGAGCTGTCATGTTTAGCCTTGTGACATCTGTTTTAGTTGCTGAGATACCCCTTTGTTTCCTTCTTTGTTTCTGATTCTAATTAGGGCAGATGTCATTGTATTTAATAAATCACAAAATAGAAAATATGTAGAACATCTCATTTTAGTTGGAGCACTTCCTTTGGGTCACTTAGTCTTTGTTGTTAATGTGATATACTTGTACCATCTATCTGAAACTCAGATATATAATAAAGTATTGCTAATTAAATTTCCTGACATCTTTCCAAGTGTTTTGCTATGAAAGTGAATCATGCAAGTAAATGAACTCTATTAAGCTGTTAATTGCCAAAGGTTGTTTTTCTGATTTTTATTCAAATCTCTATCAGGATGAAGCGTGCAGTTTCAAAATCAGTTCAGTGTTGACAAAGTATCAAGATATTCTGCAGTCAGCCCCAGTATATGTTCATTAAGCCTCCAGCGTATTTTGTGGGATACCTTCTTTGTCGGCATTGTGCTAATGAGCACTGTCCCTGCAGTAAATAAGAAAGACAGGATTTCTGTATCTATGGGGTTAACATAGTACCCAGTTCTCAAACTTTCATGTTTGTGTGTACAAATCAGCTGAGACCTTCACTACACTGCAGATTCCATGGCCTGGCCCCCAGAAGTTTTGACTCAATAGGTCTGAGTTGGAACTAGAAATGTGCATTGCTAATAGCCTGACAATTCTGATGTAGGTGGTCCTTAGAACATATTTTGAAAAATATATTCTATAGTCTGGCAGATAAAGAATTCTTAATAAGGAGGTACAACTTTCAGATAATATGTGGACAAGAACAATAAAATGTTATATTCAACCTGATTGCTATTTTATCTGTAATTTAAACTATCTCAAAAGTCTGTTTTTGAAATCAGTCACGTAATGTTTTTTCTTATGACCTTCATGTTGAGATAAAATGACTGAATACTTTGGTTGACTTTAAATATCATTTCTTATTTCTTCAGTACCCTACCAATAATTAATCTTTCCTTTAAGAATAATGTTGGCCTGTTGGCAAGGCATGGTGGCATGTGCCTGTAGTCCTAGCTACTCAGAGGCTGAGGCAGGAGAATCACTTGAGCCTGGGAGATGGAGGTTGCAGTGAGCCCAGATAGCGCCATTGCACTCCAACCTGTACGACAGGAGTGAAACTCTGTCTCAAAAAAAAAAAAAAGAATAGCATTGGCCTATGACAAGCTGTTTCCCAAAGACAACTGTGATTAGAGAGCAGAGCAAAGACAAAATATTTCCACCCAAGTACTTCTTTAAAAATGAAATGTCACAGACCATATCTTCAAATGCATTCAAGAAGTTTCCCAGCTATATCTTGATGTTTTGCTACAATGGTTTATTGTCATATAACCCTTAATATTGAGATAGTGGTGCCTGTTTTACTTACTTGTTTTGAGAAGTTTTATTTCCTCATTGTTTGTTACAGGAAGTTCAGTTTGAATTTCTTCATCAGCATTATAACCAATCTTGTAATTAACTCAACAAGTATGAAGGAATTGGCAGATTCTGTTGCAATTAGGAAAAATGCATCTGTTTTCTTCCTTTTATGGGCTCTGGTAGTAAAATAAATGATGATTATATGAAGAAAAAAAAAGAAATGTCATAGAATATATCTTGATGTATGCACGAGAAATCGGGTCAGTGGTTGCCCCCAAAGAAAAGGTCTGGGTGGGTAGGGGAGACTTTATTTATAATCACGTATCCTTTTGTACCATATGAATTCAGTACCAAGTGACTGTATTACCTAACCAAAAGGAAATTTGAAGCTATATTATCAGGTTGTAACTATGGCTCTAAACTTATGCTATTGGTTGTTAATTTGTATAGCTATCTCTTAAGTTTCCTTTCTTTTTGGTAACTTTCTGCGTTAACATATCTTAGAGGGTAGACCTTTTCCTCTTGTAAGCACTTTATTTGAATAACCTTTTATTCGGAGGTTTGAGATCGCATTTTAAAAATCTCATTCTTATACATCATAGGGTCTGTTTCTAAGCAGTCTTTTCCATTCTGTCATTCCAATCTTATATCAGAAACATACTATTTTGATTATTGTGGCTTAATATATTTTAATGCCTAGAATATTATAGTCCCCATTATTGTTCTACTTAAATGTTTTTCTTAATTCTTCTTACCTGTTTGGTCTTTCATGTCCAAATTTTAGAACAGTTTTTTCCCAGGTTCAGAAATCTCCAGTAAAAAATTTTTGTTCTAACTCTATAGAATTAGTTGGGAAGAATTCACTTCTTAGAATATTTAATCTTCCTGTTCAAAAACATAGCTGTCTATTCACACCTTATTTTATATCTTTCAGTTACAGTGTATTGTTTTCTTCTCTAAGAGAGCTGAACCTTTTTTTGACAAGAGTTGTGTATTTATAGTTTTGTTGCTATTGTAAATGTGTTTTTTTAGAAAAATATAAGCCTGGGGCAACATGGTGAGACCCTGTCTCTACAAAAAATTTAAAAATAAGCTGGTCATGGTGGTGCATACCTATAGTCCCAGCTACTGGTGGCAGACAGGAGGCTGAGGTGAGAGATCGCTGGAACCTGGAAGGTCAAGGCTGCCGTGACCTGTGATCATGCCACTACACTCCAGCCTGGAAAACAGAGTGAGACTTTGTCTCAAAAATAAAAAATATTATATAGCTGAAATATAGGAAAATTATTTTTGTATATTTATATTATTTCATTTTTCAATTTTTTCTCTTTAAGGTATATAATTATATTGCCTGCAAATACATGCTGGCATTTTTAAAGGTATTTATTAACATATGAAATTTAGAGGAGCATATTGTTGAGTTTTATATAAATATATATTTTCATATTCAATTAAAAATGTAAGATAAAATTTCCAGGTTATTGATCAGAGATAGATAGTAACTTAAATAAATATTCTGCTTCAGTTTATTTATTCACAGGGAAAACAAAATTCAGCATTGAAGAACCTAGGTTATAAGGCTGGACAATTTTTCTAAAACAAATAGCAAATGATTTCACAGATACATACATATGTGAAAACATCAAATTGTATACTTTATCTGCAGCTTATTATATGTCACTTATACCTCAATAAAACTTTTTTAAAAAACAAATATTGCAAAACTTTTGCTTGAGTTAGCTTTCTCTCTGATAGTCTTGCCTTTATTTGCTTTCATTTAAGATTTCTTTTAAAGTTTTTGCTAATGTATTTAAAAAGGAATATAGATCCTTAGTCCCTGACATAGTCCCTGACAGGTGACAGACACTCTGAATGTATTCTATGGAATATAATTAAATGACATATTGGGTTATTTTTCCTTCTTTAACACCATGCTGGTGCTCACTTTTTAGGAGGCTGTGGGAATCCTGAGTCCCTCTGCAATAGAGAGATGAGTAAAGTGCGTGGGGGAAATGGCACAAATGCCCAAGGGAGTAAGGGAAAATTTTTCGGGGGGGGGGGTGATGGCCCAAGGGATGAGTTTGCCATGCAAAGAAGGGGGACTGAAGGCTAGAAAACAAGGTGACAAATTCTAGAGTTACCAATGAGGAATCCTTTGACGTTCCAGCTCTTGCATTTGGATACTAGTCTGTCTTGCCCACCCCTCCAGTAGGTTGTAGCTTTTTCCTTTTGATTTCTCGAGCAGTACCTGACACGGGGTCAGATTTCTATTAGGCCCCCAGAAACCTCTTGAGATCAGTGACATTTGTCCGCTTACCATGCTCACTCACACCATTCTTCCCTTTAACCCACGGGCACTGAGCAGCTCTCTCCTCATCCCTTGCGTTTGTTCTCTTTAAACACCAGTCTCTGCTTATCCTGCCTCATTCTCCTTATTGTTGCCAGAGTTAATCCTCATTTTTAAATGAAGCCTTTACTGTAGCTCTCCCGTTTTAACAACTGACTCCTAATAGTTTATCTTGGCATACATAAGCTTCTTCAGCTTACGTACAATCTTATTTCTTTTTTTTATTTTTTTATTTTTATTTTTTGCCAACTCACTGAGCATCGCAATCTTATTTCTACCTGTTCCTCCTCCCTTTCCTCTCTTCTTTCTTGTCTCTCTCCCTGTCTTTTTTCTTTTCTTTCCTTTTCTCTCTCTCTTCTTTTTCTTTCCTTTCTTTTCTTTTCTTTCTTTCACAGAGTTTTGCTCTGTTGCCAGGCTGGAGTGCAATGGCATGATCTCAGCTCACTGCAACCTCTACTTCAAGGAATTCTCCTGCCTCAGCCTCCTGAGTAGCTGGGATTACAGGTGCCTGCCACCACGCCTGGCTAATTTTTGTAGTTTTTAGTAGAGACAGGGTTTCACCACGTTGGCCAGGCTGGTCTCAAACTCCTGACCTCAGGTGATCTGCCTGCTTGACCTCCCAAAGTGTTGGGATTACAGGCATGAGCCACCGCACCTGGCTGCCTCCTCCTTCCTTCCTTCCTTCCTTCCTTCCTTCCTTCCTTCCTTCCTTCCTCCCTCCCTCCCTCCCTTCCCTCCCGTTCCTCTCTTGCCCTTGCTCTCTCTTTTTTTCTCTCATCTCTCTCTTCCTGAGCTCTGTGGATTCCACACCCTTCCTGAAATGTACCACCCTTTTTCTGCCCCTTATGTCCCCCCGACCTCCTGTTACCACCTTCTTTATACAGCAAATTCCTAGCAAGACCATCACCTCTGGAAAAGCCTCCCCCATCCTCCTCCAGGCACTGCCCCTCTTCCCGTGTGCTTCACTCATCTCTCCATGGCAGCTCTTCCTACACACTGTGATTATACTTATCTCTTTAGGCTGTTGGGAGGTGGTAGAGATGTGATATCGGTTTGAAATTACAGGCTTTTGTTGGGGATAGGAGGCTTATGAGAAGATAGTATAAATATGTATTAATATTTAATAGACATTGGAGAGGTTATTTAGAATCCAGTGTGAAGAAAAATGATGGGATAGGAAGAGGGTGAAGGCCAGGTGTTAGAGTGCTGTCGACAGAAAGGAAACCTGGTCAGAAGAACAAATGTAGTGATGTAAGGAATGCATTTTGTCATCTCTTACATTTTATTTGAGAAATATTCAGAACACTTAGGGCTAATAGATACAGGTTGCACCCTCCTCTTTCTCCTACTCCCTGCCCTCATACCTTCAGTTTAACAAGGAAGGTAGAATAAGTACGTAAGAAATTAGAGTAAAAAGGTTAATAATGGCAACCTATGTGTGGGTAGGGTACTTAAGTATGGTAGGAAAGGCCTGACATGGTGGCTCACACCTGTAATCCCCAGCACTTTGGGAGACTGAGGCAGATGGATCACTTGAGGCAGGGTTTGAGACCAGCCTGGCCAACATAGTGAAATCTCTACTAAAAATACACAACATAGTGAATCTCTACCAAAAATACAAAAATTAGCTGGACATAGTGGTACCCTCCCATAATCCCAGCTACTCTGGAGACTGAGGAGGAGAGTTGCTTGAACCCAGGAAGCAGAGGTTGCAGTGACCCAAGATGGCGCCACTGCACTCCAGCCAGCCAGGGCAACAGAGCAAGACTCCATCTCTAAAAAAAATAAAGATGATAGGACAGGTAACTCCAGTACTAATTGGCGTGTGTTAAGCAATGCTGATAAGAAAGCCATTCAGATAGAGAAAGTTCTGGAAAGGCAGAGAGATGGATGGTTGGGAGGAGAGTCTTTTGTGTGGTGGTGTACACGTGTTTTTGGGGTAAAGAGGACAGGATTACAAGGACTTTAATAGGAGAACTATGGGAGGGTACATTGAGGTATTTGGTAAGCATGGCTTTTCCTCTCAAGGTTTACACATATAAAAGCAGGGGACAAAAACAAGCATAGCGTTGTCTTGTATTTACTAGAAGTCAAAAAGTTGAGTATATTGCCCATCTTTTTTTTTAATAGTCTGGTAGATTTGTGAAAAGTCTAACTTGGACTCGTACTGCTAATATATTGTCCATTTTAAAAAATTCTTCCTAACATATTCTCTCATACACGATATTGTCCATTTTGAGGTATAATTGTTCACAATGATATGTTACGCATAAGTAGCTACATGTCATGTAATTATAACTTTACTTTGAACTAGGGTTTTTATTTATGTGCCATTGCAACATCAAAAGATCACATGCCGCTACCATCTACTAAAATATAAGAATATCTTTTGTTAGTTCCTATAAGGTGTCAGCTAAAAGTTCTTCGTGACAATGTAAATTCATAAGGATAAGACATAAGTGTTTAGATTTGGGTTTTTTTAGTTTGCAGCTTTTGTGGGGGTTTGTTTGCAGCTTTTGTTTTTTGTAAGATTGGAGTAGAAGTATGTAGAATGCTAGATAACTTTGCTTCTTCAGGATAAGTTCAATTCTAGTATTAATGGTTTGTCATTGTATCACAGAAGTTAATATTGAGCTTTTATTTTCATTTTTGAATTTAAAGTTAAATTCTTCAAAGTTGAAACATGTACAGAAATTCTCTCACTCCTGTTCATCGTCTTAATGGAGAGAGAGAGACCATGTGGCTTGAAACCAGGTCCACAGAGCAATGAATCTTCCTTTCCTGTTTTGCAGTCCTGAATGATACTCCCAGTGGTTTTCACTCTTTAATATCAGTACCACAGCTGGTCCTAAATGAAGGTCTCTTCCTTGAAAGGTTGACCACTCTTTCTCTCATTTATTTTCTGGCTTGATTTGGCTCTACTTAGCACAAGAATCCCTCTTCTTAATTTTCAAATGGCGTATTAAAAACTACCTTCTCTTTTAAGAATTTTTCTCTGAATCCCAGCCCACATACTGCCAGATATTGCCCATCTATTTTTCTAGCATTTAAAGTTTCATGGAGTCACTAATGAAGTAGCCATTTGCTATATTTACGTAGTCACCATAGCAACATTGTCTTGGTTAGCTTGTCTAGGAAGCCTGGGTAGCTTCCTGCAGTTTGACATGATATGCAGCTAATAATTCTGATTTCTACCCAGAGGCAACAGGAATTTTGCAGAATAGTATTCTTAAATTTGCTGAATAGAAGTTGTTTGATCCCACTGTTGTACTCTGTTGGTACTCATCACATAGTAATAGGATCACAGAAATTTTAATTTGAAAAAATGATTCATACTTGTATATATCAAAGTAGTTGGCTAGAGAAACATGACTTTCATCATCATAAGCAGCTTATTTAATTTCTAACCTAAACATTTTTAGGAGTTAAAGAAATTGATGATCAAAGGGTTAGAAATTGAGATTGCTTAGCTTTAAATAATTCCAAATAATTCTGGTTATAAGCCTTCAGTTTTTAGTATAATGTGAAAATTGAAAATACTTCTTAGCTGAGCATCGTTGTTCACGCCTGTAATCCCAGCACTTTGGGAGGCTGAGGCAGGAGGATCACTTGAGCCCAGCCTGGTTAACACAGTGAGACCTTGTCTTCACTAAAAATAAAAATTTTTAAAAATTAGCTGAGTGTGGTGGCATGTGCCTGTAGTCCCAGCTACTCAGGAGGCTGAGGCAGGAGGATCACTTGAACTCAGGAGATTGAGGCTTTAGTGAGCTATAGGTGCACCACTGAATTCCAGCCTGGGTGATGAGCAAGACCCTGTCTCAGAAAAAAAAAAAAAAAAAGAAGAAAGAAAAATATATCTCATTAATGTAATTTTAACAGTCTTTGTTGTGTAATTTCTGTTAGGTCAACCTTCTTAAACTATATTACCTGATTCCCTTCTACACACCCACCATAAATTTCTTTAGTCACTACTAACAGTTACATAAATATATTTTTACTTTTTAAATGTGTCTTCTTCAGATTTCACATAGTGTAAGTGTGTACTTTGCAGAAAATACATTTTATTTGAGAGATATTATTTGGAGAAGATAGTGTAGCCTGTTCACGGTTATAGTGTTTACAGTTTCAAGAATCTGATGTAATCTTAAATGATGTAAAGATTATCGCTTTACCATCTGTTATAAAATTTGTAAAGGCTCACTTTAAACTACCAAGTTCATTGTATATCTGAATTGCTTTTATGAAACATACTCCATATTTTAAGCTCTACCCATGTATGCATTAAATCCACAGAGCTGGGTACAGTGGCACATGCCTGTAGTCCCAGCTATTTGGGATGCCAGGGCTTGAGCTCAGAAGTTTGAGTGTAATATGCTGTGATTGTGCCTGTCAAAAGCCACTGCACTCTAGCCTGGGCAGCACAGTGAGACCTCATCTCTGCAATATTAAAAAAAATGTAAATAAGAATGAATTAAATCCACAGATAATGCCCTTCCGTTTAAACATCTATATTCTCATTTTGATCTGTATAAAAACACAGCAAGCTCAAATCCTTGTTAATTTCTTGGCTCTAAATATTGAACCAGAAGAAACATGGGCACGGGTTCATTCAGATATGTGTGTTGTTTCATTTGTTTCTGCCTAACTCAGTTGTTGAATGGCTATTACTAGGAAACCAAGGCTGTAGGTTCAGTTGCCACTTGAACATATTACCGTAGACTGTTTCGTGGATACAGATTTTGCCCTTGCCTTCAGCTAGCAACACTGTGAATGAACCTTTAGTCAGTCATAGAGGAAAAAGGAGAAAACAACTTGGTATAAAACAATTACTGGCCTGACATGGTGGCATACACCTATAATCCCAGCACTTTGGGAGGCCAAGACAGGAGGATTCCTTGAGTCTGGGAGCTTGAGACCAGCCTGGGCAACATGGCAAACCCCATCTCTACAAAATATAGAAAAGTCAGCTGGGTGTGGTGGGGTGCACATGTAGTCCCAGCTACTCAGGAGGGTGAGGTGGGAGGATCACTTGAGCACAGGAAGCCAAGGTTGCAGTGCACCAAGTTTATGCCACTGCACTCCAGCCTGTGCAACAGAGCGAGTCTCTGTCTCAAAAACAAAAATGAAAAACAAAATCATTGCCACAGCTGGAAAAAAATAATATAGGAGTTTATGCTTTCCTACTGGTGACTCAACCTCATCATCTCCCACTATAAAGATGTCTACCAAAGCAACATTTGCAAAGATGGACATAAGCATCCCAGATCATCATATTAACAGCTTAGAAAAATAAAACAGATTTTGTCCATCACTTCTTGAACATGCGTCATGGCTTTAATAGCCTGTATTATAATTTTTACCATCCATGCATGTTGATGATGCAGAAACATTTTTATACATTTGTTTTGGTCCTATGATAATAGTCATTCTGTGACTAATCAGAGCTGTGTAAAGAATAGCCTGATATTCGTTAACATTTTGTAGTTGTTATAGGCTATAAAATAAGTGACTGAAATATAAAGCTGTTTGTAAATAGAGCTAATGACGCACATAAAATAATATGCAGAGTCTAGATTTGTAAATCATCAACTATTTTCATAAGCATCTTGTTTGCAAATCTTTTTCCTGTGTGCTAAGTTTAATTGCCTTTGTACTAAGACTAGCTTTTTAACAAAATCTGTTTGGAATCAGATATTTTATAGATTTAGAAAAAAACTAGCTTAAATATTTTTATAATACTGTTTTCCTAATAACAACAAAAATGTTTTGTTAAAGTTATAAAATGATATATTAAGTTCTTAATAAATCTATCCACGGGTTCAGTATAAAAGAAAAATTTGCATATTGGCCAGGTAACTTAATATCAGAGTTGGATAAATCCTCATCAAACTGTGCCAGACCACAAGCCTGTACATCAGTAAATATGCACTTTGGGCAGTTTACAAAAAAGGTGGTCTTAGTTGAATGTTTATTGAGAGGGCCAATAACATGAACTGACAAAATTGTGAAAATAGAAAATCTTAGAGTAATAATTATTGTCAGCACTTTGTCAATATGGTAAATTTATAAACATTAGTATTTCTGTTATGAAACTGAATTAATCTTATTATATTACTGGTAATTTCCAGCAGTTTCTCCTTTAATTTTTAAATAATTTTATTTAAAAATTATTTTAAATTTGTAAGACTAAATTCTCAAAACCAAACTTCAACTTAAATTAATGAATGCATTTTAATTCTTAATGAAAAAGGAAAAGCTATTTCATTATCTGACAAGGAATGCATTGTAGTTCATCATTTTGGCACAGTATAAGCTTAACTTGAGTTTTCTTCTTGACTTCTTAAGGACAAATGTAGGAGGAGGGGAAGGCACCTATCTTTATTTTTGTTTCTAATGTTTGATTAGCAGTTTGAAATGCTAAGGAAATGAGCAAATTAAATGGCGATTTCATGAAATAAAGTTTGAAATTATGTCCATATGCTTTCTTTTCTTTTTTTCTGAGATGTAGTCCCGCTCTGTTGCCCAGGCTGCAGTGCAGTGGCTCGATTTCAGCTCATTGCAACCTCTGCCTCCCGGGTTCAAGTGATTCTCATGCCTCAACCTCCCAAGTAGCTGGGATTAGAGGCATCCACCGTCTTGCCTGGCTAATTTGTTTTTTTGTAATTTTAGTAGAGACGGGGTTTCACCGTGTTGACCAGGCTGGTCTTGAACTCCTGACCTCAGGTGATCTGCCCGCTTCACCTTCCCAAAGTGCTGGGATTACAGGCATGAGCCACCGTGCCCAGCCATATGCTTTATTTTCTATATTCGCCTTTGCTGTAAGACTTTACTATTTACCACAAAAAGTACAAAAACTAATTACAAAAATAGAAAAGAGGGATTGAAAGGAAGTCTTACTCTAGTAGTCTTGTGCCTGATGCCACTATCTAGATTGCATTTAATTGTTTTCTAGAGAAAAACATTATTTCCCAAGTATTTCTAATCAAAATGTATATGATGTGACTTGACAATATTCAAGGGCTTGACAATCGCAAATACATTACCTTGAACTGGCCCACTGTCTATGGCCTGCGCTTCCCTTATACTGGTCATTCCTCTGAGTCACACATATTATAATGGGACTCTGTGGACTCTTATTGTAGATATGGAGTTGGCAAAGAAGCAAAAGGTAGGAGTGAATTACTTATCTAGATGGGAGAGTTTAAGCAGTAGGAGGCCCTAGAATTAGTACTTAGGCAAAACTCACTTTATGTTTCTGAAAATAATCTGAAATCTCCTGAGTTGTGTATAGTGAAATGATGGTTTCAAGAAGATTGCAAGGTGCTCTCTAAATTGACTCCTCCCTGCCCCAGACACATAAGTTCATGAGGCTCAGTGTAGATAAGTGTGGAGTATAAAAATCTAATGTTTTAGCATTATGGGAGAAAGTGTTACTATTTAGTGATCCCTAAAAGCATTAGCCTATTTGGCTGTTGAGGTAAAATAATGCATATGAAGTAATCTAGAACTGTATAGAAGATCAACCAAAAGGGTCAAGGAAATGAAAAATGGGGACACTAATCTAAGTAAAATAGATAACTATGATAAAGAGCAAGAGAGGAATAAAACAGTTGCTTTTTATTCGTTTGTACCTACTATGTAGTTTGTCTGAAAGTGCCCCTGTCTCCTATGAAGAAAATGATATAACCTTCTTGAGTCATATTTTAATATGAGGAATATTGAGAAAAATAATTTTTGAAACTTGTTTAAAAAATGGTTATCATGAGTAATCTGTATAATTTCAGGAGGTTTTAGTGAAATGATTTTTTTCTACTTTTGTTAAACTCAGACACACATTCCATTCACTAGTGGTTGCAAGTCATTTAAGAAATTGATTTGAGAACCCTAAAAGATTAAATCTAAAATATATTATATCTAAAGATCAGTGAATTCCTTGAATCACATGTGTAAGAAATTACCCAAAACTGTAAGCTGCCATATTTTTATGTTTTTCGGTGTTGTGATTAAATTATAGTTGGTTCTGATTAGCACTTTCATGAACATTACATGTTTTACCTGCAGCTGAATGACATTTAGGAAGTTTTATTTTTTATTTTGTTGTTGGCCAGGCTGGAGTGCAATGGTGCCATCTCAGCTCACCAAAACCTCTGCCTCCCAAGTTCAAGCGATTCTCCTGCCTCAGCCTCCCAAGTAGCTGGGATTATAGGCATGTGCCACTACATCCAGCTAATATTGTATGTTTAGTAGAGATGGGGTTTCTCCGTGTTGGTCAGGCTGGTCTCAAACTCCCGACCTCAGGTGATCCACCCACCTCGTCCTCCAAAAATGCTAGGATTACAGGCATGAGCCACCATGCCTGGCCGCATCCCCCCCCCCCCCCTTTTTTTTTTCATTTGAGACAGAGTCTCACTCTGTACCCCAGGATGGAATGTAGTGGCACAATCTTGGTTCACTGCAACTCCACCTCCCGGGTTCAAGTAATTCTCCTGCCTCACCTCCTGAGTACCTGGGATTACAGGTGCCCTCCACGATGCCTGGCTAATTTCTGAATTTTTAGTAAAGACAGGGTTTTACTGTTTTTGCTAGGCTGTTCTCGAACTCCTGACCTCAAGTGATCTGCCTGCCTCGGCCTCCCAAAGTGCTGTGATTACAGGCGTGAGCCACCACACCTGGCCCAGGAAGAAATTTTTTTCATCTTCAAAAACATCAGAAGAGATAAAGTGCTTTTTGATCTAATATAGCTAAATATCCTCTATCAGAATAAATAAAGGATGAACACAGATTTTTACAAGTCTTGGTTCTAAAATCCAATATGTAAACTAAATAGATATTAAAAGTTGGTGCTTATTCAAATAACTCCCATACATTTCTGTTCAATATGGGTACTGGAGTGATAATAAGATGTACAGTAATAGCTAAAATATACTGAATACATACTATGGAACAGGCTATTTACTAAGTGTTTTATAAAGATTATCTCACTTATTTCTGTTATAATTCTCATTGTTTTCCATGAGAGCACCAAAGGATTAAGGAATTTAACTAAGTTAACCAAGGTCACACCCAGGGATGAAACTGGAACTTAAAACCAGAGACTGGTTTCAGACCTGCTATACCGTGGTACATTCTTTTACTCTAAGTATTATTTAAGGCTATAGGCTATTCTGTATGCCGTAAGTTTGCTTTAGTCTCTGATTTTTAATGCAAAATTACTGGCATGGATCTGAAAACAAAAGATACTTCATTTTTGCTCTCTTTAATATTGAGTTATACATATTACTGGTTCTTCTGATAGAAAAGCTTTTATCCCCACCCCTGGGAACCATATCAAATTATCTAGGCATTTTATTTGGAGTTGGAGTTTGAAAAGTTTTTAAAAAATGAAACTCAGGTATTTTCTTATTTATCATCCATTGGAGATTAAGCTGATTTTATTTTTAGGATGGAAAGAGTAGCCACTTGGTCATGTATTGAGGAGTAATAAATGGTCCCTGATCAGCTCAACGTCTTTTCCCTTCATATATTTCTGCTTTATGCCTGTACTAAAATAGAATCTAGAGTGCCTGGTAAACAGGGAAAGCATTAGCAGTAAAGAGTTTCTTCCATCACATGCTGTCCCTCCTTCTGCCTCCCTTCCCTCTTCCTACCTCCCTCCTTCCCTTTCCCTGTCACACACACATTTATTTTGGAATCCAAACTTCCCAAGATGAAAAGCAGTTTGCTTTCATGAAATAGCGTGATAAATCATCCCTGACTTGAACTAAAGAAAAAAATATATTGCAGTGAATAAATTGAAAGTAACCAAAATGTATAATTATTTGGACAAAATCTTCAGGCAGTGCAGTCTTAGGTATCTTGTTGCTCACAGATTCATGAGAAGCAGTTGTTAGGTGAGCTGCCTGCCTCCCCTGTCCCTCCCCAGTTTGGGCATCTGTATGCTGGCTTGCAGCCAGAGTGCTGGTGACTTAGAAGTAATGCCACTGCTTAGGGCAAAGGTATGCACTGAACATACCTTCAGGTTCAAGATGATAAAAAGATTTCAAAAGGAAAGAATCTAAGAGATAAGGAAACTATGTAAGATAGTAGAAATGCTCTGATCATAAGGTGCGATATTTATATTTTGGACTGGTTACTGGAGATCTTGTGTTGTCTAGCTAACAGAGGTAATATAGCAACTCTCTGGAATGCTGGTGGTATACTCTTCTAGAGAAGTGAAAATTAGGAGTGGATTGGCAGTCTTACAGTGTTTCCCTGAAAAATAGAAATTAGGCAGTAATTTTTAAAAATAAAAACAAGACATGTATTAAAAAAATCTCCCTTAGTCCCTCATCTGTTTCACCTTACTCAACATGTACCAAAAACTTGTGGATGCTTGTTGTTTCTAACAGAAATCTTGAAGAAAACAAAGTCCACTGTGAAGCATCATTCCTTTACTGGGCATAGGCCCCTTCCGAACACATTTGAATCATATAAGATATTACCCAAAACTGTAAGCTGCCATATTTTTATGGCATGTAATGGACATAGTGTGGACATTATATATTTTCTTAAAATGGCTATAAATATTTTAAATTGGGATAGTATATATTTAATAAGTTTAAAAAGATGCCTGCATTCCTTCATTATATCTAAGATGCAATTCTGACACAGGTGATAAACACTGAACAAGGAATTTTGAAGTATTTTCCCCCATTCTGCCCCTTACAAGCTTTATGGTCATGGGCATGTCACAATTCTGCTGGGACTTAATTAGGGATTTGAATTATATTCTCATATAGAAGAATTCAACTCAATATTAAGTCTTTCACTAAGAGGGAGCTATTAATTTAACTCCTATGAAGATCCTGGTTTTATATGCCAAAAATGGTTCAATTTCTGTGGTATGTAGAGGGAGATTTTTTTAATTCTTAGCCTGAACACCAACTGCCATGCACTCTCCTAAGAACAATCTAGGAGAGCCCATCAACCAACTCATGGATTCACCTTAGGATGGGAGCATGGGGATGGAGGGGAAGGGAATTGCCATTCCTTTCCGAAGACTGTAGTCTTGATGCCAGTGGTTGTTATTTCCTACTTGTGTCATGACTTTGCTGCTTCTGGTAATAACTCTTTCCTGCTGCTTTGTTTAAAACAAAAAACTGCTGTAATACAGATATATGTCGATCAGGGCAGCCAGCTAGTGGCCTGGTATAGCTAATGTATGTGTTTTGGTTTTGAAAGGGTTTTCTGTTTCGTTGGTTTGGTATGGGAGAGTTGCCCATTTTGAAAATTGAATTAGCAATGTTTGTTAAGTGATTTCACAGAAAATTATAATTACCAGCCTGGTGCAAAGGCTCACACCTGTAATCCCAGCACTTTGGGAGGCTAAGGTGGGCGGATCACCTGAGGTCAGGAGTTCGAGACCAGCCTGATCAACATGGTGAAACCCTGTCTCTGCTAAAAATATAAAAATTAGTCGGGTATGGTGGTGGGCGCCTGTAATCCCAGCTCTTCAGGAGGCTGTGGCAGGAGAATTGCTTGAACCCAGGATGCAGAGGTTGCAGTGAGCTGAGATCATGCCATTGCACTCCAGCCTGGGTGACAAAAGCAAAACTCCGTCTCAAAAAAATAAAAATAAAGAAAAGAAAATTATAATTCTTGGCTGAGCTTGGTGGCTTACGCCTGTAATCCCAGCACTTTGGGAAGCCAAGGTGGGTGGATCATTTAAGCTCAGGAGTTTGAGACCAACCTGAGCAACATAGCAAAACCCTGTTTATACCCGTCAAAAAAAAAAGAAAGAAAAAATTACAAAAAATTAGTCGGGCGTGGTGGCATGTGCCTACCATCCCAGCCACTCAGGAGGCTGAGGCAGGAGGGTCGAATGAGTCTGGGAGGTTGAGGCTGCAGTGTGCCATGATCACATCACTGACCACTGCACTCCAACCTGGGCAATAGAATGAGACCTTGCCTCAAAACAAAGTAAATAAAAATTATATATATATATATATATATATAATATATATAATTACCTGCATTTTCTTAAATAATTAGAAGCTCTGATAAATACTGTGCCTACATTCCTACAGAGTGATAATCAGCTGGAACTAAGGACTTGCTACCCACTGGGGGTGAAGCATATTCTCTATTTTCTGGTGCACTCTAGCCTCAGCCTCTCTCTCTTACGTCCTATTGCACTGGACAGGCCCCTGCAGACATTTGAGTTTGTGATTCTCTTGCACCATCCAATAGACTTTCTGCAGTGGTAGAAGTGTGTTGTATCTTTGTTGACCAGTATGATAGCCACTAGCTACATGTGGCAATTAAGCACTTGAAATGTGGCTAGTGTCCTTGAGGAGCTGAATTCATAATTTTATTTATTTTTAATTGATTTAAATAGACACATGGCTAGTGATTACCATGCTGGATAGTTCAAGTCAATAATAGAGTATTTTCCTTTATTGGCTATTTCGTACAGAGTGAAAGCAAACCTTAATGCGTTTTATATCTGTACTCTTAAATGCCGAATCTAAATATTAGCATATATTACTGTAAGCCTTATGATTTGAAAAACCAAATAACCCTTTCTAATTACATGGAGACTGAGACTTTTCTTCTTTTTTCTCCCCTTATTTATTTATTCAACACACTGGATATGATCATGGTCCCTGTTTTCTTTTTTTGAGACAGAGTTTCGCTCTTGTTGCCTAGGCTGGAGTGGAATGGCGCAATCTCAGCTTACTGCAACCTCCGCCTCCAGGGTTCAAGTGATTCTCCTGCCTCAGCCTCCCAAGTAGCTGAGATTGCAGGCATGTGCCACTGCTCCCGGAATTTTGTATTTTTAGTAGAGATGCGGTTTCCCATATTGGTCAGACTGGTCTCAAACTCCCTGCGTCAGGTGATCTGCCAGCCTCAGCCTCCCAAAGTGCTGGGATTATAGGCATGAGCCACTACGCCCGACTGGTCCCTGTTTTCATGAAGTTTGCAGATAATTAATATTTGTAAGAGATACTTGTCTGAGTAATTTAATATTTACTATCTGTAATTCCTTCAGTAGCCCTGCCAGATAAGAATATAATACATTTACTTGTTAATTTCAAGCCCTAACATTTCCTCATTGCTACTCAGATCCACATTCTAATAGATTGATATGAACATACTATTGCAGTCCCCTGAAAAGCATTGTCTTACTCCCAAAATATTGAAACTTCCTATAAAGGTACTGTTTTAAAGCTAGGCTTCTTAAGAACTTTTTCATATTAGTAAATCAGCTCAGCCCTCACCCTGACTATTACCTTACCTTACCTTTCTCCCACCCTCTGTCTGCCTTCTTCCAAGCTGCGCCTTCTGCTGGAACTTCCTTTTTTTTGTTACCTGACTTTGGGCCAAGTGTGTGTACTCTCACCGGCAGTCCCAGTAGTCTACCGCTCTTCTTGCTTCTTGCCATGAAAACTTTTTTTCTTCTTTCACCCTGCAAATGTCAGCCTCCATCTCCCCCTTTCAAAAATGAAATACAAATGTTTAGAAAATACACACATTTTTTTTTTTTTTTTGAGATGGAGTCTCACTCTGTAGCCCAGGCTGGAGTGCACTGGCGTGATCTTGGCTCACTGCAACCTCTGGCTCCCAGGTCCCAGGTCCTGGTTCAAGCAGTTCTCCTACCTCAGCCTCCCAAGTAGCTGGGATTACAGGCACGAGCCACCATGCCCAGCTAATTTTTGTATTTTTTAGTAGAGACGGGATTTCACCATGTTGGCCAGTCTGGTCTTGAACTCCTGAACTTGGAAAATACACATTCTTTTATAAAACCTATCCTTTAAAAAATAACAAATTGTAATCAGATGCACAAAAGATAGATGAATGCTGCTGAAGTGATATATTTATGTTATGAAATAACTTCTACATTGACGGTTGCCGGTGGACACATTTGTTGTTTAGGGTTTTTGTAGTTGTTTGATTTGGTTGATAATGAGATTAGCAAGGCAGTATTAGGACCTTTTGCTTAGGCATGAAAATTGTCCACATGTATAAAATTAGGCAGAATTATGGTATTTGTTAATATGAGACTCAGCCTTTTTCTTTGTAATCTAATTGTCTAACAAAGGTGTCATTTATTCATTTGCTTAAAGAATATTTATTGAGTTGCTATTATGTGAGAAACGCTGTACTTACAAATGAGATAAATGGAGGATTTATTGACTAAAACTTACAAATTTCTCTTCTCAAGTCTGCCAGCAGTTTAGAATGAGAGTTTGGCATTTTTTTGTTTTGTTCGGTCTTACCAGTGTTCATCCTTTAAACTACTTGGAGGATGTATATGCTACTATTATTTTTTATTACATGAATTTTATAGTTTCAGAATATACAGCGTAATTTGAAAATTAAGTTCTGAGTATAGTATATAACTTCTCATAAAGTGTAATAATGAAGTACAGTTGTTTTTCAGTATCCACAGGGGATTGGGTTCCAGGACCCCCTCAGATACCAAAATTCTCAGATGCTCAAGTCCCATGTATAAAATGGTATTGTATTTGCATATAACCTATATGCATCCTTCTGTATACTTTAAATCAGGGGTCCCCAACGCCTGGGCCATATACTGGTCCATGGCCTGTTAGGAACCAGGCCACACAGCAGGAGTGAGCAGAGGGCAAGCAAGCATTACTGCCTGAGCTCCGCCTCCTGTCTGATCAGCGGTGGCATTAGATTCTCAAAGGAGCTCGAACCCTATTGTAAAATGTACATGCGAGAGATCTAGGTTGCATGCTCCTTATGGGAATCTAACTAATGTCTGATGATCTGGGAATCTAACTAATGTATGATGATCTGGGACGGAACAGGTTCATCCCGAAACCATCTGCCACACCCTCCATGCTGTCAGGGGAAAAACTGCCTTCTATAAAACCAGTCCCTGATGCCAAAAAGTTGGGGACCGATATGTTAAATCATTTCTTGATTACTTACAATACCTAACACAGTGTAAATACTGTGTAAGTAGTGGTTATACATCATGCCTGGCTATTTTTTTGCATTTTTAGTAGAGACAGGGCTTCATCATGTTGGCCAGGCTGGGTTTGAGCTCCTGACCTCAAGTGATCTCCCTGCCTTGGCCTCCCATAGTGCTGGTATTACAGGCATGAACCACCACACCCAGCCAGTCATTATTTCTTGTCCGGAGAAGTGAGTTACTCTTGAAGCTTTCTACATCAGATGTTTTTGTCTATTTTAATTCATATTGTTTTATTGTTTTTTGAGGCAGAGTCTCGCTGTGTTGCCCAGGCTGGAGTGCAGTGGCACGGTCTTGGCTCACTGCAACCTCCACCTCCCAGGTTCAACCAGTTCTCCTGCCTCAGCCTCCCAAGTAGCTGGGATTACAGGCACCTGCCACCACACCCAGCTTATTTTTGTATTTCTAGTAGAGACATGGTTTCAACGTATTGCCCAGGCTGGTCTCAAACTCCCGACCTCAAGTGATCCGCCCACCTCAGACACCCAAAGTGCTGGGATTACAGGCATGAGCCACTGCACCCAGCCAATTTTTTGTTTTTTTTAAATAAGTATTTTCTATCCACAGTTGGTTAAATCTGCAAGTGCTTAACACGCAGATATAGTGACCCAACTGTAATTTTGACAAGGGTAGTTATGAACCATGGGTATGTCCCAATGACTTAGTAACACTGACTTACTAGGAATCTTTTTTTCAATGTTGTAAAGTAGAATATGCTCTTTCTGTGTGTGTATAGAATTGTATTAGTTTTAGGGAGGCTGATGACTGTCAAGGAGAAATTACTTTGAACTAAGTTCCATGAGATTTTAATTAGAGATTTTATTATGTTATATGACCTTTCATGGGACCATATAGACTGATGATTAATCGCATGAACCCTAAATTGAAGAAAGAAAAATCCGATTTTGGTTTGTTTTTCCTTACTGTGAGGAAAAAATGATACTGAGATGATATAGGAAAAGTTCTTACCACAGTTTCCAGCACATAGTAACTGTTCTTTAAATGTCTTATTTTTGGCCAGGCACAGTGGCTCACGCCTGTAATCCCAGCACTTTGGGAGGCTGAGGTGGGCTGATCACCTGAGGTCAGGAATTTGAGACCAGCCTCACTGACATGGCAAAACCCCACCTCTGCTAAAGATAGAAAAATTAGCCGGGTGTGGTGGCACACACCTATAATCCCAGCTACTGGGGAGGCTGAGGCAGGAGAATTGTTTGAACCTGGGCAGCAGAAGTTGCAGTGAGCCGAGATCACACCATTGCACTCCAACCTGCATGACAGAGCAAGGCCCCATCTCAAAAAAAAAAAAGTCCTACTTGTCTTATTTTGTTACAGTTGTCATTTCTGTGCTAGGTAGCCCTTGAGCTTTCTTTTTTTTTGGTGGGAAAAAATATAAGCTAAAACTTACTCTTTAGATAGTAATACTAGAAAGATTAGTAATTAGAGAAGTTGATCTTGACTATTTCCTTATAATAGTAACAAAGCTATTTAATTTTATATGGCCGAAGTTATACAATAATAGTCATTGTTAGTCATTATTTCTTTCTTTTCTTTTTTTTGGTGGTTTTTTTTTTTTTTTTTGAGATGGAATCTCGCTCTGTTGCCCAGGCTGGAGTGCAGTGGCACAATCTCGGTTCACAGCAACCTCCGCCTCCCCAGTTCAATCGATTCTCCTGCTTCAGCCTCCTCAGTAGCTGGGATTACAGACGTGCACCATCATGCCTGGCTAATTTTTTGTGTTTTTAGTAGAGGCGGGGCTTCATCATGTTGGCCAGGCTGGTCTCGAGCTCCTGACCTCAAGTGGTCTGCCTGCCTTGGCCTCCCAAAGTGCTGGGATTACAGGCATGAGCTACCACGCCCAGCCAGTCATTATTTCTTGTTTGGAGAAATGAGTTACTCTTGAAATTTTCTACATCAGTTGTTTGTATCTATTTTAATGTAAGTGTGAGGCATAAAGAAAAACTGATATCTTTATGTAAAACATTAAGAATTCAAAATAGAAGGTGGTAATTTTTCTTCTCTTATTTTCAACTGGAATAGTTTTTCTACATCTGAAAATGGAGCATGTAATTTACAAATTTTCTAGTAAAATGTGGTGAATCCAATGCAAAACAGTTTTACAGTGATAGTCTGTCTACCCTGCTTAGGTTATAGTTGCTGAAGCCAGAAATCTGAGTCCAGTTTTTTTTTTTTTTTTTTTTAATTTTTTTAGTAAGCTTTTAGGGAACAGGTAGTGTTTGTTTACATGGATAATTTATTTAGTGGTGATTTCTGAGATTTTGGTGCACCCATCACCCAAACAGTGTACACTGTACCCAATGTCTAGTCTTTTACACCTCACCCCCCACTTCCTTACCTCCCCCACCACCTTGTCCCCAAAGGCCATTGTGTCATTCTTATGCGTTTGCCTCCCCCATAGCTTAGCTCCCACTTACAAGTGAGAACATATGATGTTTGGTTTTCCATTCTTGAGTTACTTCACTTAGAATAATGGTCTCCATCTCCACCCAGGTTGCTGCAAACGTCATTATTTTGTTCCTTACTACTACGTAGTTCCAATACTACTACGGCTGAGTAGTATTCCACGGTATATATACACACACCACATTTTCTTTATCCACTCTTTGATTGATAGGCATTTCAGCTGGTTCCATATTTTTGCAGTTGTGAATTGTGCTGCTCTAAACATATGTGTGCAAGTGCCTTTTTCATATAATGACTTATTTTCCTTGGGTAGATACTCAGTAGTGGGATTGCTGGATCAAATGGCAGATCTACTTTTAGTTCTTTAAGGAATCTCCATGCTGTTTGCCATAGTGGCTGTACTAGTCTACATTCCCACCAGCAGTGTAGAAGTGTTCCTTTTGTTTTTTTTTTTTAACCACATCCACAACATCTATTATTTTTTAAATTATGGCCATTCTTGAAGGAGTAAGGTGATATCGAATTGTTTGAGCCCAGTTATTCTTGATGCCTTTATTTCTCCTTTATCTTAATTAGTTAGGCACCATTTTCTATTGAATCTGTTTTCAAAATATTTCCTACATTTGTTTAACTTGAGTCCCACTCCTTTACCATCACCCTGTTACAAGTGAATATTATCTTTCTTTTGGATTGGTACAGTAGTTTTCCTAGTCAGTGATGTTCATTTTTGCCCCATTCTATTCTGCAAATAGTAGCCAGAGGAATATTTTTTAAACACAAATTTAATTACTTCCTTGTCTAAAAATCTCTGATTTTTCATTAATTTTAGGAGTTAAAATACTTAAAACAGTTCATATTTTTCTTACTTGCCTTCCTAGATTTTACTCTGTATAGATTCACTTTAAAATTAAGCTTCTTGGCCGGGCACTGTGGCTCACACCTGTAATCCTAGCTCTTTGGGATGCCGAGGTGGGTGGATCACCTGAGGTCGGGAGTTCGAGACCAGCCTGACCAACATGGAGAAACCCCATCTCTATTTTTTTATAAAATTAAAAAAAAATAAAAAATAAAATAAAATTAAGTTTCCTGGCCGGGCACAGTGGCTGACACCTGTAATCCCAGCTCTTTGAGAGGCCGAGGCAGGCAGATCACTTGAGGACAGGAGTTCAAGACCAGCCTGGCCAACATGATGAAACCCTGTCTCTACTAAAAATAAAAATAAATAAATAAATAAATAAAAATTAGCGTGCTGGTGCATGCCTGTAATCCCGAGAATCACTTGAACCCGGGAGACAGAGGTTGCAGTGAGTTGAGTTCATGGCACTACACTCCAGCCTGGGCAACGAGAGAGAGACTCTGTCTTAACCCAAAAAAGTAAATTAAATTAAGCTTCCTGAATAAAAGCTATTCTGTTAGACAGCTACCTGTATTTTATTTTTTTCCCAAGTATTTTAGTGTTTTTGATGTTATAACTCAGGTAAATAATTTAGGGACTACTTTCAAACTTCACCAACTTGAGTTTCCAAGAGTACCATTCTAAGTTACCTAAAATTAAAATTGTAGATTTTTTTTTTTTTTTTTTTTTTTGAGATGGAGTCTCACTCTATTTCCCAGGGTGGAGTGCAGTGGCAAGATCTCAGCTCACCGCAACCTCAGCCTCCTGGGTTCGAGTGATTCTTCTGCCTCAGCGTCTCCAGTAGCTTGGGCTACTGGTGCGTGCTGCCACGCCCAGCTAATTTTTGTATTTTTAATAGAGATGGGGTTTCACTGTGTTGGCCAGGCTGGTCTTGAACTCCTGACCTCCTGATCCTCCCACCTCAGCCTCCCAAAGTGCTGGGATTACGGGCGTGAGCCACCATGCCCAGCCTAATTTGTTAAATAGAGTTTTATTTCTTTAGAATGAATACTAGTTGAAGCTTGACTAAATTTGTTACCTGATACTTAATAATAGTCTTACATTGTGACAAATAGTTATGTGTGATTTATGACTAGCATAGCAATTATTTTATAAATGTACTGTACGTTTCCAAGCACTTTCTGCATGTCTACGGGGAATACCAGAAGACATGGTTAGTCCTGGCATTTGAAGAATATGTATTTATATTCTGAATTAGCACCAATTATGTTTTTAATGATTTACGAAACAAAGTAAAATGTAGCCTGGCCATATCTAAGTGATCAGACATTATTTTTCTATTTCTGTTTCTTGAAAACAACACTGTATTTTTTTTTCTCTCTTCTTCAGGCATTCTACATCCAAGATCAAAGAAACACTGTATTTTTAAATGTTCTGAAAAAGTGGAGACTCATTTTTTAAAACGGTCAGGGCAGCCTTTTAGCTTGCTCTCAGGTCAGCCTAATACCTCTCTATGTAGTTTGTTATTCTGCTTTACAAAGCACATATTTCCAAATTATATTATTTTGTACAAACCTAGATAAACCTTACCTTGACTTTGAAAGCATGTTGAGGTCAGTAATGTTTAATTTAGTACATTGTTCAGTGATGAAATAGTTGCAAATTGTTCTTGACACTTCATGAGATAATGTTAAATGAATTATTTAGTGTTAAGTGAAGAACCCTGCTAAATTATTTTAAACGATTCAAAGTGGGTTAAAGTACTTTAAGATTTAGTTCTTTAAAAATGTTATATTTTCAGTTCATACATTAACCTTTTTAGTTTTGAATCATAAGATGTCCTCTTTTAATTAAAACCCTCGTGGTTGCCTTTTAAGTGTGTAATAGAACAGTTACATTTTTTAAATTTTTTTTTTTTAAGCCAGTGTTTTACTTTATGTAAAAGGTTAAATGCTTTGAGGATAAAAACATCATGACACTGTATGAGTGATGAAATTGGCTTTTAGAATTGTTGAATTAAAATTGAAAGGAAAGTATGCTACATGAACCTGAGTCAGGATGCAGTGGCTACTAATACATTCAAGTGTAAGAGTGTGACAAGAATAAGCTTCCATTTATAAAGAACCACTTCACTAAACAAACTGAAACCCTGAGGAATTTTCAAATTGTGAAGTAATGGGAACAATCATTTAATACAGAAGGAAGGAGCTAGTCCATTGCCACCTTCCTTGAATGTCTCATAAGATCAAATCGTGGAGATGACTGAAACTGGGAAGGTAATTTAGTGGCAACATAACAGATTACCATTTAGAGAGGCCAAACCCCTGAGAGCTGATTGCATTAGAGAAGGATGGGGCTAAGATTACGACACAGTTGTGTTCAGAAACAGCCTGACACTTAGTTGTGTTTCCCACCCACTCCCCATCCCCAACCAGGTTAACGCATTCAGCTCTCCTGACACTTTGTAAACAGTCTCGTATCTGTCTTCAATCATTTTTCTCCCTCTAAAGGTTTATCTCTTAGTAGCTTTGACACAGCTTTCCTTGGAGGAATCATTTCCACCTAATCTTTTTGCCTTAACTCTCTTTTTTTTTTTCTGAGACAGTGTTAGAATGCTTGTTCCCAGGTACCACAAGAAAAAGTTAGCATTCAGATAAAAAGTTTTCTCAGCAAGGCAATTTTACTTTCTGCAGCAAGGGTGCTCATGTTAGCCATCTTGCCATGAGAGTACAGTGAACAAAGGAAAGGTAAGCATATTTATTCCTTACATATTGGGTTCTTACTGCTGTGTCTGATCTCTGTTGATTAGAGCCAGACCTCACAATCGAAACTAAAACCGATTGGCTAACAACTTAAAACTTTTCTAAATAGGTAAAGGCAATGGAGAACAAAAGAAAACAGGAAGTCCAAATAAGGAAGAGACATAGGCTGTGAGCTGGGACATGCCTGTGAGCACGTCCTGAACAAATATGTTGATTAAAGTACAAGGACATAGAATGTACTATGTGCCTGTGAGCATGTCTAACAGCTACTACATAGGATAGGACTTAACAAAGAGTTATTAGCAAAAAGCAAGAAGCCTTTGAAGAAAGTTAGTCTTTAAAGCAAACTATTATTTCTAACATTTATTGTTATTATTCCTTAACAAGAAGGGAAACTTTGAAGAGGAACTTTTTACTTTATACTCAGGGTCTCGCTCTGTTGCCCAGGCTGGCGTGCAGTGGCATGATCTTGGTCACTACAACCTCAACCTTCTAGGTTCAAATGATTCTCTTGACTCATCCTCCCAAGTATCTGGGATTACAGGCATGCACCACCATGCCCAGCTAATTTTTTTTGTTAATAGAGATGGGGTTTCACTGTGTTGCCCAAGCTGGTCTTGGACTCCTGATCTCAAGTAGTCTGCCTGCCTCCACCTCCCAAAGTGCTGGGATTACAGACGTGGGCCACCATGCCCAGCCTGCGTTACCTCTTATAAGCATGAGCAGTTCTGCTCCAGCTTACCTTCAGAATGCACACCTTGGGATTAATCTTCTTATCAGTATGCAGTCAGTTGCCCTACCATCCCCCCATCACCCTTGTTCATCTCCAATACTGCAGTTTATAGTATTAAATGCTTGTCTTCCAGTAGAGCAATTCTTTAATGCTGTGTCTCCAGCCTCTAACCCAGTGCCTGGCAGAAGTGGGTACCCAGTAAACACTTGCTGAATGATTGACAGCAAGAGGCTCCTTCCGAGTCTGGCTTGTGCCACAGCCGCAGCCTGAGGCAGATATGGGAGAATGGTAGGGAGAACTAGGAGAGATACACAGGGGCTAGATCCCAAAGAGGCTTAAAGTCATATGAAGGAACTTGTGCTGCACCCCAAGAATAGTAAGAGGCCATTGAAGAATCATAAATCTACATCCATCCTTGCGTTGGACATCTCCCTTCTAGACTCTAGCTAGTGATTCTCAGTCTTAGTAAGAAAATTTTAGTCCATGTTCATAGAAACTCTTATGTGGCACATAAAAAAGAAAGTATAATTGCAAGTATTATTTATGGTTACATATTCAGTAAATTTCTAAAGACACTTCCAGCTTTTTGTACTTTATAAAGTAAATAATCTTACGTATTTAAAGGATAAGTTTGGATTTATAAATAACTGGAATAATTTGAATATTTACATTTCCATACAGAAATGAGTATGCTGAATTTTGGGATCATGGTAAAAACAAAACCTATGGTATTTTTAGATTTCAATTGAAAAGGCAATTTCTTATATCTTCTCAGTAATTTGATGGTATATACCTAAAAATAAGCAGAAGTAAAAGAGAATTATCTTCACCCAAGGAATTAAATAATAAGAATATTATAAAAACAAACACCTTTTATACTTACTTCTGCTTTTGAAGGAATTTAAAATGGAAATTATTCTTAGTTTCTATCTTATTGGACCAAAGAAGTTAAAGCCTCATGCAAGTACAATAATACCTAATGTTAAACTCGTATTATTTTTAAATAGCCAGCATTTTTGTGGTTTTCAAGTGAACCCTCCAAGAAATTACAGTATTTCGTCTTTTTTAAGAACGTGTACTTCTGGTTATAAAAGTAATAGATGGTTATTGCAGAACATTTAGAAAACAAATTTAAAATGCATCAGTTCTGATCTCTTCCCATCTTTCATGTTAGTTTCACCATTTTAAGAAAACTGCCTTCTTTTTGTTTTTATTAAAGGCAATTTTCTAACATGGTTTTCAATTTATTTGCTGTAACCGTTGCATCTCACTGGTTCCCATTGGATTCATTTTCCTTTGTACTGAAATAAATTCTTGAGTAGTTTCTCAATGAGTATCTATAAATAATAAACATAAGCTTTTGTCCAGAAATGCTTATGTTTTACACTTACTCTTCAATTGTAATTTAGCTAGATATGTGAGGCGAGTTTCTTAAATATATTACATTCTTATATTTTTATATCTTGCTGATGAGGCTAAAAGGTACATTGATAACTTTTGCATCATTAAAAATAGTTGCCTTAGAAAGCTGTACTTTTTCTTCCTTAAAATAGTTTTTTAAATTTACTGTGCTAATATACCAAATGAATTAATTTTTTAAATAAGTAAATGGTTATGAGTCATGCTATACTTAATATAAAATATCCTAAGATTGCTACTTAAATATACATATACTAGTCAACTATTATGTTTTATAATATGCTATACATGGTGGCATATATTTCCAAAAGCAGTGTTTTGAGTTATATTTTATTTTCTGAGGAATGGTCTCACTCTATTGCCCAGGCTGGAGTGCAGTGGCATAATTAAAGCTCACTGTGGCCTCAACCTCCCAAGCTCAAGTGATCCTACCACCTCAGCCTCCTGTGTAGCTAGGACTGCAGGCACCGTACCTGGTTAATTTTTTTTTCTTAGTTTTTTTGTAGAGACAGGATCAATTTAGATGGTGTCCTGCAGTAGTTCTTCTGGAGCAGTTCTATCCAGTAGAGGTTTCTGTGATGATAGAAATGTTCTCTATGCTGTCCAGTAAACTAGCTACTAACACTAGACCTTGAGTATTGATGTATTCTCTTTTTATTTACCTTTATCTTTTATCAGCTGAGTAGACATTTTGAATTAATAGCTTGATTGATTTTAGATCATGTAATTTAAGATGATTTATTTTTACATGGAGATTTTTTTTTCCCCAGAAATTCAAGGCTGATTAGTTTCTTGGTTTTAGTGGTTAAGAATTGCCTATACAATAAGGTGATGAAAAGTACATTGTGGCATTATGATGAGGTAGTTTGTATGTTTAGCTTGTGTATTTTCTACATTATAGTCATATATTCAGTGCATTTTTAAAGTATTAAGGTTAGCATATCCTCTGAGGTTACCTTTTTATATATTAGTTGTCATTGAGTAAGAGGAATTATAGAAATAATAACTCTTCATATTTCACCCTGCTGAACAAGAGTGTTAATAATGTGTTATATTTTTTTCAGATTGCAAATAGAAGAGTCTTCCAAACCTGTGAGGCTATCACAACAACTTGACAAAGTTGTAACAACCAATTACAAACCTGTTGCTAATCATCAATACAATGTAAGTCTTCTGCTGTCTCTTTCATTCTTTTATATTTTCATTCTTTTCTGTATCATAGAGTCTTAGGTTTTCTTTTGGGTTTTGTTTTGTTTTTTGTTTTTCGAGATGGAGCGTCACTCTGTCACCTAGGCTGGAGTGCAGTGGCGCAATCTCAGCTCGATGCAACTTCCGCCTCCCAGGTTCAAGCGATTCTCCTGTCTCAGCCTCTCGAGTAGCTGGGACAACAGGCACCTGCCACTACACCTGGCTAATTTTTTGTATTTTTAGTAGAGACAGGGTTTCACCATATTGGCTAGGCTGGTCTCAAACTCCTACCTTGTGATTCGCCTGCCTCGGCCTCCCAAAGTACTGGGATTATAGGCGGGAGGCACCACAGCTGACGGAATCTTAGGTTTTCGAAGAAACTGAGCGATTATACACCTTGCCATCAGGTGCTTGAATTACAGTACCTGATCTGAACTTAGTAAGGAATAGGACAGTTTGCTAAAAGTATACCAAAGATGTTTAATCTACATTCCAAGTTATATAATAGCAAAAGAAGGCAACCACTGTTCAAACTACCCTTGATAAAATTTGTTTTTTCTTTTGTTTTGTTTTTTTTTTTTTTTTTGAGACAGAGTTTCATTCTGTCACCCAAGCTGGAGTGCAGTGGCATGATCTTGGCTCACTGTAACCTCCACCCCTGGTTTCAGCCAATTCTCCTGCCTCATCCTTTTGAGTAAGCTAAAATTATAGGCACTTGCCACCACACCTGGCTAATTTTTTTGTGTTTTTAGTAGAGATGAGGTTTCACCGTGTTGGCCAAACTGGTCTCGAACTCCTGACTTCAGGTGATCCACCTGCCTCAGCCTCCCAAAGTGCTGGGATTACAGGCATGAGCCACCACACCTGGCTACCCTTGATAAGTTTTTATAAAGAAACAAAACACTTCAATTCTCAATGTTGCTAATGTTTTAAATTACAATGTGCCAAATAAATAGTAGTTTTACTATTTTAAAAAATTTTTCTAGGCCAGGCATGGTCTATTTTGAAAGAAGAGAGAGAGACCACATTCACAGACTGTTATTACAGTATGTTGTTATGGTTATTCTATTTTATTATGGGTTATTGTTGTTAATCTCTTACTGTGCCCAATTTATAAGTTAAACTTTATCATAGGTATGTATGTATGGTAAAAACTGTAATATATAGAGTTTGGTACTATCCACAATTTCAGGCACCAAGTGGGGCAGGGAGGTGTCTTGCAACGTATCTCCTGCCAATAAGGGGAAAATATTGTGTATTATATTTTAAGGCATTTTTTATTGTTGTGCATCTTATATATACTATATGTATTATACAATATACACATTTATTGAATACATATTATATATACTTTGTGCCAGGTATTGATTGGTCTGAGTGCTTCATAAGTAATGACTTTTAATCTTCATACCAACCCTGTGAAGAAACTACAAAAGTTGAGGTAACTGAGGCAGAGAGATTAGCTTACCTGAGGTGGCGCATCAAGTAATTGATCAGTCCAGGTGTTGAACTCAGACAGTCTAACTTAGGAGCCATACTGTTAACCACAGTGTATGTTGCTGCTGGACATTAGCAGTTGCTAAAAGGGCTAAGGATTTTGGGTTTTGAAATATCTGTAATGTAGGCCAGGTGCAGTGGCTCATGCCTGTAATCTCAACACTTTGGGAGGCCAAGGCAGGTGGATCATGAGGTCAGGAGTTCAAGACCAGCCTGGCCAAGATGATGAAACCCCATCTCTACTAAAAATACAAAAAAAAAAAAATTAGCCAAGCACAGTGGCAGAAGTCTGTAATCCCAGCTACTCAGGAGGCTAAGGCAGGAGAATCACTTGAACCAGGGCAGCAGAGGTTGCAGTGAGCCAAGATCAAGCCAGTGCACTCCAGCCTGGCTGACAGAGTGAGACTCTATCTTTAAAAAAAAAAAGAAAAGAAATACCTGTAATGTAATAAGTGTGATGGTTTCCTGAAAATAAAATACCTAAGTTAAGTCAGATAGCAATTAACAGTTGGAATTTTGCGTCCCACTTTGCTGTTTAAGATTACCTTTGACACTGAGTTTAGGAAGAAAACTCTCTTTAAGACTAACCTTAAGTATCAACATTTATTAAGTGACACAGGACAGTATCTACCAAACTAGTACTTTATGATATTTGAATGGTTATTTTATATGAAAGGTTAGCAAATGCAAATGCCAGCTAAGCAGACATCTTAAATGAGTGGGACAATGAAATGTAAGAAAGTAAATGTTAGGGACTATGTGAACTGGAGTGCACACCACCCTTATAAATACAGTCACATTTTGAAATTGTTACACTATGTGAGATCAACAAACCACATGAAAGTTCAACTGCATCCAGCCAAACTTCCATTTTATAGCCTCTGGTTATGCTTTAGGGGGAAAATAAGCTAAAGAAAAGGACACGTAAGGTGTCACATGATCCAAAAGAGGTATTTTTCTGTTGTTTTCTGATGTAGACAGATAGGTAAAAGTCCACGTCTTTGTCCTCTTCCATTCTAGTCTTGTCTACTCTTGGATGGGAATACATACAGTTTTCTGGAGCTACATGTAAATAGATCTATTCTATTTTGCAAAACAGTATAGATCTTAGTTTTCTGCCTTTCTTCCTCATTGGTGTGCAGCTTTCTGCAGCTCCTGACTGAGCTTTTTTCTCCTTTTATGGGCCACGCTTCTGTGTGGCTTCTACCCTCGTGTGTGTTTTTATTACAGTGAGTACAAGAAAGACCACACTTTCATAGGCTGTAAAGAGTTACTAACTTTCTAGAGGGAAGTTTGGTAATTTATGTCAAATGTACTATAAAAGGATATATCCTTTGACCTAGCAGTTTTGTGTCTAGGGATTTATTATAGTGAGACCAGTGCCCAATGATATATATATACAATAATGTTTCTTTCTATTATTTAAGATAGGAAAAGATTAGAAACAAACGTCCCAAATTGAGGATTGATTAATATTTTAAGTCATTATATTCAAATGGTAGGATCTAGAGTGATTTTATCCTAATTTTCTTTTTTATAAAATATTTTCCAATTGTTGGAATTGTCACAGTGAGCACATATTGTCTGAATTCTTGCAGTAAGCAATAAAGTTATGTTGGGAAGGAGAAGAAAGCCAGGGAAGAATAGCTAGCCATGGTAGTACCCTACCACGATTGTCTAAGACTTACGTTCTTTAAACAACAAGTACTTTTTACCTGAGATACATACCTCTGGTGAATAAACGCAAACACATTATATTCTGAACTCTTTAGTGTATAAAGCTATAGCATTCTCTATAAAGATAATTAACATTAAGTGACATTTTAGTTCAAGATATCAACCTTTGTTAAGGTTGTCATAGTGAAAATGAGTCATTATAGTAATGAGTCTTTGATTAAGATTTTGTCTACTTACAAACAAAGATTGACGATTATAATCTACCACACTGTATTTGAATGTTTAATTATTATTTCTTTTGGGAGTAAACCAGAATGGGCACCTGCATAGCTTTAAAAGGCATATTCAGTATTGTAGTGTAATACCAGCTATAGAAAGAGTATAACAGTTTTGTTATTTGTTAGAAGAGGACATTGATTTTTAAAAGATTGAGAAACATAAACGAACACAGGTCAGCAAGAATGATTTAGAGGAAACATAATAAAGACTTTTAATTAATAAATTTTTATCTCAATGTAATGTTAAAGTGTTTTCCAAGTCTTGCCAGATGAAGCTATATAAACATGAAGCTCGGTGTTTCATTTTAATAGTTGAGCTTCTTTGAATGCAATTTTCAGAATAAAACTGTAAAAAATGTTTTGTACAAAAAAGTGAAAGAGGGACAGGGAAATTACATATGTGTATGCAAAACGATATTCCTACATTTGGTCAGAAAAGAAACTACCTTGAGTCTACCAGCACTGTTTCACCCACCTATGTCACCCAGATGAATTTACCTGTATATATGTAGAGAAAATACCCAGTTTTGTTCTTGGAGATATTCTAAGAATTAAATTCAGATTTATTTTTTTAATTCACAAACTATCTGGTTATAATGTCTGTCATACTTGTCATTCAGAAACCATTTACTGGGCCAAAAGGAATTACATGATTATTATTATATCTTAAAATGCTCCTTCATTGAAATCACACCCCTGAAAACCATCCTCTTACTAGGATATGACATGTCCGTTTTTCCCCTAAATGGCATTTCCTGTACCTTAAATCTTCATTAAGTGTCTGAACTTGAATCAGTTCATGTAAGTCAGTATTTTCCACAGTAAATTTTTTGTAACATTAACTTGGTGAGACAGAGTCTCCCTGTGGGGGGAAGGTCATGTAAAAAGGATTCTGTGTTTAAAGAACTTGTAGATCTGAGTATATCCCCCCTCTTAAATTGATGCTTCACTTTAATATACTCAAGACTGGGAAGCTTTAGAAATTTGTTTAATCCTGCATTTACAATTGAACATCAAATTTCTCCCAGTCTTTGAAGTAGTGAAAACAGACATTGGGGAAATAATGGAGATGTCAAAGTATGGTTTACAAGAGGGCCCATTGGGTGAGGGGGGAAAATTATTATAACTTATATTTATCTTGTTTTGCACCTAATAAAGGAAAAGAAACTGAGCTTTAGAGATACTATGTAGATTGACCCTGGCACCTTTTTGCAGCCCCTCTGCTAGTCAGTCATTTTTCAGCACAAGAGTAGAAATGGTACAGGACAGAGGGGTTGAGCATTGTGCCCTCATGTTTCATTTGCTTTCAGCTTTTTAGCATGGTGCTCAATTCAGAGTTTTATTGATTATAGTATCTATTATTAGCCAAACTCAGTCTCAACAAATGAACAAATGACTTTAAAAGATTTCTACAGAGAAACTGTCAATTAAAGATAATACTAATAAAGCAAACATGTGAACAAGAAAGTAAAAAAACTGAACTTCTCTTGCTTCTAAAAACGGTCTATCAGTCAATCTTTGAGGTGACAAACAGTGATGACCTAATCAGATCTGAAGAGAACTTGGCCCTTTCAAAAAGGAAATTATCAGTATCATTTTAAATATGGCTTGTCATGCCATGTCTTTAATGATGACTCAGTTAGTGTCTATGATGGAATCAAAAACAACTGTAGATACTTCAAGCAGAAAAGAATGTAATGTAGGGAGTTGGTTACAAATGATTATGAATACCAAATGGATGAGCTGGAGTTACAAAGGGAGAAGAGATCAGGAAGGTGCTGCGGAGGTGCTCCTGCAATACAAAAAAAAAAAAAAAGAAGAAAAATCTCCCACTTTCATTCTCCTATTGGCAGAACCCCAGCTGGAAACCAGCTAGCAAGGGAATCTTGGAAATGTAGCCTACAGACCTCTTGCCACCCCTACCACCAAGGCTAGAGCTGAAGGCTTGTTGCAGAATAACTGGCAAAGTGACCCTTGACCTTTGTGAGTATTGTACCTTGTTAGGTTAGGTATTGCTGATACAAAGCTGTCCTGGCATGCAATACATCTGAAAACTAAGCATACAGAATGTGAAGACAAATCACTATATTTTGAGAGCAAAGCAAAAAGGCATTTTGTAGTATTGACAAATTAAAACTTACTCTTAAAATCATGTATTTTATTTTATCCCTCTAAAATTTTTTATTTTGTATATGCTTATAATATCTATACATAAATACAGTAATACATTTGTCCAGTTTATAAAGAGATATATGCATAGTTCATGCTTTAAATTTTTTGCCTATGGAGGTGTATAATCAAAGTATAGAGTTAGCTGATGTGTAAGTTCTTTCCAACTCCCTTCAACTTTGAATCCAAGTAAGGGTGCTTCTGTATGTGTGTTCTGGTTGACTTTGTGAACATCATTATCTAGCCTATGTAAATTTCATAGTATTCTTTTGTGTATTCCATGGTCTCTTACAACCTTTCTCATAAGAAATTCCTTTTCTTCTCATGAGGAATCAATATCCTCTGTTGTCTCGACATTTGTTTTCAATGTTGCTGTATACTAGAATCACCTGGGAAGTTTTTCAAAAAGAAAAATAGGCCGGGTGTGGTGGCGCATGCCTGTAATCCCAGCACTTTGGGAGGCCGAGGCAGGTGGATCACCTAAGGTCAAAAGTTCAAGACCAGTCTGACCAACGTGGTGAAACCCATCTCTACTAAAAATAAAAAATTAGCCAGATGTGGTGGCACACGCCTGTAATCCCAGCTACTTGGGAGGCTGAGACAGGACAATTGCTTGATCCCAGGAGGCAGAGGTTGCAGTGAGCTGAGATCGTGCCACTGCACTCTAGCCTGGGCAACAAGAGCGAAACTGTCTCAAAAAAAGAAAAGAAAAGAAAAATACCCTCAGAAATTGATTCGATTAATCTAATGGGGATACCAGCCATCTTAAGTTTTTAAACTTCTCGAGTAATTCTAGTATGCAGCCACTGATCCAAAGAGGTGGGAACTTTTTATAGTTCTGCCATCTCCTGTTGGGGTTGGGTGTTCAGTAATGGTACTTGGGAGGAAATCTCTTTCTACCAAACCTAGAACTTTTAAAAAGAATTAATATTTTCTTATCTTTGTTAGAATTTCTGCTCTGCAGTTTGAAAAAAATATATATCTTTTTTTCGTTTTTATTATTTCTGGTAAAAGCTCTTGGCCAGAAAGAGACTCAAAAACCTTAACTATGTTCAGATGGGTAAGAGAGAAAAAGAAAAGCTTACCTAGTAAACTGATTGTTGAGATAAACCCCCAGGAACTAGAAAGGAAATCATTTTTATGCGTATATACTCTTATGTCCTTCAATGTGGCAGCTGACTGTGTTAGTCTGCAGAAATAAGATTTGGGATTTGAGTGACTGATCTTTTAAAGTTATACGCATAAATTTGAATTTTACTAAATAAAAAGGATGTTTATAGGACTATATTATGAGGGCTTTTCAGTAATATTTGCCTGTTACAATATGCAATATAAGTACACTACATGCTTTGTCTATTTGAATTTGCACACAAAGGACTGACCTATTCCAAAGAATTAATTTCCTCCCAAGAGATAATGACACACTAGGCAGAAATAGAAACATTAGTTGAGGGTAGGGGGAGTAAGTTTCATAAGAATTTAACATGCCAAACCATGATATTCAGAGCTGTCATGCTCACTTCCAAAGTTAAAAGCCTTTACAGAGACTGCCTTGACAAAACAAAGTATTTCTGCAAACAACAATCTAGAAATTTATAGATGTATTATAAATTTTAATTGGTAGTGGGTGGCATTTATAATTTTAGTTGGCGATTATGGTTTCAGTAATGACAATTGAACATCTGTATACCACATCCACAAAGGATTTTCAACATTTGGTTGCATTTTAGTCAAGAATAGGCTGGGCACGGTGGCTCACGCCTATAGTCTTAGCACTTTGGGAGACTGAGGTAGGTGGATCACCTGAGGTCAGGGGTTCGAGACCAGCTTGACCAACATGGTAAAGCCCTCTCTCTACTAAAAATACAAAAATTAGCCAGGTGTGCTTGGACACGCCTGTAATTTCAGCTATTCAGAAGGCTGAGAATCGCTTGGACGTAGGAGGCAGAGGCTGCAGTGAGATGAGATTGCGTCACTGCACTCCAGCATAGGTGACAGTGCGAGACCCTGTCTCAAAAAAAAAAAAAAAGAAGAAGAAGAAGAGGAATTTGTGTAATTGTATATGATAGATTTTTTCGTCAAAATTTGTAACTGAAGACTAAATTTAAAGTGCTTTCTGGGCCGGGCGCGGTGGCTAATGCCTGTAATCCCAGCACTTTGGGAGGCCGAGGTGGGTGGATCTTGAGGTCAAGAGATCAAGACCATCCTGGCCAACATGGTGAAACCCCGTCTCTCCTAAAATACAAAAAAAAAAAAAAAAATTAGCTGGTTCAGTAGCACCAGTCCTAGAAGAAAATTTTTAAAAATTTTTAAAAAATGAAAACAAAAATTAGCTGGGTGTGGTGGTGTACGCCTGTAGTCCTAGCTGCTCAGGAGGCTGAGGCTGGAGAATTGCTTGAACTCGGGAGGTGAAGGTTGCAGTGAGCTGAGATCATGCCACTGCATTCCAGCCTAGCGCCTGGTGGCAGAGCGAGACCCTGTTTCAAAAAAAAAAAAAAGTGCTTTCTAGATTGACATTTATTTCTATATAATCAGTTGTGCAGTGATCTGTGGTCCTTGGGGGACAGAGAGAAGACTTGATAATTATAATTCACACAACATAAAAATTGTTTCTACTCCAGTCTTACTAAGATTTGTAAGCCGGGCGCGGTGGCTCACGCCTGTAATCCCAGCACTTTGGGAGGCTGAGGCGGGTGGATCACCTGAGGTCAGAAGTTCGAGACCAGCCTGACCAATATGGTGAAACCCTGTCTTTAAAAAAAAAAAAAAAAAAAAAAAAGATTTGTAGTGGCTGACAACAAGTTAGATATCTGACTGCTTTAATATCATTTCCTTACAGTGCCTGTGCTCTAGTGAGAAACAGAATGCCCAAAGGGCAAAGAGCTAAAAGAGAAGAAATAACATTATCTCAAAACTATAATCTTCTCCTAAACAGAATAGTTCATATCATTGGTAGTTTATTTGTGCAATTAATTTCATTTGTAGTGCCAAGTTGTGAATATAATATTAAGATTATCATTTCTGCACTGTTTAGTTTTAAAAAGTTACCTCAGTGACCTTGGTTTTGTCCTGACTATAAATTTAAGTGTTAATAACTTAATGGCCATGGAAATCATTAAATCCCTTTTCATAATTACACATGCACTAGAACTACTTATCTGATACCACAGAGCAGAGTTTGGATTATGACCCTGTCTTAGACATTATCAAAAAACGATTTAACTGGCTGGGCATAGTGGCTCATGCCTGTAATTCCAGCACTTTAGGAGGTCAAGGTTAGAAGATCACTTGAGGCCAGGAGTTTGAGATCAGCCTGGGCAGTGTAACCAGACCCTATCTCTTAAAAAAAAATTTAAAAATTGGCTAGGTGAGGTGACATGCACCTGTAGTTCCAGCTACTTGGGAGGCTAAGCAGGAGGATAATTTGATCCCAGGAGGTTGAGGCTGCAATAAGCTGTGATCACACCACTGCACTCTAACCTGGGTGACAGAGGGAGATCCTATCTGTAAAATTAATTAGTTAACTAATTAAAATAGAACAATAATATTTTTTAATACAGCATTAGTTAAATCTTTATTTTTGAGATGGGGTCTCACTTTGTTGGCCAGGCTGGAGTGCACTGGTGCATTCTGAGCTCACTGCAGCCCCTGCCTCCTGGGCTCAAGCAGTCCTCCCACCTCAGCCTCCCAAGGAGCTGGAACTACAGGTGAGTGCGCCATGCCTGGCTAATTTTGGTACTTTTTGTAGAGACTGGGTTTTGCCATGTTGCCCAGGCTGGTCTTGAACTCCTGAGCTCAAGTGATCGAGCCACCCCAGCCTCTCAAAGTGCTGGGATTACACGTGTGAGTCACCGTGCCTTGCCTAATCTTAATTTTGTTATTTATTTATTTTTTTAGAGACAGAATCTCACTCTGTTGCCTAGGCTAGAGTGCAGTGGCGTGATCATAGTAGAATTTTGTAATTTTCTTACTACCCATTAGCGTTACTAACTACAACTTAATCTGACCCTTACTCTTATCCCTAGTATTGATTTTAAAGTTCTTTTCTAATTTATTCTTAATTCTTACCTTTGATTCAGGTCCTCTTGCATCTGACACATGGCTCTGGGGTTGGGACAACTTGATAACAACACTTAAAACTTTTTCTCTCCACAGCCAACTAGAACATGTGCCCCCCATAAAGTAGGACAGCTTGCTTTACCAGTAGGCTTATTTGAAAAGAGTTTTCCTGTTAAACTTTCTAGCTTCTCCAATCATTTTACACAAGAAAGAGCCTACTGAAGGTAGAAATGAATATACCATCACTTCTTTTTGCTATTTTCTGAATTTAACTTTTTCTTTCAGTGTAAATTAAAGCTGGAAAAGGAGACCGGACAGAGTATTACGCAGCTATGGCTTCATATGGAAAGTACACAAGCATAGCACTGGGCTTTTGCTAGGTACTCACATCTTTGACCTAGTCATTTTTGAAGAATGGTAGCCTTTGGCTCTAAATGAAATCACTTATCTCACTCAAACCTGTGGGAAAGGAATGGCTTTCTCTGCCTCTCCTTAGATTCTATCTTCTTCTAGTTTCTAGACCCCAAGTTAAGTTTCTTTTATCCCACACTTGACCAGAGTAAATGATTATAATATTCTTATCTCCAGGTCCATATTTTTTCCTGCTGCTTTTTTTTTGAGACGGAGTCTAACTCTGTCACCAGGCTGGAATGCAGTGGCACGATTGCGGCTCACTGCAACCTCTGACTCTCAGGTTCAAGTGATTCTCCTGCCTCAGCCTTCCGAGTAGCTGGGATTACAGGCATGTACCACCATGCCCAGCTAATTTTTGTATTTTTAGTAGAGACGGGATTTCACCAGGTTGACCATCATGGTCTCCATCTCCTGACCTAGTGATCTGCCCCCCCTCGGCCTCCCAAAGTGCTGGGATTACAGGCGTGAGCCACTGTGCCCAGCTTCATCTGTTTTTTCTTAGTTGTCCCTATAGCTTGCTTCCTTGTTGAATTGGGGCAGACTTCACACTTCTGCCTTTGTCCTTAAGTGCATTTTTTTGTCTGTTTTTCCATCTTCCTTACATTGAAAAAACTCCTTGGTCATAGGTTCTCTGGCCTCTCCCCCTCTTCAGTCTTGCTTCTAGCTCTTGTAGTCACTCTGCTCTTCTCAAAATCTTTTGTAGCTGCCCATAGTTATTCTCTTTCATGCCCTTTTCACCCATAAAATCTTAAGGCTGCCTGGATTTCAGTGTTCCCCAGTACTGTCTGTGTCATTTATTTGCATTTTTTTTCGGCATCATGATCTTGTCCTAGGTAGCTCTTTGTCTGTTACTGCATTTAAAATGCTCAAGGCCCTCTCTAATCATTTTAATCCATTTAAAACCATAAGAAGGGTATACCTTTAGAAAGAGAGGCTGTTTTACTCTCCCTATATCTTAGCACAACGCCTAGCATATAGTCATGCTTACTAACGGATCAATGGAGTTTGAGTTTTACTACCAGTTTGTACATATCAAAAAATGAAGATGATTGAGTCCTTTCCCTTTGTCTCACTCCTAACATTATTTAACTGAAAAGTAGATTCTCAGGGTTGTCAGAGTTACCTTTTGCCACTAATTTGACAGTCTCTTATAAGATATATTTTTAGTTTTAATGTCAGTAAATCAATATTTTATCCTTTTATAACAAATGTTTATTGTTGAAATAGAGTAAGCCTAACTACCTAAAGCTGAAATTTATGCAATAATTTAGTTTGTAAATTTTGTTTTTATTATTATTTTTAGTTTGTAGATTTTGAAATGTATTTCATTGTTTTCGAAGCTAGTCCCCAGATTGTAATTATTCCAGCTGACAGTTTCCATCGAGCCTACTGATGCTTTCTTCACCAGGTTGGCTCCTCCAACGAGTTTCAAATGGTTTATACAAGTGAAGTGTTCCTAAAAACAAATAAACAAATGTCTCAGTTAACTAAGTTATTTGCATGTTTTCAGTAAAAAGGGTGATAATGTTTTACAAATGAACAGTCCAAGGATGGTATCAGTAGGAGGGGAACTTCTGCAGTCTTACTGCCACTGCTTTATAAGCTGGCTTGCATGGAGTTACACAAAACTCCAGGATAAGCATACAAACATTACACATGGTCCTAAAGTGTCATTTTTATTTGAACAGGAAGTATTCTGTTTTTTTATTTCCATGTTAAAAATAAAGATGTGTTATATAGGTGAATTTGGAGGTCACATGAAGTTTTAAATGTGAATTTCAGAAAAAAATGTTTGCGTGTGTCTGAGTGATAAGTATATATTTCCCCTTTGTCTTGTTAAACTAACTTCATTTTATAGGAAAAGAAACAGGTTCAAGGAGATTGCACAGGGTCAGGATGAGAAAAGGTCCATGTTCTTTCCTTTTTACCAATGCTTCCCAAACTTTTTTCACTCCATTAAGAACCTGTTCTATGATCTGCCTGCCTCCAAGAACCCCATGTTTAAAAGATGTTACGTACCAAACTGTATCTGTTAGAGAAACTGTTTTACTGTTAATCAAAAGCAAAAGAACTGCAAATTAGAGTTTTTGATCAACACAAGCTAACCAGTTAACCACACTGAATTGATACAATTTTGGCAAAAGGCCTTTTTGGGGGGAAATGGACACATTACATAAAGCTTTAGGGAATAATGAAAGTGACTGGAATTATTACTCACTTAGAGCCTTAAAGATATGGGGAGCCCTGGGAGCAACAGGTCCCAGGTTCTGAACTACTCTTCAGAGGCCTGCTGCCTCAAAACTTAAAATCTGCCTGTTATTGGATGACTCAAAAGAGAATGCCTAGGCAGATGCAGTGGCTCATGTCTGTTATCTCAACACTTTGGGAGGCCGAGGCAGGTGGATCACCTGAGGTCAGGAGCTCCAGACCAGCCTGGCCAACGTGGCAAAACCCTGTCTCTACTAAAAGTACAAAAAATTAGCCATGTGTAGTGGCGCGTGCCTGTAATCCCAGCTACTTGGGTGGCTGAGGCAGGAGAATCGCTTGAACTCAGGAGGTGGAGGTTGGAGTGAGCTGAGATCGTCCCACTGCACTCCGGGATCCTGGGCGACAAAAGCAAAACTCTATCTCCAAAAAAAAAAAAAAAAAAGAGAGAGAGAGAATGCCTGTGTTTCAGAGTGGACATGCTGAATTGATGCTTTTATTTCTTTTTATTTCATATAGATTGAGTATGAAAGGAAAAAGAAAGAAGACGGAAAGCGAGCTCGAGCTGATAAACAACATGTTTTAGACATGCTCTTTTCAGCCTTTGAGAAACACCAGTACTATAATCTTAAGGACTTGGTGGACATCACAAAACAACCTGTGGTATGTATATATTCATACTGATCCTTTGAATATGCCCTCCTTTATTAACATGTCATTACTGAAAGTGTGTCATACATGAGGTAGTTCACATTTATCTATGCTAAAGACAAATATATGACAACACAGAAAAGATGTCTTAATGCAGCCATTTTTTGGTAACATCAGCTTTGTAATTTTAGATTTCAGTACATTTAATATCAAGAATTCTTTATGAAGAAAAGAAATTATCCTTATTTATATTTATTCTTGACATTAAGCCTGAAATCTGTTGATACCATTTCTGGCCTTTATTTTGTTTCCCTGTCTTCCTCTGAAAGAGCTTAACTCCTTCCCTTTTTTTTTGGAAAATGTGCCTCATAGAAGAATCACATCCTTTAAAGAATTATACTGTTTTGTCATTGTGGGAGGGTTTATCCCTGTCTTGTGGATTGTTCTCTGTGGATTTGTTTTTTTAATTAGAATCTACCTAGGTCCTTTTAAACTTGAGCTGAACTGCCCTTTCAAATTATGCTTGCAGAGATTGTGATTAGGTTGTCCTAGTCCCCATTTTTTAAGGACAAATTTAACAAATTGGTATTTTAGAAAATTTATCTTTGTTTTATAGTCATTTTTATCTCTACTGTAGGCCTTTGTGCATTTACTAGTGATTTGTGTTAATCCATTTAAAATGATGGTAACAATAAGAAGTCCAAATTCTTTCTCTAATCTTTGAGTCACATTGTTTTCCATTTAGCTTTCTTCACTGAATGTCACCAAAGTATCAGAGTGTTTAATTATAGGTTTAAGAAAATTGAATGGAAACCCTTTTATCTCATTTTCTTTACCATTTTGTTCACTCTGCCAGTATACTCAATAATATGTTGATTCTTGCTGCTCCATTTATTTGATTCAGAATATGTAACAAAATAACCAGTCTTTAAAAACATTTTAACATAACCAAATAACCTATTTGTGAAATAACTTGATTTTTTTATTTATATAAAGCTTTAGTAAATGATATATGAAACTTTACTGTTCATTATACAGTTCCTTCTGCAGAGATTTCTTTACTATTATACATCAACCTTTCACTTTTTGTTAAGAAATTAATTTAAATTCCAAAAGATTTCTTTTTAATAAGAAGAAAATGCTCATGGTGCAGTATTATCAGTTCATCCCATGACTTCACTCCCTTTAGCATCAAATCCTTAGAAACAGCATTCTATGCTAGATTAAAATTTTTTTTTTTTGAAATAGAATACTTCATTAGCTAAGCTGTGTTTCTTCTGGTTTTAATGAAATTTATCTTTGTATTTATATATATAAATATATCTGTATGAAAAGGCCATTCCAGAAACTCTGAAAACAGACAAGAGAGTCTCTTAAATATGGAAAATAATCACTTGTAGGGGACATTCAGATGATACTAGGGAAAACAGTTTCTTTGCCTTTACATGAGATATAAGGTTTATTCATTTTGCATCAAAGAAAAAGGATTACTAGTATGTCTTTTGGTTTTGGTTCTTAAGATTTCTTATATGGTAGCACTCAGTGAATCTCTTACAACAGAGCTTCTTAATTCCTAATCAGTGGATGGGCTTTAGGGGCTCCATTAACTGCCTGAATATGTGGGAAAATGTATGGTTTTTCTGGGGAACAGATCCATAGTTTGTATCAGATTCTCATAAAAGCCACTGATCTTGAAACTTATGTTTTAATAATCGTTTTATTATTTAGAGACTAAATTGCCTCAATAAGCATAAGATTTTTGAAGGCAGAGTTGTACGTTATTCCGCTCTCTAATATTCACATACCCCATAGTGTAAAATATGGTAAAAAAAATTCAGTAAATATCTAATGAATTGATTTGAAAAAAGAAAATCCTCAATCTCCAAGGGCATATTTCTTCAGATGGATTTTGGCAGGCCTCTCATGTCATTTATAGTGAGAGTTGGGGGCAAAGAGCCAGTGCCAGGAAAGTGTGGAATGTCTTCACCAGGCTGGGGGTAGGCCAGAGGTAGAGTTACCTCCACCTAGAGGAGAGGGCAGGAAGTGCTCAGCATGGATTCCAGTCCTGCTGTCTACCTCAGTAGGATCTGGAGAGGTCACTTCTGCTCCTCAAATTGAGGGAATTAGACGAGATTATCTTTATGATCCCTTTCAGCTCTAAATCTGTGATATTCTTTCTCCTATTTCATCTCCTTTCCACCTTCCTCTCGCATTTGACCTAGTGAGAAAGTCCATTGACTGAGAAAGAAAATTGTTAAAGTTTAGCTCTCCCCCAGGTAGGAGTTATCCCCCCTTTAAAAGGGTCCCAGGACATAAGGGGATCTGTAGTAATGGTTATCAGTACCCAGGAGACTTGAGGAATCGATTCTAGCATGACGATCAATGATCCAGGAAAGGGGGTTCATGGTATAATAGAAAGAACCCTGGATTTGGGGTATGAGATTTCAGTTCAAGTCCCAGCTCTACCATTTAGCCAAATAGTCCTGGAAAAGGTACTTAAATACATTTAATACATTACTTAGGTATTTAATATTTAGTTCACTTAACATATGTAATACTTAATATAAAATTTATCAATATGTTCAATTTATAATGGTCTTTGTGTTTGTTTTTCGAGACGGAGTTTTGCTCTTGTCACCCAGGCTGGAGTGCAATGGCACAGTCTCGACTCACTGCAGTCTCCACCTCCCGGGTTCAATTGATTCTCCTGCCTCAGCCTCCCGAGTAGCTGGGATTACAGGCCCCTGCCACCACACCTGGCTAATTTTTGTATTTTTAGTAGAGACGGAGTTTCACCATGTTGGCCAGGCTGGTCTCAAACTCCTGACCTCAGGTGATCCACATGCCTCAGCCTCCCACAGTGCTGTGATTACAGGTGTAAGCTGCCATTCCCAGCCAAAACCTTTATCTCTACAAGCAAAATTGTTGGTTAGAGAAACTGCCCTTAGGGCCTGTCTTTTTCTCTTGTTTGCCAGTATGTGACTTACATAAGCAACTAGAAGGAGTGAAAGTTACTCATCAAGGAGGCCAAGCTTTGGTAGCTGGTGTAAAGTCAGAACGTAGTATCCATTTAAAGAGGTATCATCTTAGACTGTTTTTTGTTGCTTATAACAGAATACCTGAAGCCAGGCAATTTTTAAAGCAAAAGGATTTGTTGCTTAAAATTTTCCAGTGAGAAGTCCAAGGTCAAAGGGCATATCTGGTAAGAGGCTTTTTCTGGTGAGGACTCTGCAGAGTCCTGAGGCAGCACAGGACATCACATAGTGAGGAGGCTGAGCATGCTAGCTCAGGTCTCTCTTCCTCTTCCTCCTTTTATAAAGCCACCAATCCTACTCCCATGATAACCCATTAATCTATGAATGAGCAGAGCCCCCATGACACAGTCACCTCTCAAAGGCCCGCTCTTACTACTGCCACATTGGGAATTAAGTTTCACATGAGTATTAGAAGGGACAGATATATAAACCATAGCAGGTATTTTTATATGGTTTAACTTTTGGATTTTTTTCCCACCCGCAAATAGAAGATTGTAAGAGGCCTATTATTTCTCTCTGGTACTCTTTGATTTTTAACCTTGAATGAGTTATGCCTAGCTTTTTTCATATTTTGTTGTATCTGTCAAATAGGAGCATATATGTGCAGCATTTCCTTTGAAGATACAAACCATTAGAAACTTTATCTAATTGATCCCTTTGAAACACCAAACTGCCAATACCGCTCTGAGCTTCAACACACTGTTCTCTAATAACATTCATTTACCAGTGTTCCTCTACAGCACACTTCTATTAAAAAGTGTCGCTGAAAACCAGCCCTGATTATAACTGAACCTCTAATTTCCTCTTGCACTACCTACCCAGTTTCAGGTCAGGATTCAGAGTTTATTTTTATTTTTATTTTTTGAGACAGAGTCTTGCTCTGTCGCCCAGGCTGGAGTGCAGTGGTGCAATCTCGGATCACTGTAACCTCTGCCTCCTGGTTCAAGCATTTCTCCTGCCTCAGCCTCCCATGTAACTGGGATTACAGGCACCACCACCACGTCCAGCTAATTTTTTTTTTTTTTTTTTTTTTTTTTTTTTGAGACAGAGTCTTGCTCTGTCTTCAGGCTTGAGTGCAGTGGCACAATCTCAGCTCACTGTACCTTCTGCCTCCGGGTTCAAGAAATTCTCCTGCCTCAGCCTCCTGAGTAGCTGGGACTACAGGCATGGGCCACCACGCCTAGCTAATATTTGTATTTTCAGTAGAGACAGGGTTTTGCAATGTTGGCCTGGCTGGTCTCAAACTCTTGACCTCAGGTGATCCACCTGTTAGGCAGGCTGCTTTCTAATTTCTATATTATTAAGAATCATCATCATTAATCCTAAGCCAGGTATGTAGAGAGTAGAATTTAAGCTTTGTCTTAGTTCATTTAGTTTCTACTCCAAAAGGAAAAAAATGGATATTTTTAATGTTTGAAGCTTATTCCCAAATTTACTACTACTTAATGACTGCTGTTTTTATATAATGTTTGCACAGACATATACTCTCCCTTTTTTCACTTGGCTCCTTTTTTCTTCTTTTCATTTTTCCTATAACTGGAAATTTTTATTTTTAAATGGTAGTACTAAAAAGATAATTTCCCAACAGAGCATATTAATTAATGACAGCCCTTTTAAGACTTCTGAAGAAATAATTATTTGCTAACTTACAAAGTAGAGCCTTAATTAAAAGTTTTAGAATATGAAATGTGATATAAAATAAAGTATTAACGATGTTGACTATAAGTGGGTAAAATTTAAACACATTTGTGAAATTTTGATATTTTCTTTTTGAATAATGATTCTAATAGAAGGACCTACCAACTTTATTATGGAACAGTAACATTTTCCCTTTTAACTTCTTACATGGTTTTGTTTCAGCTTTTTTTTTTTTTTTTTTAATTAAAAAGAAACAGGGTCTGGACAGGAGCGGTAGTTCATGTGAGTACTCCCAGCACTTTGGGAGGCCAAGGTGAGAGGATTGCTTAAGCTCAGGAGTTCAAGACCAGCCTGGACAACATGGTGAAACCCAACTCTGCAAAAAAAATACAAAACTTACCTGGGAATGGTGATGCACACCTGGAGTCTCAACTACTCTGGAGACTGAGGTTGGGAGGATTGCTTGAACCCAGGGAGGCGGAGGTTGCAATAAGCCAAGATTGTGTCACTCTACTCCAGCCTGGGTGACAGAGTGAGACCTTGTCTCAAAATAAATAATAAAGAGACTCTGTCACCCAGGCTGGAGTGCTCATAGCTCTGTAGCTCATAGCATGATCATAGCTCACTGTCACTTCGACCTTTTGGGTCCAAGCAATTCTCCCACTTCAAGCTCTCGAGTAGTTAGGACAGGCATGCCCCACCACACCTGGCTAATTTTTTAAATTTTTTTTGTGGAGACAGGGTCTTACTATGTTGCTTACTGTGGTATTGAACTCCTGGCCTCAGGTCCTCCTGATTCAGCCTCCAAAAGTGCTAGGATTGCAAGCATGAGCCACAGCGTCTGGCCCTTGTTTTTTTTTTTTTTTTTTAATGTCATTCCAAATGAGGTGAAATTTGGGGTTAATTTAGCAATATAACCAATTGAGTCAGAATTTTATGTAAGATATTACATGGATAAGAGCAAGATCTGGGATAGGTACCCAGTAAACAAAATTTGGTATTTCTTTATATATAGAATTTACATTGAATTTTTAATTAAGCAGTAGTCCACAAAAATTATATTTTCTGAAAAATGTCCTTACTAATAAAATCTCCATTTTATCCTTCCATTCCCACTTGATTTTAAAGAGAGGTAAAATACATTTTTAAGCTTATTAACTGTCTGCTTCTGGTTTCTTTAGTTCCTGAACAAGCTAGAAAGACGTGGTTTTATTTAGACTTGCCATCTCTATGGAAGTAATTTCCTCAGGAAAGATACCATTTTCTTGGTGCTGGGCTCTGCGTTCAAGGAAACATTATTCTGTGGTTTTGAATCGGTGTTCGAAGCCTCCCATTTATCTCTGAGCAGGTGGATTCAAATACCAGAGGATAAATCAACTGGCAGAGGACCTTGTAGTGCCAGCACTGCCCTTCTTCAGTTCTGTATTGCGGCATTACACAGCCATTTCTTCTTTTTAGAGTGTCCCAAGACAGCTAATTCAATTATAGATTAACATACAGAGCCAGCCACTGTTTATTGGATATGTTACTTTACCCAGATAATTGGACAATAAAAATAGTCATCTTAATTTGTTGTAATAAGCTGAAGTGGCCTCCCTTTTTCCTCTCAATTAAAACTTTTTATTTGTAGTATAAATTATTTCTTTCTTTCTTTTTTTTTTTTTTTTGAAATGGAGTCATGCTCCATTGCCCAGGCTGGAGTGCAGTGGCAGGATCTTGGCTCACTGCAACCTCCACTTCCCGGGTTCAGGCGATTCTCCTGCCTCAGCCTCCCAAGTAACTGGGATTACAGGCATGTGCCACCATGCCTGGCTAATTTTTTTTTTTTTTGTATTTTTAGTGGAGACAGGGTTTTACCATGTTAGCCAGGATGGTCTCAATCTCCTGACCTTGTGATCCGCCCACCCCAGCCTCCCAAAGTGCTGAGATTACAGGCCTGAGCCACCGCGCCTGGCCAAATTTTACTTTCTTAAAAGTATATAGTTCAGGCTGGATGCGTTGGCTCATACCTGTAATCCCAGCACTTTGGGAGGCTAAGGCAAGCAAATCACTTGAGTCCAGGAGTTCAAGACCTGCCTGGGCAACATGACAAAATCCTATCTCCACAAAAAATAAAATAATTAGCTGGGCATGGTGATGTGTGCCTGTAGTTCCCAGCTACTTGGGAGGCAGAAGTTGCAGTGAGCCCAGATCGTGCCACTGTACTCCAGCCTGGATGACAGAGAGAGACCCTTTCTCCAAAAAATTTTTTAAAATGTATAGTTCAGTGGACTTTAGTATATTCAGAGTTGTGCAACCAATACCATAATCAATTTTAGGACATTTCCATCACCCTAAAAAGAAACTTAATGCCCATTACTAGTCACTCCTGTCGTTTCCCCATTTCCATCCTCTCCCTCGAAGGGAACCACTAATGTTACTTTCTGTCTATAGATTTTCTCTGGATATTAACATATATGGATATGTGATCTCTTATACCTGGCTTCTTCAACTTAGACATGGTGGTTTTTATGTTTTATCCATGTTGTGGCACATATCAGTACAGCCATCCCTCAGTATTCATGAGAGATTTGCTCCAGGACCTTTTACAGATACCAAAATCCAAGGATAATCAAATTCTGGATTTAAAATGGTGTGTTTTTTTTTAGTACATAACCTACATGCATCCTCCAGTATACTTTAAATCTTTAGATTACTTATATAATATAATGTAAATGCTATGTAAATAATTGTTATACTATATTGCTTAAGGAACAGTGACCAAAAAAGTGTGTATATGTTCAGTACAGATGCATTAAGAAAGAATCAGAATATTTTTGATTTGCCATTGGTTAAATCCATGGATGTATAACCCAAGAATGTGGAATACTGACTGTACTTCATTTCTTTTTATTTGCAAATATATATCGCAGTGTGTATATACCATATTTTGTGTACACATTGGTGCATTTGGGTTAGACATTTGGGTTGTTTTGACTTTGGGGTTATTATGAATAAGGCTGCTATGAACGTTTGTGTGCAAATTTTCATGTGAACATATGTTTTCATTTCTCTTGGGAGCGGAATTGCTGGGTCACATGGTAACTTCATTTAGCCTTCTCAAGAACTGTTAGACTTTTTTTTTTGAGACAGAGTCTCGTTCTTGTCACCCATCCTGGAGTGCAATCGCGTGATCTTGGCTCACTACAACCTCCGCCTCCCGAGTTCAAGTGATTCTCCTGCCTCAGCTCCCAAGTAGCTGGGATTACAGTTGCCTGCCACCACACCTGGAAAAATTTTTGTATTTTTTTTACTAGAGATGGAGTTTCGCCACTTTGGTCAGGCTTGTCTTGAATTCCTGACCTCAGGTGATCCACCTGCCTCAGTTTCCCAAAGTGCTGGGGTTACAGGCCTGAGCCACCGCACTCAGCCTAATACAGTTGAGAAGCATGTCTTTTTGTTGTTGTTGTTGTTTTTTTAGGCAGAGTTTCACTCTTGTTACCCAGGCTGGAGTGCAGTGGCACCACCTGGTTCACCGCAACCTCTGCCTTCCAGGTTCAAGCAATTTTCCTGCCTCAGCCTTCTGAGTAGTTGGGATTACAGGCGTGCACTACCACACCCGGCTAATTTTGTATTTTTAGTAGAGACGGGGTTTCACCATGTTGGTCAGGCTGGTCTCGAACCCCCGACTTCATGTGATCTGCCCACCTCAGTCTCCCAAAGTGCTAGGTTTATAGGCGTGAGCCACCGTGCCCAACCAGAAGCATGTCTTTAAACAAAGTTAAAGTTTTGGCCTAAAGAAAGTAAACTTGTTTACCTGAAATATTCAAATGTGAATCATTTGTCAGTGCCAGACAGAGGAGGTGTTACTAAAGTGAGATAATTTACCAACACACAAATATTAACACAATAATTGCTTTTTCAAGGTTTGGATTAAGTGGTGAAGTAGGGCTGGGGGAGGGTGGAGTAGTGTTTGCACCTTGAACATTTCATCCCCCATCTGTGTGCTGCTTAGAGTTTTTAAAGGGAGGAATGGAGACCGTGGGAGATAGGAGGGGGGATCTAGTGGGGAAGAGGAAACCACGAGAAAAGGAGAAGAAAAATATAGAAATGGTCTGTGTTTCAGAGAAGTCTCCTAACATCACCTTCCCTCTCCTTTTCACAGCTTTCTATATCTAAATGAGTGAAAGTATCTGTTGCATTTTCTGTATTAGGCCATTCTTGCATTGCAATAACAAAATACCTGAGGCTGGGTAATTTATAAGGAAAAGAAATTAATTGGCTCATGGTTCAGGAAGCTGTATGGGAAGTATGATGCTGGCATCTGCTCAGCTTCCAGGGAGACCACAGGAAACCCACAGTCATTGGTGGAAGCACATCACATGGCAAAAGCAGGAATGAGAGAGCAAGGCAAGACATGCTACACACTTTTAACTGACTAGACCTCAGGAGAACTCACTCACTATCGAGAGGACAGTACCTGGAGGGATGGTGCTAATTCATGAGAGATTCATCCCCCATGATCCAGTCACCTCTCACTAGGGCCCACCTGCAACACTGGGGATTACGTTTCAATATGAGATTTCAGTGAGGCCACACATCCAGACTATATCACATTTGATCACAGTTTCTTCCTAATGTGTAGTTTATATATTAACAGGAAAATTTTGTGCCTTGAAGTCACTAACATCTTCATCAGTAAGTTTTCGTTCTGTTGATATCTCTTAAAGGAGTTGCAGTCGTTCATGCAAAAATCATGAAAGATGAAATGATACTTTGAAATTATCGATTCTTTGAAATTATCACAGAATCGATAATGCCCTTCTTGTGGATCACTTTATAAAAAGCATATAGTGCATTTCCCCTTGTTGATTGCATTAATCAGTGCCATCGTCAGTGTAAATTTGCATATTGCATATTCAGTCTCACTGTTTTGAGAAGATTTTGTAACTAGAAGCCTTAGGGTGTCGTATTGTTAACTTACTTAAAGCATTAGTAGTTGGTGATCAGCTCCCTGTCAAAGGTGTACGTTTTTAATGAACATCTATGAATTTAGATATAATTTATTATTCTTATTACTGAAATGCCTGATAAGATGAAATGCAGAGTGAGTCCTCCATTTGTTTGGCAGAGCAGGAGAGGAAAAGGTGATATGAGAAATGGTAGGGGGTGGAGGGAGGGGAAGAAAGGAGCAAAAGACTAAAATAGTAGGCTACTGTGCCTTATGACTCGACATCAGTTTGTCTCAGTCTTGGGGGCCAGTTAGGAAGTTGATCCATGGATTTCTGGCTTTTGCCCACTGTAGTTTTAACTTGACCCACAAATGCAAACAAACATCCTAATGACTTGACCTCTTTGGTAACATATGTCCCTTGCCATTTCCTTCCAAGAAAGCTGTGATGTTCTATCCCTTATTTCTCTGCATTCAGACTTGCTGTAAATTCTCTCCCACACATTCTTTTGATGAAGAATTGTTGGACCTAAGCCAGTGTATTCCGATCTTGTGCTGAGCACGGCGCATAGTCTGTAATGAGACATATACCCAATCCTATGTGACATAAAGATGATCTACTCAGTTCTAGAATCCTTTGTTTAAAATACATGTGGTTAGACAAAAGATTTAATTGGAAGGAATAAGTAATAGGGGAACCCCTTTCTCTAGATCTGTACACAGAATTACTGTTCAAGTCAAATGATCAAATACCTGTTCTCAAAGAACCTAACATCTTTATGCCGGCTGTGTTAGGTGCCCCTTCTCAGTGGTCTCATCATACTCTGTGCACATGCCTCTATTACTGTATTTTCTCATTACCTGCTAATATGCCTTTCTCTTTTTCCTGTTTTTTTTCTTTTGAGATGGAGTTTTGTGCTGTTTCTGTTGCCCAGGCTGGAATGCAGTGGTGAGATCTCAGCTCACTGCAACCTCCGCCTCCCTGGTTCAATTGATTCTCCTGCCTCAGCCTCCTGAATAGCTGGGACTACAGGCACGTGCCACCACACCCAGCTAATTTTTATATTTTTAGTAGAGACAAGATTTTTCCATGTTGGCCAGCTGGTCTTGAACTCCTGACCTCAGGTGATCCACCTGCCTCAGCCTCCCAAAGTGCTGAGATTACAGGTGTGAGCCACTGCATCCGGCCTAATATGCCTTTTTCTTTGCCCCCATCCTCTGCACTAATCTTAAACCATGAACCCTGGGAAGAAGACTGACTGTCTATCATTCTACCTGGCACATGGTAGGTGGTGGAATAAATATTTGAGTGAATATAGGAATGTTAAAAGAGAAATAAGATTACCAAATAATTTTCAATCCTGGTAGAACCTTTAAAAACTCTTCTTCAATTGGCTTTGTCACCAGTTGGCTTTGTCACCAACAATATTTTAGCACTAAAATGCAGATTTTAGTAATAAATGCCATTCAGATTCAGGTTGTAACAGTTTAGTCAGTAAACTTTTGTTTCTCAAACTAGGTCACTGCTTGAGTTTTAAAAATAAACTAGAATTTGAATGGTCTGTTTTTATGGACCTTCTTAGTGATATCCTGTACCACCACCCAGCTGCCTTGTTAGTCTTAAGCATACCCTATTCACTTTGCATAAGTACACTGAGTCTCTGTGATGTGCAGGCAGGCACTGTAACAGGAGCATGTGGTTTAAATGAAGAGCAAGGCATATAAATAAAGGATTATAATGTAGTAAGAGCTACCATGGAAGAATGTGCAGTGTGAAGTGTAAATCTAAGGTAAGGCTGTTAGAGAAAGTTTCTCTGAGAAAGTAATGTTTGAGCCTAGTCTTAAAGAATGAGGGGTTCAGATTTGAGGAAAGGAGATAAACATTACAAGGAAGGGAAACAACATACGGAAAAACCCAGAAGCATGCAGATACAGAAATGGGAAGTATGTGTAAGGGGGAGTGTTGGAAGATGAGGCCAAAGGGAGAAGGCAGACCTGAGTGGATGCCTACGAAGGCATTTGGAATTTAATGTGTAGGCCAAAGAGGAAAAGTCATTGAAACATTTTAGACAGAGGAAGGACATGCCGTCTCTGTTCGCTGTCCGTGTCTTCTTCCCTTTAGAGATTTTTTTTCTTGTTTTTCCCTATCATCACTACTACTTTCTCTGCTAATGCTTTGTACCTACTTCCCTGCCAAGATAATTTATTTATTTGATTAGAGTAAAATGGTCTTGGCCGGGTGTCTCACACCTGTAATCCCAGCACTTTGGGAGGCTAGGTGGGCAGATCGCCTAAGGTCGGTAGTTTGAGACCAGCCTGGCCAACACGGTGAAACCCCGTCTCTACTAAAAATACAAAAATTAGCCAGGTGTGGTGGCACATGCCTGTAATCCCAGCTAGGGAGGCTGATGCAGGAGAATTGCTTGACCCAGGAGGCAGAGGTTGCAGTGAGCTGAGATCGCACCATTGCACTCCACTCTGGGCAATAACAGTGAAACGCTGTCTCAAAAAAAAAAAAAAGAAAAAAAGAAAAAGGTCTTAAATTGCAGTTTAGAACATCCTAAAAATCAGGAAGTTTGTGTCCCCTACCCCCCTGGTCTTAGTAGATTGTGACCCTGATTGCATTTTGTTGCTTGAAAAATTGACAGACCATGATTATCTCATTCCATTCTTACTGTTACACAGAAAAAAGGACATCTTCTTGTATAAAAATAATTCCATATATTCTACTAGTTTGCCAAAATGAGAGTGGACGTGAAAGCAACTGAATTTGTACACTTAAGACTTTCTTAATATTTTGTGTTTAACCCTTGTTAGGCTTTTCATTTTCTGGGCCTAGATTATAAATGGGCACACGAGACTTGAAGTCAGGAGAGCTTCTTTTCTGTGGAGCTACTAAAATGCTCCTGGCAATTGCTCTTTTCATTTTTGACCCTTTGCAGTGCATCCACAATTGTATGGTTGTTTGTGCAGCACTGTCTTAGCCAGTCTCATAATAAACCATTCCTTGGAATTTTACAAAGATGTCATTCTTGGCACCTAAACAGAGAATCATTTGTTTCTACCCAATCATTTTCCATTTATGAATCCTGTTCAATTAGAAAATAGTTTATGAACAGTGTCCTGTTTTTTAAATGTAATTTAAAATAGCAGGTGGCAGACTTGCATTTTATATTACCTGGATGTCTCAAGCCTTTATGCTTACTCATTCACACGGGTCTGCTAGTGAAGCCAACCGTAGAAGGTGTGGGAGGCAGGCAAGCCGCGGGAGAACCCAGGGCTAATTTGGTTCATTGCTGCCACCTGCTGGGGCTGGCTGATGGAATGGGAAGGCTGCCCAAGAGAGAGCTAAGCCCTCTTCTGATTGTGGAAAGAGAAAAAAAAAGAAGAGAGAGAGAGAGAGCTAAGCCATCCTGAAGGAACCTCTGTGTAGTTCCAGTACTAATCAGCTATTATGTTTCTAAGTGACAGTCTACCCCTGACTGAAAGGACTTTATGAACTCTAGAGCATTGTATCAGTCAGTGTAAAATGATGTTAGATTATGTTGGTAACACATAATCTCCAGCAGTGATGAGGCTCAGAGAATGAAGAACACACTAAGGACTCAAAGATCCTAGAGTTTCAGAACTGGAAGAACCTTAAACCAGATGTAGTGTATAGTCACATGAGTCATCTAGGCACTTGTTAAAATACAGGTTCCTGGGCCTAGCCCCAAAGACTTTGATTCAATAGACCCAACATGTGTCTTATTTAACTAGCTTCCCAGAAGGTTCTGATACAGGTAGTCTAGCACCACTGCAGAAGAGAAGAAAACTATCTGAAATATCCAGACAAGAGCTTCTCAGCCGTTATTCTTATTAATGCCTCGTTTCAATCAATAAGAAAATTTACATCTTTCATCAATGGGATGAGTCGTCCTCATACTGTGACTGGTTCTTTGAAGCATATGCACACAAATTATTGTTGGATTGCTTTATTCTGCAACCACCACCACAACAAAAGAGTCACTTTTAAATAATTATCTTTCCTTTCTTCTCCAAGAAGGAAATTCTGTAATTTATATTGGTCAGCTTATTGTGGAATGCTTTTTGGCCTTGAGCATTGGCAAGCAAAGGTGGAGTTACATATTACACTTAACATAGCCATTATTTCCATGACTGTAGTAATCATTTAGTAAATGTTCATTGAATTTTTAGGGACCTAAAACACCATCATACAGATTGTTTTCTTTGGAGAAGTCAAACACAAAGCCGCATCCCCGATAGTTTTTGAATATGTCTTATTATCACTTCTTTGTTGTTGTTGTTGTTGTTGAAATAGTTTAGTTCTTGTTGCCCAGGCTGGAGTGCAGTCTGGCTCACTGCAACCTCTGCCTCCTGGGTTCAAGCGATTCTCCTGCCTCAGCCTCCCTAGTAGTAGAGACGGGGTTTCACCATGTTGGCCAGGCTGGTCTCGAACTCCTGACCTTAGGTGATCCGCCTACCTCAGCCTGCCAAAGTGGTGGGATCACAGGCGTGAGCCACCATGCCCAGCCTTATTATCACTTCTTACTCCTTTCTCTGTGTGGCAAGCTTGGCTAAAGTACAAATAGTAGTAAATACAAATAACAACTCTCTTAACGTAGGAAAAAATAAGTGGCGTAATAACAAATTTGAGAACTCACCTTAGAACTGAGAATTCTGAATACCGGCCGGGCGTGGTGGCTCACGCCTGTAATCTCAGCACTTTGGGAGGCTGGGGTGGGCGAATCACCTGAGGTCAGGAGTTCAAGACCAGCCTGGCCAACATGGTGAAACCCTGTCTTTATAAAAAAAAAGAGAGAGAATTCTGAATACCTGTCATATGCCTGCTTGATAGAATATTCTCAAAAATGTTGGTCATTTTTTATATATGCTACTGCTCCTGAAACTACTGGTTTCAATCTGACTGTGAACTGAGTCCTTGAGGCCGCTGAACTCAAGGGCAGATTACACTTGGTGTACTGTGTCACATTGAGTGAGGACCAGTAATATTTTCATGTATTTCAGCTAATGTTTTTTGTGTTTGTTTGTTTTAGCTTTTAAGTTGTTGGCATTCAGGACTTTTATCCCCTTTAATGCAAATGATCATATATTTAGTGCAGTAATCATATCACACATGTAGAATCAAAAGGCAGTTTATTGAGCCTCCTTAGAGATAAATCTTGCTGAGCTTTTAGGAGCTTTTTTTTGGGGGGGGGATAGAGTCTCACTCTGTCTCCAGGCACTAGGCTGGAGTGCAGTGGCGCGATCTCGGCTCACTGCAACCTCCACCTCCCGGGTTCAAGCAGTTCTCCTGCCTCAGTCTCCCAAGTAGCTGGGAGCATAATTTTTATGACTTGCATACGTGCTTTGGCATAGCATCTTATTTTAAGTTTTGTTTGCTGCCTTTATAATCTCATTTATTAGGGTTTTTTGTTTTTGCTTTAGGTGTACCTGAAGGAAATCTTAAAAGAAATTGGTGTTCAGAATGTAAAAGGGATCCACAAAAACACATGGGAGCTGAAGCCAGAGTATAGACACTATCAAGGAGAAGAAAAGAGTGACTGAGATGACTCCTAGCCTGCATGCTAGTGAAACAACTAGCAGTGATGCTAAGCAAAAGACGCTGATACTGGAAGGCTTAAACACCGTATGTTAATAGGGGTTAAGTGACAATACTTTCATTTCTCTCAGTAAATTTTTTAAACCTGTAATTCTTGTAAAGTTTCTTAACTGGTTTATTTTGTTTTGTTTTGAGGAGAAAGAACAAATTTATTTATAGACTTAACTTGTATTAAACCAGAGTGTTCACAATGGGAATAGGGTTTAGAGGATTAAGAGGGTTTTTCTTAAATATTAGCTTTTAAACATGTACAATTAGGAAACGTTTTTTAAATGAGGACTCTCTAACCTTGCTGTTATCTTGGAGGAGCTGAGTTAATGCAGATCCAAAAAGAATTGTATAGCAAAAAAAAAAAAAGGCAGTCAACTACAGAAACTCATAAAAGGAATAAAAAGCCAAAGTTCCTTATTTTAAAATTGTCAAAGAACAACGCGGTGTTTTTCTTCTAAACAGGTGATCATGTTTCGTGTTCATACTCAGAGTTAATAAAAGGAGAGCATGTAAGCTTGTAGTGAAATGGCAGTTTTCATGATTAGCTTATTTTATCGTAGTGATACTGAAATGAGAAATGTGCAGAATCGTGGTCAGTTGATGTTTCTTTTTATTTGCTTTAAAGAAAATTAGAAATTAGGCTGGGCATGATGGCTCATGCCTATAATCCCAGCACTTTGGGAGGCCGAGGAGGGCAGATCACCTGAGGTCAGGAGTTTGAGACCAGCCTGGCCAACATGGTGAAACCCTATCTCTACTAAAAATACAAAAATCAGCCAAGTGTAGTGGTGGGCGCCTGTAATCCCAGCTACTCAGGAGGCTGAGGCAGTAGGATCTCTTGAACCCAGGAGGCGGACGTTGCAGTGAGCCAAGATTGCGCCATTGCTCTCCAGCCTGGGTGACAGAGTGAGAGTCCATTTCAAAAAAAAAAAAAAAGAAAATTAGAAATTAAATATCTTTCCATAGTTTCAAGGTATGTGTCCCCTAGTCAGATTATAAGCTGCTCAAAACTGGTTTGCCCCCAGAATTTTACTACTCACCCAGCAGACATGTATTGACCACCACATGGCAAACGGTATCAGCAAATCAAGAGCGGCATAGGGGTATAGCTGAGACAGAAAAGGTTAGTTTCAGTTCCTGGGGCATTCAATTGTTTCTTTTCTTTTAATTAATTTTTAAATGAAAACAATACATGTATATGTTAGAAGTTTTTTCTAGCACAACACGTTATATATTAAGCAATCCAAAATCATACCATCAAGACCACCAAACAAAAAAAGAAGCTTTAGTAAACTAAGCACAGGGAAAGTTGTTTTTTTTGTCAGCTGCTTCTGGATGCTTCCAACCAAGAAGTAGCAAGTGCACAAGTTGCCATAGTGTTTGCAGGGGGAAAAAAATAACGAAAACATAATCAAAATAGGAAGTAGCAAATGCTAAAAATTGAAGAAAATGTTATGTAATTAAAACAAAGCAAGGAAATATCTATCCATTGGGAAAAACAGTTTTTATATGATTTGCTTTTAGCAGCAAAACATTAGAATTCTGAGATTGTTACAGCACTTGTGTACACACTATAAAATAAAATTCTGAGTAAGGAGGGTGTTCTCATTCCCCGTCCCACCCCCAACTTGTCTTATGTATAGGAACCAAATGTGGTATGCCCATCACCTTCTAGTTCCTGATGACTGGAACCTCAGTGTCAGGAAGCCCATGGATAACGGTCTGATGAATCTATATGGAACTAAGAATTCTGGATACCTGCTGTGTGCTTGGTTCATAGCATGTATCTTCCCCAAAGCCTTGTTTTTTTATATATGTGGTACTGCCCTGAAACAGACTTGTGTCTCCTCTGCTGATGTCTTTTGTTTTTGTGACAGTGCCTGCCAGATTGAATGAGGTGGCTGTGTCAGAAGAGATTCCAGGGCAGCATTGTATCTTATTTGAAGCTATGCTTTGGCTTTTTTGTAAACTGGTTTATTTAGCTTCTTTTAGTTGCCTATTACCTCACGACACCTGATTGCATCAGCTTGGTTCTCTTAAACACTTATCTCTTCAGTAGGATAAGTAATCTAGGTGCTAGACTGATGCTGTTTCTGATTTTTTTTAATTGTTTTTTTTTTTTCTTTGAGACAGAGTTTCTCTCTGTTGCCCAGGCTGGAGTGCTGTGGTATGATCTCAGCTTACTGCCACCTCCACCTCCCAGGTTCAGGCGATCCTCCTGCCTCAGCCTCCCAAGTAGCTGGGATTATAGGTGCACACCACCACACTCAGCTAATTTTTGTGTTTTTAGTATAGACGGGGTTTCACCATGTTGGCCAGACTGGTCTCAAACTCCTGACCTTAAGTGATCCACCTGCCTCAGCCTCCCAAAGTGCTGGGATTACAGGTGTGAGCCACCGCACCTGGCCTAAATTGCTTTCTTATTTAATATTAAAATATGGCTGCTGGCCATGGAGGAGATTTTTCCCTTCCACCCAGGTTCCCTTATTCTTTTATTTTAGGACTGTTACTCTAACAAACAGGCGTTTGGCAAAGATCAAAAAGTAGGTATCCTAAACCCTTATAAAGTATGAGAGTGAGAGGAAGACAGATAAAGGAGACGAACACCTCTGGAAAGATGTCACATCATAAGAAGACAGAAGGCCATATTTATACTTAGGGGTTGCTTTAACTGACAAAATGTAATAAGATTATAGTTGCTGGGCAGGCAGATCACCTGAGGTCAGGAGTTCAAGAGCAGCCTGGCCAACGTGGTGAAACCCCATCTGTACTAAAAAATACAAAAATCAGCTGGGCATGGTGGTGCATGCCTGTAATCCTAGCTACTCAAGAGGCTGAGGCAGGAGGATCGCTTGAACCTGGGAGATGGAGGTTGCAATGAGCCGAGATGGCACTGTTGCCCTCCAGCCTGGGTGACAGAGCAAGACTCCATTTCAAATAAATAATACAAATGATAGATCTTTAAAAAGAGAACAGATTGCGCTCTTTTGTCTCTTGGGCAACTCTTAACGGATTTCTGCACAAGTGCAGCTGTTTCTAATGGTCTGTGAGCAAATTTTTTTGGAAGCTGATTTTCATGATTGTTGGTACATATCAGTGAAGTAATAGTAAACACTTATCAGGCTCTGTGTGCCTAATAGTATGTTAAGTAGTCTAAAATAATATCTCATTTAATCCTCACAAACAATGCTGAGTGGTAAGTAATGTGCATTTTATGGAACCATTTCCTGCCTAGCATACCATTGTGAGTACTGGTCCTTCTTTGGAGGAATTCTAGCCATGGCTAAAATCAGAGTATACTTTCACAGAATTCTTCTCTCTCCCGACCCCATCTCACCTCCAAACCAAGAAAATGGAGCTGATCCCAGCAAAGTTGTGAAGGAATGGGAGTTTGTCTTTGGTACCCCTCCTTGAATCCTGACACCCAAACTCCTCCTATCCACAGGATGATGGCTAAACCTCAACCCTTAAAGTCAAGATCCTTTTGCTAAAAATGTAATCCCTGTGACACTTAAGTACCTTGCAGAGAGTGCAACTTTAGAGTGGACTCTATGATTGAGGCTCCCAGTGCAGTGTGTTGTGGGGAGGGGTGCTGAGTTGAGAGGGGAGCTGCCCAGACATCACTTGCTGCAGACCACCTTTCTTACCATACTCGCCATTTTCCCTGGTATTTGTGTAAGAGAGAGAGTCCAGGAGATAAGCTGGTTCTCTCTTTTATTCTGTTGATCTCTCTCTCTTTTTTATTTTATTTTATTTTCTGAGACCGACTTTTGCTCTTGTCACCCAGGCTGGAGTGCAGGCTCACTGCAACCTCCATCTCCTGGGTTCAAGCAATTCTCCTGCCTTGGCCTCCCAAGTAGCTAGAATTATAGGTGCCCACCACCACACCTAATTTTTGTATTTTTAGAAGAGACAGTGTTTCACCATGTTGGCTAGGCTGAACTCCTAACCTCGAGTGATCTGCCTGCCTCAGCCTCCCAAGTGCTGGGATTACAGGCGTGAGCCTGATCATTTCTCTGACATGAGTCCAGAGAAAGTTCCTGAGCCTAATATCATTTTCTTTTTAAAGAGATGGTGTCTTGCTGTGTCACACAGGCTGGAGCACAGTGGCACAATCCTGGCTCACTGCAGCCTCAAACTCCTGGGCTCAAACAATCCTACTCGTCAGCCTCCCAGGTAGTTGGGACTATGGACATGCACTGCCATCCCTGGCTACTTTTTTAAAATGTTTTTTGTAGAGATGGGGTCTCACTATGTTGTCCAGGTTGGTCTCGAACTCCTGGGCTCAACTGATTCTCCCACCAGAGAGTGGGATTTTTATCCTCCCAGAGTGTTAGGATTATAGGCATGAGCCACTGTGCCCAGCCTAATGTTATGTTTATAATGTGTAAGAGGGAGAACAAGAGGTCCAAGAGGTCCCCCCGACCTTTATTTTTATTTTTATTTTTATTTTATTTTTATTTTTTATTTTTATTTTTTTGAGAGGAGTCTTGCCATGTTGCCCAGGCTGGAGTGCAATGGCGTGATCTCGGCTCACTGCAACCTCCACCTCCCGGGTTCAAGCAGTTCTCCTGCCTCAGCTTCATGAGTAGCTGGGATTACAGGCATGTGCCACCACGCCCAGCTAATTTGTTGTATCTTTAGTAGAGACTGGGTTTCACCATGTTGACCAGCTGGTCTCAAACTCCTGACCTCGTGATCCACCCACCTTGGCCTCCCAAAGTTCTGGGATTACAGGCATGAGCCACCGCACCCAGCCCAGAGGTCACTTTTAACCTCACTTTTCTTAACATTTCTCATCCTTTTTTCTTCCTACCTCCTTTCCTTGGAGCAGGGTACCACCATACATAATATGATGTACCATCTGGCAGATAGACCAGCAGTATAAGCCTTTACTAATTAAAAGAAAAGCAGGGGCTTTTATCTGATTGTGTTAGAAATTGTACGTTTTCTTGGTTTGGAGGTGAGATGGGGTGGGAAAGAGAATGCGTTTTCAGATGCATTAGCTTTCAGTTTAACTGGATTCTATTAAGTCATGTAGTCTAAAATGTTAGGACTTTCAAGAATGATTGTCTTGTGGACCATATTTTTAAGTGCTGAAACTTAAGTGATCTCAAGGTTATAAGTTTTTTTTTATTGTGTTGTAGAATTGAAAGAGTATGTTTCTGGACTAAAAACTATAATCTGGTTTGGTCATGAAACACAATGGCTATTTATTTGGTAAGTATTTACTAAGCATGACTATATCTCAGGCACTGGAGATACAAAAGCACTGGACATAAGCATTCATAGTCTAGTGGGAAATGGAGCTGTGGATGGGTAACAATACCAGGTAGGTACAGACGGGTGAATAAAGTGTTGCTATGCATGAGAATACTCCAGTTAATTCATTGTTGCCACTTGTGCCCTTCATGGATTTCCAGTATATCAAGCATTTGAATGCAGTAACTTATACCTAATTTCAAAACTTCATTGAATATAATTTAATCATCGATAATTCTTAAGACACAAAAGGATTTATACAATGCCTCAGACTGATTATTATGAAAACATAGTGGGTGTCTGTAATACAGTGATCTCAATAGAAAGCTGAATTAAGAGTTTACTGGGCTGGTCCTCTTGACATTTAAGCTTTACTTCTGATTACCATTCCAGTGTATTTCCTTGAACAAAAGCCTGTCAACCACTTTGCCATTTATTTAGTTCAGTGAAAAGCCATTGCTGCCCACTGTGTGCCTAGCCCCAGGGGAAGAGATGATACGTATTTGTGATAATGGACCTTACATACCACCAGTTCTCTGCCTGTCCTACTGAATAAGCAGGAAGAATAATAGCTCATGTTTCTTTATCCTTACTATGTGCCCAGCACCATGCTAAGCATTTGACTCATATAACTCATTTACTCCTCCCAGCCACCCTGTAATCTGGGTTCTCTTATTATCCGTGTTCTATTGATGTGAGTCAGAGGCACTGAGAGGTTTAAGAACCTGCCCTGGGTCATACAGTAGAATATACAGTAGAACCTGCCCCAGGTCTAGCCGAGGGCAGAGCCAGATCAAATCCCAGAATGGCACTCTGGAACACAGGCTCCTGGCCACTGTGTGTTAGATAATGGGTCCTCCACTCCTCGCTGCCCACAGCTATCATTCACCTGCCTAGGGTTCAGTGGCTCCTCACTAAATGCTGGTGGCAAAGTCTCAGGAGTTACCTTTCCTGAATCAAAAATAATTGCTTCTAAATTCTGCCTTAGTTGCTTTGCCTTTAGAGACTGGGTTTCCAGTATTTATTTAGTTTGTAGAATTTCTTATTTTGGAATGATGTTCCTTTTTTGCTGTAGATTCAAATGAGGAGATATTTCCCATTAATGACTACAAATGGCCAGTGTATTTGATTTATTTCCATCCAAGGACTGTTCGGTGCCAGGCTCATGAGAAAATTGCTAGCTCGGGTGGTCATAACTGGGAGTCTTTGCCATGGTCCAGTGAGCACAAAGGAAGTCCATCCCTATTACTTGAGACCCCCAAGTAATAGGGATACAGAGATGAACAAATAAGACAGGTCCTTGCATTTAGGGAGCCGTGGTATTGAAGAAGACTAGGAAGCAAATAAATGGCAGCATAGTGTCTTAAGTGCAGTAGTAGAAATACATGAGATAATTTTTTTCTTTTTTTGAGGCAGAGTCATACACTGTCACCCAGGCTGGAGTGCAATGGTGCAATCTTGGCTCACTGCAGCCTCCGCCTCCTGTATTCAAGCGATTCTCCTGCCTCAGCCTCCTGAGTAGCTGGGATTATGGGTGCCTGCCACCACCATACCCAGCTAATTTTTTTTTTCTTTTGAAACAGAGTCTCCCTCTTGCCAGACTAGAGTGTAGTGGTGTGATCTCGGCTCACTGCAACTTCCACCTCCTAGGTTCAAACGATTCTCCTGCCTCAGCCTCCAAATAGTTGGGACTACAGGTGCTCGCCACCAGGCCCAGCTATTTTTGTATTTTTAGTCAAGATGTGGTTTCACATGTTGGCCAGGACGGTCTCGATCTCCTGACCTTGCAATCTGCCTGCCTCAGCCTCCCAAAATGCTGGGACTACAGATGTGAGCCACCTCGCCTGGCCCTAATTTTTGTATTTTTAGCAGAGACGGGATTTCACCATGTTGGCCAGTCTCGAACTCCTGACCTCATGTGATCCATCCGCCTCAGCCTCCCAAGGTGCTGGGATCACAGGCATGAGCCACTGCACCTGGCCTGGAGAATGTTTTTTGTTTTGTTTTGTTTTATTTTGGGTTTTTTTTTTTTTGAGATGGAGTCTCACTCTGTTTCCCAGGCTGGAGTGCAGTGGCATGATTTGGTTCATTGCAACCTCTGCTTCCCGGGTTCAAGCGATTCACCTGCCTCAGCCTCCCAAGTAGCTGGTACTATAGGCACATGCTACCACACTCAGCTAATTTTTGTATTTTTAGTAGAGACGGGGTTTCACCTTGTTAGCCAGGATGGTCTCAATCTCCTGACGTCATGATTCACCCGCCTCGGCCTCCCAAAGTGCTGGGATTACAGGTGTGAGCCACTGCGCCCAGCAGGAGAATGTTTGTTGTTTGTTTGTTTTACATTTAACATCAAGAAGTCAGAAGGCTGCAGGGAGAATGTTTTAAGAGCTACCTGGATTCAAAGCTTGTGACTTTGAGTAAGTTGCTTACCATCTGTGCCTGTTTCCTTGTCGGTAAATTAGACATGTTAAGAGTATGTACTTCAGCGGGGGGGGGGGTGGCGAAATAAAGTGTGTCTACCTCATAGAATTGTGATGAAAATTATGTCAATTTAATGCTCATATATGGAATACTGCATGGCACATAAAAAGTACTTTGTCAGGGTTGGCTATTATATAAAATATGGGGTAGTGCAGAGAACGAAATAACTGTTACATTTTTGGAGAATCAGGAGAGCTTCTTAGAAGTTGGAATCTGAACTGTGTTTTAAAGGAGTCTAGAAGTTCATAAAAGTCGAAGAGCAGGAAATACAGAAAGAGCAAGTGCAAGAGAATTCGAGTAGCCTTAAGGTGGTTTGAATGAGAACCTACACACACTTTCAGTGTACTTGCAAATACGGCAGATTGTAAAGGATTGTGACTAGACAAGCTAAGTACATTCTCAGTCTGATAGAGCAACTTGGAAACAGGTAATCTCACCCTGGGCCCAAGTGAATGGATGAGGAGTTAGGCAGGGCTAGCTTCCTTCAGCTGTGCACACAGGTGCAAACTGATGCCAACAACTCAAACACTCCTTTATTTGCAGTAGTTTTTTTCCTTTTGATTCATCCCTGAACACATTTCTTTAATATGGTCTAATTAGAGTAGCAGTCCAAAACAACCTGAGAGAATTATGTGTTAGAGGTTTGAGGTCCCAATCGCTTACTCTCCATCACTGCAAGCTCTAATCAATAAAGATAAATAAGGAGCAGGAGCTAAATGGGGTCAAATGATTCACTTTCTTGGTAGAGGCCCAGTAACTTCTAGCTGGACTAGAGAACCTAGCTAAGAGCTGAGGCCACAATGGAGAGTCTCCTCTTTTCCTCAGGTAGAGATGACTGGTTACCAACGGGAGTTGGCCTGACTTACCACTTGCAGGTGAAAACTCTGGAGTAGTTGGTCTTCCCAGAGGTATCACAGCCTAGTGTGCACACCCTGTGGGAGTGGACATAGGGGTTCAAGTACACAATAAACACAGAATGGGAAAGGGTGAACCTAACCATGTCAGAATTCTTTGATACATCGTTGAGGAATGTTTGTTAACTTAGTGGACATAGAAAAGATGGGCTTTTGAAAAGGCACAAATGATTGAATGGTAGCAGGCTACCAAATGAGCTCTTACCCAAGTCCCTTCTTTATACCTGCCTGCTGCCCTAGCTTCCCCTCTGGACTACCAGTCACTGCCCCTGCTACCCCAAGAACACAGCTGAAACATTTCTGAGCACTCTCTCAGCAATATGTTCAGATAAGATTTGTCAGATGTTGACCTCCAAGAGACATGACTGTGGCATGAAACTGCCAGTTAGCACTTCAGAAATAATGTTCTCTCACCAGTGATGCTAAAAGGGAGACTTCATATAAAGGAGATCGTATTTGTGAAACATGTATAAAGGATTTGTATCCAGACTATATAAAGATCTCTTAAAACTTTCATAATAAAATAATAAAACAGTTCCATTTTAAAACAGGCAATATCCAGGCCAGGTAGAAAAAAGAAAAATAAATTATAAAAATTTAAAATAAAATGAGCAAGGCCGGGCGTGCTGGCTCACACCTGTAATCCCAGCACTTTGAGAATCTGAGGTGGGCGGATCAGGAGGTCAGGAGATCGAGACCATCCTGACCAACATGGTGAAACCCCATCTGTACTAAAGATACAAAAATTAGCTAGGCGTGGTGGCACATGTCTGTAGTCCCAGCTACTAGGGAGGCTGAGGCAGGAGAATCGCTTGAACCAAGGAGGCAGAGGTTGCAGTGAGCCAAGATCGCACCACTTCTCTCCAGCCTGCCGACAGAGCAAGACTCCATCTCAAAATAAATAAGATGAGCAATAAATGTGAACATACATTTCATCAAGAAGGTACAGATGAACAATAAGCACATGAAAAGCTCCTCAGCATAATTGGTCATTAAAGAAATGCAAATTTAAACTACAAGAGTGCTTTTGTACCAACTTAAAAAAACTACAAGAGAATGCTGCATACTTATCAGAATAGCTAAAACTTTATTTTTTGGGAGGAGGGGGATTTGTTTTGTTTTTGAGTTAGAGTATTGCTCTGTCACCCAGGCTGGAGTGCAGTGGCACAATCTTGGCTCACTGCAACCTCTGCCTCCTGAGTTCAAGTGATTCTCCTGCCCCAGCCTCCTGAGTAGCTGGGATTACAGGTGTGCACCACCACGCCCAACTGACTTTTGTATTTTTAGTAGAGATGGATTTTTTTTCTATCTTGGCCAGGCTGATCTCGAACCCCTGACCTCAGGTGATCCACCCATCTCGGCCTCCCAAAGTGCTGGGATTACAGGCGTGAGCCCATAGTAGAATGTTTTATACATGGAATGCCATGTACAGTACAGGCACGCCTGGCCAGAATAGCTAAAACTTCAGAAGCACGACAGTGTCAAGTGCTAATGAGATGCAGAGCAACCGGAACGCACACATTGGTCATGGAATGCAAAGGGATACAGGTTCTTTGGAAAACGATTTGGCAGTTTCTTATAAATTTAAACACACTACTATACAACCCAGTAATTCCACTACTAGGAGTTTACCCAGGAGAAATGAAGACCTATGTGCACACAAAAGCCTGTGCAGAAGGATTTATGGCAGCTTTAATTTTTTTTTTTTTTTTTTTTTTAATACAGAGTTTCGCTCTTGTCGCCCAGGCTGGAGTGCAGTGGCACACTCTCAGCTCACTGCAACTTCCACCTCCCGGGTTCAAGTTATTCTCCAGATTTGCCTCCCGAGGTGCTGGGATTACAGACATACGCCACCACTCCAAGCTAATTTTGCATTTTTAGTAGAGACAGGATCTTGCCATGTTGGCCAGGCTGGTCTTGAACTCCTGACTTCAGGTGATCCACCTGCTTTAGCCTCCCAAAGTGCTGGGATTATAGGAGTGAGCCACCATGTCTGGCTTATAGCAGCTTTAATTGTAATCACCAAAAACTGGAGACCACCCAAATGTCCACCAACTTGTAACTAGATAAAACAAACTGTGGTATAGTCATACAATGGAGTACTACTCACCAATGAAAATGAAGGACCTATGCAATAACTGGGTTCAGTCTCCAGTGCATTCTGCTAGGTTTGAAGAAACCAGAATCTTAGTGGTATGTACTGTGTGCTTCCACGTGTATGGCATTCTGGAAAAGGCAAAACCAGAGGGATAAAAACACAGGACGGTATTTGCCTGAGGCTGACTACAAAGAAAGACAAGGAAACTGCAGGTAATGGAAATCCTGATTGTGGTGGCGGCTACATGACACTGCATGTGGTAAAACTTTCACATTGTGAGTTTTACTGCACAAAAGTGTTAACTAAAAAAGTGTCCAGATGTGGTGGCTCACATCTATAATCCCAGCAGTTTGGGAGGCCAAGGTGGGAGGATCACCAGAGGTCAGGAGTTTGAGACCAGCCTGGCTAACATGGCGAAACCCAGTTTCTACTAAAAACACAAAAATTAACTGGGTGTGGTCACACGTACATGTAATCTCAGCTACTTGGGAGATTGAAGCAGGAGAATCACTTGAACAGGGGAGGCAGAGGCTGCAGTGAGCCAAGATGACGTCACTGCAGTCCAGCCCGGGTGACAGAGACTCCATCTCATAAAAAGAAAAAAGGAGGGGGAGGGAAATGCATTTATTTGGGAAATAAAGATTTGCAATTTGTGTACACTGAAGTAAGGCAGTCCTGAATAGTAGACCATAAGGCAAGCTCAGTAGAGGATTTTTATAGGGAGTTCCTGCAAAACGCTGTTTCAGAGGCAGTTCATTGGCTGGGCAGAAATCCTAAATGGCAAACCTGTTCTGATTGGTTAGTTAACGAGGGTATTCCCAGCTGAAAGATGTTGAAGGCTGCGGATGCTGACTGCAGTTGTTTATCCAAGTCTACTGGAACATTCCTTGGTTTGACCTTCAGCAGGTGTGAGTACAGTCCTCGGTACTTCATTTTCTTTCACAAAAGTGTATCTCAGTAAAACTGACTCTAGAAAATTAAATAGGATGGAAACTGGAAATGAATGTAGATAAACAGGGAAAGGTTAAATAAATGATGACTCATCTGTGTCATGGAATGTCTGCAGCAGTTAAAAAGGCACATCAGTATATCTGACATGGAAAGGGTTCCACTTGTTTAAGTGTAGAAAGCCAGTTTCAAAACAATGTTAATAGTAAGCCCCCCACCTTAAATTAATAAAAACCAAACAATATCTATTGCTACATGAGCTTATATGTATACAAACACACAGGAAATAGGCAACATAGCAAACTCTTAACAGTGCCACCTCTGAAGAGGAGACTAGAATAGGAAGCAAGACGGGGATTTTCTTTATGCGTATATTTTTACAATGAGAATACATCTGTTAATGATTTGGGTATTTTCTTCTATATATGAAAATCAAGCCCAAAAGAAGAGCATGCCTCTTTGAGGAGGGTGGGGGGACGGAGTCTTGCTCTGTTGCCCAGGCTAAAGTGCAGTAGCTTGATCTTGGCTCACTGCAACCTCTGCCTCCCAGGTTCACGACATTCTCCTGCCTCAACCTCCTGAGTAGCTGGGATTACAGGCATCTGCAACCACACCCGGCTAAATTTGTTTTTTTTTGTTTTTGTTTTTTTTTTTTGTATTTTTAGTAGAGATGGGATTTCACCATGTTGGTCAGGCTGGTCTCAAACTCCTGACCTCGTGATCCACCCCCCCTCAGCCTCCCAAAACGCTGGGATTACAGGCATGAGCCACTGTGCCCAGTCAAGCATGCCTTTTATAAATTAAACTAAAGGCCACTCCAAGAAATACATAATGCTCTATTTGTACCCCCATTGGGCTTTTGGATTCAAACACACCTGAAATTCTGACATGAAGGAGGAACCATTCCCCTAGAGGACTAAAGGTGGGAGAAGAGAAGAGGTTAGATGTGATTGGACATATATTTATTGAATTTCACACTTTGCTATGTCCTCCACAACCCAGGAGTCTGCAGGTGGCTCCAGTCAGGGAAAGCAGGGAGAGAAGCAGGTTGGGGTCCACTTACGATGTTGGAAGCCTTGCAGGTTCTACTGGGATCAACAGAGGTAAGTTCCATCTCACAATGGAAGACAGTGCCTGGTCTGTACAGTGATGAAGGCTGTGAAGTAAGTCCACTGGAACAAGATCCACAGAAAGCCACGCATGGAGTGAGGCACGTGTATGCCTATGGCAAATTTGGGAAGTGAGTGTCACTGAAGAAGAAGCCATTTCTGCTTCGATGATTCACCAAATGTTTGAGAAAGCAATTTTGAGTAACTGTTTCCTACTGAAGGAGGGAAGGTAAGAGACACACCGTTTTAAAAGCAGAGAAAACCAAGGTAAGTTCTTGACCATGCCATGGTGCGACTATGAAAAAATTAAGGCTAGAATTCAGGTCAGCTTGAGCCAAGGCTTTTGCTAAATTATTAGCCCCACAACGTCTCCTTTCCTATATCTGATGGAGTTATGGATCTGAAAGGAGGGTGGGTGCCCAATTTCCCTTCCCATGCTGCACTCGTGGCCTGGGTCAGCCACCTCGGCCCAGGGTCTTGTGCATGGAAAATGGCAGCACCAAACAGCTGCTAGAGGCTTTTCTGTTCAAGCACAGCTTATGGAGGTAGTGAATCCTTATTACTCACCAAGCTTCCTATCCGCTTCGAAAACACAACTCTTACCACTTTCAGACAGCATCAGCAAGTGAAACCTTAACGTGAAACACTCAGCTTTGAGATCACATTCTGTTACCCACCTACACAAAGATTCATCCCAAGCTCCACAAACCTTAGCCTGTAAGCTTAATAAATTGAAACACCTCGGCATGTTGATGTCTCAAGCTGTATTTAACTGATGTTGCACATGGATACGAAGTAATCAACTGGGAAAGGACAGAAAAGAAAAACAGTACTATTTTAATTAACAGAAAAAATACTTTCTGTGTGGCTCAACTGGTTGATTGCCACATGAAAAAAAAAACTGTGTGTCGATGAATACTGGGGCATCACTGGGGCATCACGTGCACTACAAAAGAAGCCAGGAAGTTAGAGCGGGGGTTGCAAGCTCTCCATCACATGTGATGTTTATTTTTGCTGGGTGTTTTTAGACCGCTGCTGTCATCAGTAACTGGGGATGGAGGAACTTGTCCTGGATTGGGGAAGGTGGTTGAGGTGAGGCTGATATCTTTGTACTGGGCAGATTGGTGGAAATGATCTTTAATGTTGCTATGGTTTGAAGATTCTGTCAGTCTCCCCCAGCCTAAGCTGGGGGAGGGGTTTGCTGTATGGTTCTCACCCAGAGGCTCTGGACATGGTAGAGGCTCAGCTACAATGCACACACTGAATTTCACACTGACATCCCGCTGTGGACAGGAGGCAGGACCGGTCAGTGTGTGGATTGTCAGAAAAGACCATTCCCTACATGGCTTCACAGCAGTCTCACCTACCCTCTGCTGTGGGCCCACCTGCTTCTACATACACTCCTGCATGCACCCAGAAATGCTTATCTTTATCACTTAATCGTTACTTCCTCCTACGCATGGCCCTGTCAGTTGTAAGAAAGAGAAGCTTATTCGTGGCTGGGCATGGTGCCTCATGCCTGTAATCCCAGTATTTTTGGGAGGCTGAAGCAGGAGAATCACTTGAGCCCAGGAGTTCAAGACCAGCCTGGGCAATATAGTGAGACCCTGTCTCTACAAAAGAAATAAAAAACTACCTGGGTGTGGTGGTACACACCTGTAGTCCCAGCTACTCTGGAGGCTGAGGTGAAAGGATCGCTTGAGCCCAGGAGTTGGAGATTACAGTGAACTGTGATTGCACCACTGTACTCTAGCCTGGCTGACAGAGCAAGACTATGACTCTGAAGTCCAGCCAGGCATGGTGGATCACTTGAGGCCGGGAGTTACCAGTCTGACCAACATGGGGAAACCCCATCTCTACTAAAAATACAAAAAATTATCTAGGTGTAGTGGCACGCCTATAATTCCAACTACTCATGAGGCTGAGGCACGAGAATCGCTTGAACCCAGGAGGTGGAGGTTGCAGGGAGCTGAGATTGCACCACGGAACTCTAACCTGGTGAGTGAGACCCTGTCTTAAATAACACCCAAGTTTAAAAAGTCCATTCCAGGTGGCTCAAAGGTAGGAGGTACAGTCCTCACTGAGACTGGCCCTCCCTTTCTTGGGACGCAGGGTCTTTGCTGGTGGCCTGCCTCTGTGTATCTGCGGCATCCTGCTCTCTGCAGATGGACTTCCCTGGGTCCACACAGTTCAAGTCCCCCCGTAACTTGGTGTGCGCTGTGCTTTGTCTTGATACAGTGCCACCTCTGGCTTCAATTTTACATGATTTCTCAGCTTGGCTTCCCATAGCAGGCGTCTGACTCATTCTAAGTCCCATTTCCAGATTTCCCAGACCAATCTGATTGCTGCTCGTCTTGAGTCAGGTCAGTGCGGCTAGAGAGAGAAAAGCAGGAGGGCACATGTGTGTTCACAGCCAGTAGGAGCTGTTGTGGGGCTGGGCTGATTCCCCAAGGAAGGGTTCATGTCTAGCTGGGCACTCCAGAAAAAGACCATGGTATCCTTGAACTGAGTCAGCTACTCTGGAATGCTCTTCTAAGAATATGAGCCCTGAGGTTCCATCGTACTCCCCCTCTGGTGAGAACCTGTGCCTAGATCTGAGTTCCACAACTAAAGAGACCACTGAAAAAAAGGTTCACCAGTGAATTTCAAGATAACAGTGACAATTATGAGGGAAAGGCCCTTCCAGTTTTACAATTCCTGATTCCTATGTAAAGCTAAAAGAACAGAATATGCAACCTACAGCAGAAAAGAGGAGTGTGTGTTTATACACAAATGCGGCCATATAAATGACTTAGCTATTGGGTGCCTAATAAGAGAAGAAACTAACTGCAGTGAAAGCAACCATAATCCACCATTTTATACATACTATTAGCAACAATTTAAAAATGTGATCCCAGGCCGGGTGCAGTGGCTCACGCCTGTAATCCCAACACTTTGGGAGGCTAAGGCGGGTGCATCACCTGAGGTCAGGAGTTCAAGACCAGCCTGACCAACATGGAGAAACCCCATCTATACTAAAAATACAAAATTAGCTGGGCATGGTGGTACATGCCTGTAGTCTCAGCTGCTCGGGAGGCTGAAGCAGGAGAATTGCTTGTACCCAGGAGGCGAAGGTTTTGGTGAGCCGAGATGGTGCCATTGCACTCCAGCCAGGCAGCAGGAGCAAAACTTCGTCTCAGAAAAAAAAAAAAAAAAAAAAGGTATGATCCCTAGTTCTGACAAGATTGAGATGAGATATTTGTACTTAAGTGTTGCTAATGTGCACTGATAAAGCACTTTTAGCATTTCAAAGAATTTAACAGCTGTTTCTACCCCATTGTACAGACACAGAAAGATAAAATGTTTACACCATGCTGCACTCCAGCCTGGGCGACAGAGCAAGATTCCATCGCAAAAAGAAAAAAGAGTCTAATCGGTTGAAAATTGTAGGCCCCCTGGTTCCTTCTCTTACAGTGTCTGCTCCGATTTCCTTACCCTTCATGGTCTGACTTCTGAGGCTGTAACAGCACGGGGAGTAGCTGCAGCAAGTGCCTCTTCATGGTGGCTCCCGGGAAGGCAGGCACTTCAGTCACACTGTTAGGTATGGGTTAGGGTGCATATTGGCAACAAAATAAAGGTAGATCATGCTCAGGGTTCTCACTGGTTTTGTGCCTTAGTATTTGTGACACACAAGGAGAAGTCCCTGAACTGGCAGCTCCTCACTTTGTAGGATAATGAGAAATCCAGCACATTTTTGTTTCGGTGCAGCAGCTGCTGTTTCGACCCATTTGAGCTGCTTTTACAAAATGCCATAGACTGAGCAGTTTATAAACAGAAATTTTTCTCCCAGTTCCAGAGGCTGGAAGTCAGTTCTGGTGAGGGTCCCCTTCTGGGTTACAGACTGCCTTTTCTTTGTGTCTTTACTTGGTGGAAAGAGGACAAGAGAGCTGTCTAGGGTCTTTTTTATAAGGCAGTAATCCTATTCATGAGGGCTCCACCCTTACGATGAATCACCTCCCAAATCCCCACCTCCTAATGCCATCACCTTGGGGATGAGGATTTCACCATGTATTTTAAAGGGGACACAAACATTTACCCTGTAACAGTTGGTTAATCATAGCTTGAACAAGGTTGATATAAGAATGTATTCTCTTTTTTTTTTTTTTTTTTTTTGAGTCAGGGTCTTGCCCTGTATCTTTTTTTAAAATAATGAATAAACCTTATTTTGAAAACAACTATTTGCTGCGTTCCTTCCTCTGGTGAAATGAATGCACAACTCTGTTACTTTCCAAAGTGGGGGCTACGCCTACACAGGATCTACTTTTGGGCTTGGAGAGGGTGGTTGATGCCACAGCGCATGAAGACTGGCTTGCCAAATTAATTTAAATTGGGCCGAATACAATCCCAGCGGGTGAGTTGAAATCACGCTGACTGACCTGGAGCTTGGATGGTGAAAATTAGCATTACATACAGTTGAGAGCAAGCAGCAGGGTCAGCCTGGGGGCTGTCTTTCTAAGCATCTTTCTCTGGGATCTGGCAAAAGGAATGTAGAAACTGTGTCAGTCAGATCTGCAGGAGCCTAATTTTGTTTTTCTGACAGCTGACACTATCCCTTCACTTGGCTTCAGGGGAGACTTGATAATGGGCGAAGAAACAACTCCTCCCGCTAGATTTGGGGGGAGAGGGAAGGATGGATGGCTGGGCTGATAATTAGTGATTACTGTAAGGTTTTTGACTGTGTAAAGGGAAGTAGGGGGCTTCTCACAAAATTATTGTTTTTTTTTTTAGGCCCCAATGTCAGTGATTTGAGAGAAATTAAAATCTTTTAAAAGAGAGACTAGAAATAATTTAATGAAAACATAAACATAACTAGTTCTAATCACTCTACTTCTGTTTATCATGTATAAACAATGTGAACCACACCTATTCTCAGAAAAAAAAAATGAGATTACTTAAAACTTCCTATACAGATGAAAGGACTTCTAGTAAAAAGGGCATAGGCTTTGGAGCAAGAAAACTGGCTCAAATGTCAGCTGTTTGGGAACAGCTTCTATCTCTGAGTTTTTGTTTCTTCTTCCTTATAAAGTGTACAACAAAAGTACCAACTGTACATAGATATTGTAAGCTGTCTAGGGTCTTTTGAAAAGGAGAATCCCTTTTATTGGGGCCGTGCCCCCCCGACTCTCCCCCCCCCTCTTCCCCTCCCCCAAGCCTTTCTTGGGGGGGGGGGGTTGGGGGGGGGGGATAATGGGGGTTTTTTTGTTTTTTTTTTTTAAACCTGTTATTTGTTTTTATTAGTGCGGGTCCCTTGAGTTGCAAATGATGGAAACTCAGACTGGCCTAAGCAAAAAATAGAAGAAATCTGCCCCATGGACCTTAATATTAGGGACAAATAATGCAAAGACATAGTATATAGGCCCATTTGTTGACTACTGATTCTATTACATTATAACTTAATGAAGGCTTGTCAGTAAGGAACTGAGCTGATGCTTCCAGAACAGCACATCTTGAGACTGACTTTTTTTTTTTTTTCCTTTTTTTTTTTTTTTTTTTTTTTTTGAGGCAGAATCTCCTTCTGTCACCCAGGCTGGAGTGCAGTGGCACGATCTCAGCTCCCTGCAACCTCTGCCTGCTAAGTTCAAGCAATTCTCCTGTCTCCGCCTCCCAGAGTAGCTGGGATTACAGGCACCTGCTACCACGCCTGGCTAAATTTCGTATTTTTAGTAGAGATGGGGTTTCACCATGTTGGCCAGGTTGGTTTCAAACTCCTGACCTCAAGTGATCAAACTCCAGCCTCAGCCTCCCAAAGTGCTGGGACTGCAGGTGTGAGCCACTGTGCCCAGCCATTCAGACTGATTTGATGCAAATACTGAGCTTAGAGAACTTGCAGGCCTGGTGACACGTGTCTCCCACGCGGTCTTTCTCCAGTCTCAGCATCCTCCATGCTTCAAGAGCCCTGCCTCCTCCGTGGTGTCACTCTGCTAGCAAACATGCTCTGTAGGAAGGAGACTCGTGAGGATTTTTCTTGTGGATATTTTAAATTTTCTTCTTTAGGAAATGGCACTAGAGTAACAGGTTATGGGGAAATGTGAGAATTATGAAATAGTGGCACTGCTGAAACTCACAGGCCTTTGGGAATTGTGCGATTGGGACTGCCTAGAGGCTCAGGCCTATCCTCACAGGTCAGCAGGGGCGCAGGGGGTGGAAAGATGGAGGGGGAGACACTGAGCTGCCCCATGGGGAGGCCCATTAAACTGTGAGCTCCTCCTACCAGAGGTAGAGCTTGGAATTAGTGTTTGTCGCCTTCAGGTAGCACAGCGATTGGCACACAAGAGACACTTAATAAATACTTGCTAAATGAATACACTGATAACAGTGTTGTGAACTAAGGTAGAAATAGAGAAGAAGGGTAGAACAAAATGTTCTGAAGGAGGAAATGACCAGAGTTAATAATGCATATGTGAGATAGTGAAGAAAGATCCCACATGAAATGGATTTTTGTTTATTTCCAATGGATTGATACAGGGAAGCACTGATGGTTTCCATCTCGACATATGAGTTTAAACTGAAGTCCAGTCACTAAAGTTGAAGACGTGGGACTAGAGGTCTGGACGTAGTCAGTGATGGAGATGACAAAGTTCTTGAAACTGGGGGGAGAGGGGCCAGAAGAGTGAGATTGGTAGTAAATAGAAACCATCAAATAGATGTTGGTTCTTGGTGATGATGATGTTGTTATTTATTTTATTTTATTGGTTTTTTTGGAGACAGGGTCTCCTCACTCTGTGGCCCAGGCTGGAGTGCAGTGACACAATCTCAGCTCACTGCAGCCTCCACCTCCTGGGCTCAGGTGATCCTCCCAGCTTAGCCTCCCCAGTCACTGGGATTACAGGCATGCGCCACCATGCCCTGCTAATGTTTTTTTTGTATTTTTAGTAGAGATGGGGTTTCACCATGTTGGCCAGGCTGGTCTCAAACTTCTGACCTCAAATGATCCACCCCCAAAGTGCTGGATTACAAGAGTGAGCCACCGCACCCGTACAGCCTTACCGTTTGTTAGCAGCCATCACAGGATTTATGATATGAACAAAACATAATTTATTTAAATGTTCTCCTAATACACATTTAGGCTGTTTCCAGACTTGAGTTTTGTTCTGTTCTTCACTTTGTAACAGTGCAGCACGGAACATCTCTGCCGATAGATCCCTGTGCCTGTATGGCCACACCCATTTTAGAAGGCCCTGAGGGAGGGGCCAGTATCATCAGACAGTCTCAGTGATGGTGTGTTTAGGCCAGGGGTCTATCCTGATTCTACTCAAGCTTTAGGAGCGAAGGTATTTGCAGATCTGCTGTGAAAACTCCTGAGGAGCCAAGTTTCTATAAACACTAGAGATTATTAACCTCTTCAACTTCTGTTTAACCAATTTTCACCTCTGGTATCTATGCCGTGAACTTTCTCTACCCTTAAAGAAATTTTTCTGACACCAAACAGATTTATTTCTACCTATTCAAGGTCAGACTTTTACTTTTTAAAAATAATTTTAGGCTGGGTGCAGTCTACACCCCCACCCCCACTGTCTCTACAAAAAATACAAAAATTAAAAGGGCGTGGTGGTACATGCCTGTAGTTCTAGCTACTCTGGAGGCTGAAGCATGAGAATCGTCTGTACCTGGGAGGTGAAGGTTGCAGCGAGCTGAGATTGTGACAATGCACTCCAGCCTGGGTGACAGAGGGAGACCTTGTCTCAAAATAAAATAAAAAAAGAGTTTTTATTTTCTATTTTTGGAGATGGAGGGTCTTGCTATATTGCTTGGGCTGGTCACGAACTTCTGGGCTCAAGCAATCCTCCCACCTCAGCCTCCCAATGTGCTGGGATTACAGGCATGAGCCTGCATGCCCAAACCAGATGTTTACTTTTTAAATAAGCTTTCTTCTCCCTCAGAGTTTAAATGTGCTGAAAGTCTCTCTCTCTGTTTTTTATATTTTTTCTTCACAGTTTTGCTTGAGAACCAACTCCTGCATGAGGGAATTAGCTGCTGCTTATTTCTTTCTCATTCTTTTTTTTTTTTTTTTTTGAGACAAGGTCCTGCTCTGTCACCTAGATTGGAGTGCAGTGGCATGATCATAGCTTACTGCAACTTCTGCCTCCCAGGCTCAAGTGATTCTCCCACCTCAGCCTTGCACGTAGCACGTAGCACCTCAGCCTCGCACGTAGGTCGGACTACAGGTGCCTGCCACTGTGCCCAGCATTTTTTTTTTAGTAGAAACAATGTCTTTTTGTTTTGTTTTGTTTTGTTTTTGAGATGGAGTCTTGCTCTGTTGCCCAGGCTGGAGTGCAGTAGCAAGATCTCGGCTCATGGCAACCTCTGCCTCCCAGGTTCAAGCGATTTTCCTGCCTCAGCCTCCCGAGTAGCTGGTATTATAGGCGTGTGCCACCATGCCCAGCTAATTTTTATATTTTTAGTAGAAACGGGGTTTTGCTATCTCGGCCAGTAATGTTTGTTCTTTTATTGTATAGCATCACGTTTGTTATATAAAACATAAAAATTATGTTTGTTCTTTTGTTCTTCTATAGCCTCATGTTTGCTCAGTTGTGGATTTCTCTAGAATACTAATTAGCGGCCTTGTACTCTTCTGTATCCTGCATTATATCTGTTTTCTATTCGTTCATCTTGGTCTTTGCGCTGAAGGCTCTGTTGGTGATTCTTGCCTATTTGTTCACATTTTTTAAATGAGGAAATGAAAGGTTTGATTAGGAGTTCTCTGTGTGGGCAGGATCTGTCACCAACAGACTTCGCTTTGGGTGAGCAGGTGGGAAGCCGGCCATGATTCTGGGAATCCTGAAATGCCAGCATGTGGAGGACCTAAATTTGGGACACCACACATTCTCACTTCCCTGATTTTCCCCAGAGAGTTTATTCAGTTTTCTAAAGAGAAAAATACTATGGAATGTCAGTGTTTTACATTGTCTCACCTGGGAGAGAAACAGCCTGACTATAGACGCCCTTTGCACATCACTGTGGTGCCGTATCCCTTCCTCTCCCCCTTCCGTAACAGCCTCCAGATACTGACCACCTAGTAGGGTCAGGAACTATAATAGGCACTTTACATAGATCACCTCCCAACTAACCAGGAAGGTAAATACTAGTATTCCTATATTCCACAGGGGTGAATTGAGCCTTAGAGAGGTTAAATAAAACATCCAGGCTCACACAGCCAATGAGTACGAAGGGAGAATTCAAACTGAAATCTCTCTAATTCTAAAAGCCATATGAATCCCAGCTACTTGGGAGGCTGAGGCGGGAAGGTCGCTTGATGCTTGGGCACTGCCTCTGCTGTTGACAGAAATGGAGGGAGCCTGCTGAGTGAATGTGAGAACCCTCCTCTTAACTTTCTGATGTCATCCAAGCTCACTCAGCAGGTTAGAACTTTGAGTTCTCAGCCATTTTCCAGTTCTCAGGTTGCTTAAAACCTTTCTGCCTTGGAGCTCTTACTTTTGAAAAAAGAATGAATAAAAGAATCATCACAGTTCCCTTTCAGAGCTGGCTAGTGTCAGGTCATACAAGAAAAGGGCTTGGGATTGTTAATTTTAAAACAAAGTGATCCAGTAACTCCCTGATGTCTTTTATTGATTTTTATTGTTTAATATAACTTGCCACTTGCTAGCAAGTCTGTTTGCAGAAAGAAATGAGGAAAACATTCCCAACCAGAAGGTGGCAAACTTCTCCTTAACACATAAATTTTACAGTTGTGTGAGAGAGAAATGTTTAACAACACACATATATTATTAAAGATAGGACATTCTCCCCATCCCCCAACAGACACCTCTTCAGAAATTACTTCTGATCTACAGAGGAGGGAGCAATTTGTATTCATAGGAAGGTAAACTTCTGTATGCATTTAAAAAGTGGTTCATGTATGCATTCTTAAAACAGGAATGATTACATTAAAAAAGGTAAATTGGGCCAGGCGAGGTGGCTCTCGCCTGTAATCCCAGCACTTTGGGAGGCTAAGGCAGGCAGATCACTTGAGGTCAGGAGTTCAAGACTAGCCTGGCCAACATGGTGAAATACCGTCTCTATTAAGAATATAAAAATTAGCTGGTCATGGTGGCAGACACCTGTAATCCCAACTACTCGGGAGGTTGAGGCAGGAGAATTACTTGCACCTGGGAGGTGGAGGTTGCAGTGAGCTGAGATCGTGCCACTGCACTCCAGCCTGGCAACAAAGTGAGACTCCATCTCAAAACGTAAATAAATAAGGTAAACTGTACAAGTGAAAGGAGGCTTAAATATGCATTTGGAAAACAAGGTGAGTGACAGCCAGCTTCCAGCTATGGTCTCCTATGATCCCCAGCACATGGTATTCATGCCTTTGGGTAGTCCCCTCCCACATTGAGGAGGGCTGACCATGCCACCATTAGGACATTGAGGAAATGATGTGCAACTTCCAAAACTAGATCATAAACCATATTGTGGCTTCCACCTTATTTCTATTGGAGCTCTCACTCTGGAGGAAGCAGCTACCATATCATGGGGGAGACTGAAAGAGTCCCATGATGAGATCCTGGGGGTGAGGAATTGAGGCCTCCTTCCAGCAGCCATGTGAGTGAACATCCTGGAAGTGGATACTCCAGCCCAGTCAGGTGTTGAGATGACTGCAGACTGCAGACCCAGCCAGCATTGCACAGCAGCCTCATGAAAGAGACCCAGGCTTGTACCATCTAGCCAAGAGACTTTGAATTCTTGACCTACAGAAACTTTGAGGTAATATATATTTATTACTGTTTTAAAATACTGTATTTGGGGGTTATTTGTAACACAGCAGCAGATAATTGATTCAGTGACTCAGTAAACAAGGTGAAAGAGATTCGGATGTGGATTTAAAAATAGATGGGCACATGAAGAGGAAGTTTGCAAAGAAAAATAGATAGACAGATAGATAGGCACAGTGACTCATGTCTGTAATCCCAGCACTTTAGGAGGCCAAGGTGGCCGAATCATCTAAGGTCGGGAGTTTGAGACCAGCTTGACCAACAGGGAAAAACCCCGTCTCTTGAAAATTCAAAATTAGCCGGGCATGGTGGTGCATGCCTGTAATCTCAGCCTCTTGGGAGGCTGAGGCAAGAGAATTGCTTGAACCTGGGAGGCAGAGGTTGCAGTGTGCTGAGATCATACCACTGCACTCCAGCCTGGGCAACAGAGTGAGACTCCGTCTCAAAAAAAAAAAGAAAAAAAAGGGAGTTCCAGTATTGAGAATTTTTAACCTTTAGAACGTATGACGAAGTTCTGTTGATTAGGTAGGACTGATTTCACTAATTGTTCTCTGTGGATGTACACATCCCCCCTCATCCATACTGCTCTATGCACTGGGCTGTAATTGTACTATTCCAGGGATTGTCATTGTGCACGATCATTATAAAAATGCTGAGGGAGGGAAACAAGCTGAGAGTGGGGAGAGGAACCTTCCTACTAAGCAGCCCCAAACACAACTGAAAACAAGGTCAAGACTTCGAATCTGAAAGTAAGCATTAGCCTAGCCATCTTCCAGTTCATACCCGTGGGACGGAAGTTATCAGTCCTGTGTTTCCATAATGAATTCCAGCAACGGGACCTCCAGGTGTTGAAACCATGCTGGGCTGAGTGCCACACTCTTTAGAACTGCAAGTTGCCCTGGGGTTCTGTGGGAAGCAAACTTGAGGCCCTCTGGTGACCTTCTGATGAACTACACCACCCAAACATTACGGTGCCCTTTATTTTAAATAGGTTAGCCATATATGAGTTAAATTACTGAAGTCCGTTTTCTGTACGTACCGGTAGATGCAGTAGCTGGGAGTATGGTTTCCGAAAGAAAAGCTATACCTACATACTTTTCTTAGCCAGTTGCAGTTATTTTTCTTTTTAATTTATTTATTGTATGAATTTTTTTTATAGAGATGGGGGTCTCACTTTATTGCACAGGCTGGTCCAAACTTCTGGGCTCAAGCGATCCCCCCAGCTTGGCCTCTCAAAGTGCTGGGATAGGAGTGAGCCACTGCCTCTGATCCAGATATTTTTCATTCTTTACCGCATTTATTTTCTCTATACCTTAGCAGGGTGCTTAACTAATGGGTTATGGTTATTGATTCATTGTACACATTTTAATAGAATCATTACAATTTCATCACCCAGTCTAATTTTGGGAAGCCTTAGAGAAGTGGCTGCAAAATTGGTTAAAGATCGCTTGTGGGCTATAATATTAATGCTTGACTCAACTCCTATTTTCATGTTTGCTGGTTTCAGAAGCCCCTGGGGCAAGATTTCAGGTAGGACCTATCAGTTGTTCACTCTCCCCACCTAGCACCCACTATTTCATCCTCTTCCCTGCCTTTTGTCTGTCTTTTGGGTAGGAGAGGGCAGTCATAGGGCAAAGTAGTCCCAAGAAAATACAAAAGGGTGGCTGCTGATGCATATATGAAGAACTTTAACTAAAGACAATTCTGTGACGATGTACATGTGTTTTGCACATTACGTACTTAACTGCTGAAAGAATAAGTTCATAAACACATGCTAATCACTTTGGCCATGTTAGGATGCCTACACAATAATAACAGCATCAGACTTACTGTACCAACAGCCCCACTTCCATCCCCAGCGGAATGTTCGGTATCTTTCTGCAAAGGCCACTTTGGAAGCAAGACTGCCTCTCCTTCCACTTTGTTAGCAAGCATTTCAAGAATGAGATGCCGCGGCATCTATTGACTTTGTAGCACCTGCCTTTTATTCGAAGTGTTCACTGTAACGGTTTTTATTAACACTTTGGGTTCCGTCGCCAAGCAACGTGTGGGGCTCTTGCTAGACTACACCTGTCTAAATGTCTGCCTCATTCTCCTAGCTCTGAAAAAAACGTGACTGTTCCCCAAAGATGCTCATTATGGTTGCTTCCTGCTGTCCTTTTTTCCTTCCCTGAACCGCTTCCAATAGAGACAAGTTGGCGCTTTAGCGCGTCTCAGAGCCGCGGGCGCCTCCTCCCGGCGGCACCTCCCAGGGCTGTCAGCGCGCGGGCAGAGGCCAGAGGCAGGGCCTCTCAGCTGGGCAGCAAACCACAAAGCGTCTTTTTTTTTTTTTTTTGGTTGGGGGTCATTTTTATGTTCCCAGGCCAAAGCGAGCAGCCCTTTGGTCTATAAAATAGCTGCGACTGCAGTGGCCCACACTGTCATCAGGAAGTGCCGCCTCCTGTCACGGTCCCCGGAAGACAGGGTTGAGGAGGAGGAGGAAATGGGAAATGCCGATGAGTTACTTTTTTTTTTAAATTTGGGCTTGTTTGGATACATTCTGCTCTGTATGGCGGTGGAGGAGAAGCTAGAAAGAAGGAGGCGTCTGCCGAGCCGTATCGGCACGGAGCGAGTTGCGGTCCTCGGGCGAGGACAGGCCCCGCGGAGCGACCTCAGCGCCTGGGGAGCGCTCGCTGTCTTTGGGTTCCTGTTGCCAAACCCCGGCCCCCTGTGCTCTTGCAGCCCCGCAGAGGGGGCGCAAGGGCGAGTCCTGGACGGGAAGGGTGGCCGCGCCCGCAGGAGACAAAGGCCGGGGGTCTCCGGCTGCAGCACTTCCCAGCGCTGCCGGGTCCTCACATAGAAATCTCTTCTAGCTCTGCGGGCGCGGCTCTAAACGGTGATGTTTGAATTTCTCTAGGGTGATCCGCAGAGGGGGCCAAGCCACAAGTCCCCGCCCACAAAAGTCTGTGTGTGTTCATTGCATGTTTACCAGGAGATTTGACACTACACAAAAAAGCACACAGATAAACAGCTTTGAAGTATCACCGTAATAATGGTTATCTTTCCAGCCAAACGTCTTGAAATGAGTGGCTCCTAGCGGCTAGCAGCAATGGGATGGTCCTCAGGGGCCTTTTACCCTGTTGAGAACGCTGGGGAGGCTGAAAAACTTTGCCTGCAGGCGGGGTGTGGTGGCTCACGCCTGTAATCCCAGCACTTTGGGAGGCTGAGGCCGGCGGATCGCTTGAGCTCAAGGGTTTGAGACCAGCCTGCGCAACATGATGACTTGAGATCAGACGTTCGAGACCGGCTTGGCCAATATACCCAAAACCTGTCTCTACTGAAAACACACATAAAAAACTAGCTGGGCATGGTGGCGGGCGCCTGTAGGACCCAGCGCTTTGGGAGGCTGAGGCAGGAGTATCTCCTTGAACCTGGGAGGCAGAGGTTGTAGTGAGCTGAGATCGTGCCACTGCACTCCAGCCTGGGCGACAGAGACCCGTCTCAAAACAACAACAACAACAATCTCCTGCAGAAGTGTGGATTTGCGGATTTTAGGCCTTTCCCCAGCATTTCTTTTTTATTTTTGAGACAGAGTCTCACTCTCTCTCCTAGGCTGGAGTGCAGTGGCATGATCTCAGCTCACTACAACCTCCACCTCCTGGGTTCAAGCGATTCTCCTGCCTGAGTCTCCCCAGTAGCTGGGAGTAGCTGGGATTACAGGCGGGCGCCACCATGCCCCGCTAATTTTTTAATTTTTAAAAATAGTTGAGACAAGGGTTTCACCATGTTGGCCAGGCTGGTCTTGAACTCCTGATCTCAAGTGATCTGCCACTTTGGCCTCCCAAAGTGCTGAGATTATAGGCATGAGCCACCCCACCTGGCCATACACAGAGTTTCTTATTTTCAGATGAATTGTTTGGCTTGATGTCAACATTCTTGTTAGTTTTTTTGTATGTTTTTTTGTTTTTGAGACAGGGTCTTGCTTTATCACCCATGCTGCGGTGCAGTGGCGTGATCTCGGCTCACTGCAACCTCCGCCTCTTGGGTTCAAGAGATTCTTCACCCCAGCCTCCCAAAGTGCAATGGCCACCATGTCCAGTTTTTTTTTTTTTTTTTTTTTGTATGTTTGGTAGAGATGGGATTTCACCATGTTGCCCAGGCTGGTCTGAAACTCCTGGGCTCAAGTGATCCACCCCTCTTGGCCTTCCAAACTGCGGAGAGTACAAGCACAGCCAGGGAGCCCAGGTTTTCTACGGCCTAAGCTGATACCATTGGAGAGGCCCTGTTTAAGAAAATGAATATAAAATAATGAATCCAAAGTGAGGTGCGAGAATGAACATTTAAAGGAGCCCTAATCTAGGGTCCTCGTGTCCGGCACCAGGAGATGGGCACCACTTTGGGCCAGGGCATGTGCACTCCTTTATGCCAGTCTCTCCTCAGCTGCTCAGCCTGTCAGCACCTGTAGCTGTTTGAAGTTTGCAGCCCTGCAGCCCATCCAACCTGAGTGTGGCCTGCTGAACTCCAGCCAAAGGCCAAAGTGCCTTTAAATGAAGGTTGTTCAGCCTTGACTGAGGTTAGAGTAGATAAAAGAGATTAGCCCAAATAATCTGCTAAAAATGTCCATCTTAATTTAAGTCGGAATATTCTATGAAAACCTCAGAATATTATATGAAAATATAACATAAAGGATGGGCGTGGTGACTCACGCCTGTAATCCCAGCACTTTGGGAGGCCAAGGCAGGGGGATCACTTGAGGTCAGGAGTTCAGCCTAGCCAACATGGTGAAACCCTGTCTATTAAAAATACAAAAAACTAGCCAGGCATGGTGGCATGTGTCTGTAGTCCCAGTTACTTGGGAAGCTGAGGCAGGAGATTGAACCTGGGAGGCAGAGGTTGAGATCACGACACTGCCCTCTAGCCTGGGCAACAGAGTGAGACTTCCTCTCAAAAAAAAGAAAAAAAAAGAAAGAAAATGTAAAATGTAACATAAGGTGCTAAGTATATAGAAAGAGCAGTAGAATCAGAGCTCTTTGTGGGGGAGTGATGAATTCTGATGAGGAGGAGGAAGAGGGGGAGGAGGAGATGGAAGAAGATGGAGGGAAGGGGGAGGAGGAGGACACTCTCATGGAGGAAGTAGCATTTATCTGGATTGGTAAACATAAGCAGGTTCTGCCAGGTGGAGGATGGCAGAGGGGCATTCCAGGAAGCAGAATGGCAGCAGCAGCAAGGGCATGGGTGCCGGGGAGTGGAGGGAATGTTGGGGTTGTAGGGCTCAGGGAGAGAGAAACTGGAGAGGTGAGCTGAAGGGTGAAAGGCGGGGCCGTGGGAGGCAGGCATTTCACTGAGCTGTTAGAAGCCATCACAGACTAAAATGTTAATGATTAATCATTTGTTACTATATTAACCCACTGTGAGGGCTAACATTTTTTAAAAAGGCCCTTTGGAGTCTGGAAGACTTGGCTGAGGGGCAGTTTGTTTTATTTTTTTAATTTTAACTTTTCTAATTATGGAAAATTTCAAGAATGTAATGAACCTGTGCGCCTGTCCTCCCCCTTCAGTGTTATCAACCAGGGCCAGTTTGGTTTCCTCTATCTCACTACTCACTTTCTCCCTTGCTGTATTGCTTTCAAACAAATCTCAAGAGATAATGTTTTCAAAAAAATTAAGACTTTAGAGCAGAAAAAATAACTATTGAGCACTAGGCCTAGTACATGGGTGACAGAGTAATCTATACAACAAAGCCCTGTGACACGAGTTTACTTATATAACAAACCTGCACATGTACCCCTGAACCTAAAATAAAAGTAAAAAAAAAAAAAAAGAAACTAAAGATAAAAAAGATTAGAAAAGATAACTGTAATATCATCAATGTCTACATTTCTTTTTATAGTTTGTTCAATCAGAATCCAAATGTTAGAGGTGTTTGAACCAGAGCAACTCCATCTTGAATAGAGACTGGGTAAAATAAGGCTAAACCTGCTGCGCTGCATTCCCAGGAGGTTAAGGCATTCTTAGCCACAGGATGAGATAGGAGGTCAACACAAGATACAGATCATTAAAGACCTTGCTGATAAAACAGCTTGCAGTAAAGAAGCCGGCCAAAACCCTCTAAGACCAAGATAGCAACGAGTGACCTCCGGTCATCCTCACTGCTACACTCCTACCAGCACCATGACAGTGTACGGATGCCATGTAACATCAGGAAGTGACCCTGTATGGTCTACAAAGGGGAGGCATGAATAATCCGCCCCTAGTTTAGCAAATAATCAAGAAATAACCATAAAATTGGGCAACCAGCAGCCCTTGGGACTGCTCTATAGAGTAGCCATTCCTTATTCCTTTCCTAATAAACTTGCTTTCACTTTACAGACTGCCCTGAATTCTTTCTTCTGCGAGATCCACGAACTCTCTCTTGGGGTCTGCCTTGGGACCCCTTTTTGGTAACACAAATAAGGTCTATACATTGCAGTTGGTTGATCTTTTAAATCTCTTATTAATCTAGAATATATCAGCGGCCGGGCACGTTGAGAGGCTGAGGTGGGTGGATCACCTGAGGTCAGGAGATCAAGACCAGCCTGGCCAATATGGCGAAACTCCATCTCTACTAAAAATACAAAAATTAGCCAGGTGTGGTGGTGCACACCTGTAGTCCCAGCTACTCGGGAGGCTGAAGCAGAAGAATCGCTTGAACCCGGGAGGCAAAGTTTGCAGTGAGCCGAGATCGTGCCACTATACTCCATCCTGGGCGACAAAGCAAGACTCTGTCTCAAAAAAAAAAAATTTACTAAGTGCCTGACGCAAAGAACTGAACAAGGTAGGCCACGTGGGAGCCACCAAACTGAACTGGATATGGATCCTCTTGATCGAAGATACTTAAGACCTAAGAGAAGAGACAAGAACTCAACCAAAATTAAAAGAGATTATCTCCAAAAGAATGGTGTAGCTTAACTTGGTCATGTTTAACTGAGGGGAAGAAAGAGGCCTTTGTGGTGATGGTACTTGAACCAAACTAATGTAGCTCGAATGATCTGAAAAGGGATGTTCTAAGCCAAAGGAATAACATGAAGGGCAGAAGGCAGGAGATGTTAGGACATAGCTGAGAAAACGAAATAGTTCAGTTTGGCTCAAAGGTGGATAAGAAGAACAGTGGGAAACAGAGTTGGAAAAGTAGGTTTGGAGTTAAACATACATCTATGATTCAGCCCAGCCATTCTACACCTAGGTATTTACCCAAGAGAAATGAAATATATTTCCATTCAAAGGCTTATGCGTTAAGTGTTCATAGCAGCTTTATTCACAAAAACTAAGAAACATGAACAGGATTCAACTGGAATATTACACTGCAATAAAGAGAAAAATTACTGAAATATCCAACAACATGAATCTCAAAATCATTAAAATGAATGAAAAGAAAATGAAGGCCGGGCGCGGTGGCTCACGCCTGTAATCCCAGCACTTTGGGAAGCTGAGGTGGGCAGATCACCTGAGGTCAGGAGTTCAAGAGCAGCCTGGCCAACATGAAGAAACCCTGTCTCTATTAAAAAAAAAAAAGAAAGAAAGAAAAACTAATCTGTAGTGACAAAAGGATTCTTTTTTTTGAGATGGAGTTTTGCTGTTGCCCAGGCTGGAGTGCAATGGCATGATCTCGGCTCACTGCAACATCTGCCTCCCAGGTTCAAGCGATTTTCCTGCATCAGCCTCCGGAGTAGCTGGGATTACAGGCGCCCACCTCCACGCCTGGCTAATTTTTGTATTTTTAGTAGAGACGGGGTTTCACTATGTTGGCCAAGCTGGTCTTGAACTCCTGACCTCAGATGATCCACCCTCCTCAGCCTCCTAAAGTGCTGGGATTACAGGCATGAGCCAGCACCTCCGGCTGACAAAAGCTTTCTAAGTGGTTCTAAGTAGTTCTAAGTGGTTCTGCTTTCTCACCATTTAGTAGAGAAACTTATGATAGATCATTTAAAAGAGGTAGTGATAGAACTGTATGTTTTGCACATGAATAGCTTTTTATTATATATTATATCATTTTTGCTTGTATATTTTGTTTTCTTGAGATCTAAATGTTAAATAGATGTGGTTAAATGTAGGGTAAATATTATGAAATGTATTCTTTTCTGCTATTTAATGATGTATATAAGAATTCATGTGAAGGATACCAGATGGAAAAAAATGTTCTTAAATCTTTGAGAACCTTATGAGGATCTTAAATCTAATATTCCATAAATAGTGTTTAAAATAATTTGTAACATTATTGAAGTTCTGTAATTATTTTGTGTAACTTGTTTACCCTTCATTATATACATTTACAAAATGTGATACTAATTTTGTGTCCATTATTTGTCTAGTTGGTTAAACTTTCCTTTGGAGAGGATTACAATTTGAAACTGAAACTCCTTCATCCTATAATACCAGAACAGAGCACATTTAAAGTACTTTCAACAAAGGTAAGACAAGTGAAAAGAGTTGTTACTAGTAATATTTTCAGAATTAGAGAAATACTCATGAACTAATTATCCATACATATATAAGATTGTAGATCCTTTGAGCCACATATTTCATAAATTAAAAGGGACCAGAAATTAAGAATGATAATTTTTTGCTATCAGGGTTATTTTACCTCTCAAATTCTTGCACAGTAAAGTATAAAAATCCACTTAGCTTGTGTGGTATTTGTGCACTATTAATACAGATATAGTGCTTTTCATAAGAGTTTTTTTTTTTAAAAAAGATCAATATAATAATCAGACTGTCTTTAAGATTTGATACTGACAATGTCTCTTCTCTTGAACTTGTCAGTTTGGTCTGTTTTGATGTACAAATACTTTTCTCATCTTACCTCATACAGTTGAAAATACAAACTAGTATAAAGATGAATCTGCTTTTTTGTTGTGTTTTTAATTAAGCTGAATTTTTGGTTACTTTATTATGAGGGAACAATGAATAATTTAAATTATAGTTTAAGTAACTAAGTTTTAGATTCCTTTATATTTTCAAAAAGAAATAAAGATATACAATAGAATTAATATTCAGAGAATATTCAACTATATCACTCAAAATATGTAAACAGAATTACAGGTGGCTCATGCCTGTAATCCCAGCACTTTGGGAGGCCAAGGTGGGCGGATCACCTGAGGTCAGGAGTTTAAGACCAACCTGGACAACATGGTGAAACCTTGTCTCTACTAAAAATACAGAAATTAGCCAGGTGTGGTGGTGTGTGCCTGTAATCCCAGCTACTTGGGAGGCTGAGGCAGGAGAATCACTTGAGCCCAGGAGGTGGAGGTTGCTGTTAGACTATTTCAAACCTTCTCAATTATCCTCAAAATTTTGCCCTGCTTCACAGAGGAACTAGAAACCCCTTAGATGGGACCTTTACAGCATCACAGCTTCAGTGAAATTTGTATTCCATCCATTCTTTTCTCTCTTTTATCTTATTTTATTTGAAACGGAGTTTCGCTCTTGTAGCCCAGGCTGGAGTGCAATGGCGCCATCTCGGCTCACTGCAACCTCCGCCTCCTGGGTTCAAGTGATTCTCCTGCCTCAGCCTCCCTAGTAGCTGGGACCACAGGTGTCGCCACCACACCCTGCTAATTTTGGTATTTTTAGTAGAGACGGGGTTTCGACATGTTGGCCAGGCTGGCCTCGAACTCCTGACCTCAAGTGATCCACCCTCCTCGGCCTCCCAAAGTGCTGGGATTACAGGAGAGAGCCACCGCGCTCGGCCCCTCCCTTTTATTTTGAAAGAGATGTCCCTCTAGGAGACTTTCCTTGTCCCTTCTTCCCTTCATTTCAGCAGTTTCACACTGGTAGTGACTTTCGCTTGCTTATCTGTCTTCTTGGAGGTCGGGGCCCCCATATATCTGCTCACTGTCTGTCCCCGAGTTCAGCGCGTGCTTGAGACTCGCTCATCATTTAGCAGAAGGAAGGAACCACGTGCGGGACCTCTGTGAGGAGGTACTGCCCAGCGAGCCTGGCGCCAGGGGCGGGGCCCACACCGGGGGCAGGGCCTGATGGGAGCTCTGCTCCGGCTTCAAAATGGCCGTTTCGGTTGACTTTGTCCACGGAAACTGAATTTCACCTCCATGGATATGAGCTGGGGCCTAACCTCACCGATGAGTGTCAGGCGAGCTTTCTGGATGCCTGAGGGACCTTTCAGCCTGCGCAGCCTCAAGAGCTTGTGCCAATGCCCTGCCATTTCTGTGAAGGCTCACAAGGCCCAGGAGGAGCCTCAGAGCCCCTGTGGGCCCTTGCGCCGCTGCCTCGAGAGGGTGCTCGGAGCCCTGCTCGGGAACTGGTCCCCAACGAGGTGTGGGACCCCTCCTTGCTGGAACTCCACGGAGAGAGTGGTAATAAGATAGTAATAATACAAACTACTGTTTGTTGACCCTCCACTAGGCACTGACTGTAGGGCTTGGGCGAGGGGTGGAATCTAAGGCCCAGATTTCCTCTATTATACCTCGGCCTCCCAGGTGCAAGAGATTCTCCTGCTTCAGCATCCCAAGTAGCTGTGATTATAGGCATGCTCCACCACACCCGGCTAATTTTTTTTTATATTTTTAGTAGAGACGGGATTTCTTCATGTTGGTCAGGCTGGTGGTCTTGAACTGCCGACCTCAGGTGATCTGCCCGCCTCGGCCTCCCAAAGTGCTGGGAATACAGGCGTGAGCCACCATGCCCAGCCTATTTTTGTCTTTTTAATCATAGCCATTCTCACTGGGTGAAGATGATATCTCATTGTAGTTTTAATTTGCATTTCCCTTATGGTTATTGACATTGAGCATTTTTTCATATACCTGTATGTCTTCTTTGGAGAAATATCTGTTTATGTCCTTTGGCCACTCTTGATTGATTGATTGATTGGTGTCAGGGTTTTGCTCTGTTGCCCAGGCTGGAGTGCAGTGGTGCAATCATGAGTCAATGCAGCCTCCACTTCCTGGGCTCGAGGATTCTCCTGCCTCAGCCTCTGGAGTAGCTGAGATCACAGGCACGTGCCACTATGGCCAGCTAATGTGTGTGTGTGTGTGTGTGTGTATGTGCGCAAGCGTGTGTTCTGAGATGGAGATGGGAGTGCAGTGGTGCAATCACTGCTCATTGTAGCCTCAACGTCCTGGGCTCAAGTGATCATCCCACCTCATTTTTTAATTTTCTTGTGGAGATGAGGGCTCACTATGTTGCCCAGGCTGGCCTTGAACTCTTGGGCTCAAGTGATCCTACCGCCTTGGCCTCCCCAAGTGCTGGGATTACATGTGTGAGCCACCAGACCTAGCCTAATTTTTGTATTTTTTTGTAGAAATGGGGTTTTGCTAGGTTGCCCAGGCTAGTCTCAAACTCCTGGGCTCAAGTGGTCTGCCTGCATCAGTCTCCCAAAGTGTTAGGATTACAGGCATGAGCCATCATGCCTGACCCTTTGCCCACTTTTATTTTTTATTTTTTATTTTTTTCCCTTCTTTTTCTGCCTATTTGGCATGCTTTGTGTTATGAGAATTTTTTTTTTTTTTTCTTTTTTTTCGAGACAGAGTTTCGCTCTTATTGCCCAGGTTGAAGTGCAATGATGCGTTCTCGGCTCACCGCAACCTCTGCCTCCCAGGTTCAAGCAATTCTCCTGCCTCAGTCTCCCGAGTAGCTGGGATTACAGGCATGTGCCACTGTTTTGTAATTTTAGTAGAGACGGGGTTTCTCCATGTCGGTCAGGCTGGTCTCGAACTCCCGACCTCAGGTGATCCACCAGCCTCGGCCTCCCAAAGTGCTGGGATTACAGGCATGAGCCACCGCGCCCGGCCTTGCCCACTTTTAAATGGAATTATTACTATTTTTTACTGTTGAGGTGTTTGAGTTCCTTGGGTTTTCTGGATATTAATTCCTTGTTGGATGAATAGTTTGCATATATTTTCTTCCATTCAACGGGTTGTCTCTTCACTCCATTGTTTTCTCTGCTGTGCACAAACTTTTTAGTTTAATAGAGTCCAGTTTGTCTACGTTTGTTTTGTTGCCTGTGCTTTTGAAGTCTTAGCCATAAAATGTTTACTTAGACCAGTCTCCTGAAGTGCTGCTCCTACGTTTTCTTCTACTAGTTTTATGGTTTCAGGCCTTATGTTTAAGTCTTTAATCCATCTTGAGTTGATTTTTGTGCATAGTGAAAGGTAGGAGAAAGTTGCATTCTTTTGCATATGGATATCCAATTTTCCCAGCACCATTTATTGAAGAGAATGTCCTTTCTTCAGTGAATGTCCTTGACACCATGTTGAAAATCAGTTGGCTGCAAATGTATGGATCTACTTCTGGGTTTTGTATTTTGTTTCATTTTATACCATGCCATTGATACCGATACCATGCTAAGTAAAAAGAAAGCTGGAGACACTATGCTATCTGACTTCAACATCTTATTACAAGGCTCTAGGTCACTAGGTTACTTAGGATTGCTTTGGCTATTTGAGCTCTTTTTTGGTTCCATATGAATTTTAGGATTTTTTCCATACAAATTTTAGGATTACTTTGTGAAAAATGACTTGGTATTTTGATAGAGATTTTATTGAATCTGTAGATTGCTTTGGGTTGTATGGTCATTTTAACAATATTAATTTTTTCTGATCCATGAGCGTGGATTGTCTCTCCATTTCTTTATGTCCTCTTCAGTTTCTTTCATCAGTGTTCTGTAGTTTTCATTGTAGAGGTTTTTCACTTACTTGGTTAAATTATTTTTCTAGGTATTTTATTTTCTTGTAGCTATTATAAATGGGATTTCCTGTTAACTTCTTTCTCAGCTAGTTTATTCTTAGTGTATAGAAATGCTACTAATTTTTGTATGTTGATTTTGTATCCTACAACTTTCTTCTTTTTTTTTTTTTTTTGAGACAGAGTCTTGTTCTGTAGCCCAGGCTGGAGTCCAGTGGCGCAATCGCAGCTCACTGCAGTCTCTGCCTCCTGGGTTCAAGCAATTCTCCTGTCTCAGCCTCTCGAGTAGCTTTGGGCTACAGGTACATGCCACCATGCCCAGCTAATTTTTTGTTTTTAGTAGAGACAGGGTTTCATCATATTGGTCAGGCTGGTCTTGAACTCCTGACCTTAAGTGATCCTCCTGCCTTGGCCTCCTAAAGTGCTAGGATTACAAGCATGAGCCACCGTGGCCTGGCTGTATCCTACAACTTTATTGAACTTATTTATCCGATCTAAGAGTTTTTGGTGGAGTCTTTAGGTTTTTCTAGATACAAGATCATGTCATCTGCAAAGAGGGACAATTTTACTTTCTCTTTTCCAATTCGGATGCCTTTTGTTTCTGTTGCCTGATAGCACTGGTTAAGACTTCCAGTACTGTGTTGGCTAGGAGTGGTGAAAATAGAGATCTTTGTTTTGTTCCAGTTTTTAGAGGAAAAGCTGAAAGCTATGATAGTATGATGTTAACTGTGGGTTTGTCATATGTAGCCTTTATTATGTCAAGGTATTAATATGCCCCTTCAATGCCTAGTTTGTTGAGAGTTTTTATCATGAAGAAATTTTGAATTTTATCAAACTACATCTCTTGAAATGATCATACGGTTTTTATCCTTTATTCTATTGATGTGATGTGTCATCTTTGTTGATCTGTGTATGTCGAACCACCTTGGCATTTTTGGGACAAATCCTGCTTGATCCTGGTATGTTGTCTTTTTGATGTACTGTTCGATTCAGTTGGTTAGTATTTTACTGAGGATGTTTACATCTGTGTTTATCAGGGACATTAGAGTGTAGCTATCCTTTTTGTTGTTGCATTCTTTATCTGGTTTTGGTATCAGGGTACTGCTAGCCTAGTAGAATGACAAAGAATTCCCTCCTTTTCAATTTTTTGGCATACTTGGAGGAGAATTGGTGTTAGTTTGTCTTTGTAAGTTTGGTAGAGTTTGGTAGTGAAATCATTAGCAGTGAAGCCATTGGGTCCTGAGCTTTTCACCATTGGGATACTTTTTACTATGAATTCAATTTCATTATTCATGATTTGTCTGTTCAGGTTTTCTGTTTGTTCCTTTCAATCATGGTAGGTTGTATGTGTCAAGGAATTTATGCATTTCCTCTAAGTTTTCTAGTTTATTAATATATAGTTGTTCATAATAGTGTCTGATGACTTTTGGTATTTCTGTGGTTTCAGCTGTAATGTCTACTTTTATTTATTAATTTGTTTGACACAGGGTCTTGCTCTGTCACCCAGGCTGGAGTGCAGTGGTGTGATCATGAATCCCTGCAGCCTGAACCTCCTGGGCCAAAGCAATCTTCCCACTTCAGACTTGTGAGTAGTGGGAGTACAAGCGTATGCCACCATACCCAGCTAATTTTTGTTTTGTTTTTAGAGATGGAGTTTTGCCATGTTGCCCAGGCTGGTCTTGTACTCCTGAGCTCCAGCAGTCCATCTGCCTCAGTCTCTCAAAATATTGGGGTTACAGGGAGGAGCCACCGTGCCTGGCAGTGTCTTCTTTTTCATCTTGGATTTTATTTGGGCCATCTTTCTTTTTTTCCTTGGCTAGTCTAGCTAACAGTTTACCAATTTTGTTTACCTTTTCAAAAACAAATTTTTGTTTCATTGATTCTTTGTATTGTTTTTAAAATCTATTTCATTTAGTTCTGGTCTGATCTTTATTATGTCTGTCCTACTAATTTGGGGTTTGTTTTGTTCTTGCTTTTCTAGTTCTTTGGGGTTTATCAGTTTGTTTATTTGAAATCTTTCTACTTTTAAAATATAGGTGTTTATTGCTATAAACTTCCTTCCTAGCACTGCTTTTGTTGTATCCCATAGGTTTTGGTATGTTGTGTTTCAATTTTCATTTATTTCAAGACATTTTATTTTTTGAGACAAGATCTCTCTCTGTTGCTCAGGCTGTAATGCAATGGTGCAATCTTGGCTCACTACAACCTCCACCTCCTGGGCTCAAGCGATCCTTTTACCTGAGCCTTCCAAGTAGCTGGGATTACAGGCACGCACTAGCATGGCTGGCTAACTTTTGTACTTTTCTGTAGAGACAGAATCTCACTGTGTTGCCCAGGGCAATCTCAAACTCCTGTGCTCAAGCAAGCCACCCACCTAGGCCTCCCAAAGTGCTAGGATTACATGCATGAGCCACCACACCCGGCCTGTTTCAAGACATTTTTTGATATCCTCTTTAATTTCTTCCTTGACCTAAAGGTCATTCAGGAGCATGTTGTTTAATTTCCATATATTTGTACAGATTCCAAAATTTCTTTGTTATTGATTTCCTATCCTATTTCACTATGGTCTGAGAGGATACTTGACATGATTTTGATTTTAAAAAAATTGTTGAGACTTATTCTATGTCCTAACATATAGTCTATCTTGGAGAATGTTCCATGTGCTGATGAAGAAGTATGTGTATTCTGTAACTGTTGAATGAAATGTTCTATAAATGTCTGTTAGGTCTATTTGGTCTAAAGTACAGTTTAAAATCAGTGTTTCTTTGCTAATTTTTCTGTCTGTCTAATTCTGAGTAGAGTGTTGAAGTACTCATCTTTTATTGTACTGGAGTCTATCTCTCCCTTTAGATCTAATGGTATTTGCTTTATATATCTGGGTATCCCAGTATCGAGTGCATGTATATGATTAGAACTGTTACATCCACTTGCTAATGTATCCCCATGTCATTATATAATGATCATCCTTGTCTGTTTTTACTGTTTTTGACTTAAAGTCTGTTTTATCTGATATATAAGTTTAGCTACTCTACTCCTGCTCACTTTTGGTTTCCTTTTGCACAGAATATCTTTTTCTACTTCTTTCCTTTCAGTCTTTATGTCTCCACAGGTGAGGTGAGTTTCTTGTAGGCAGCATATATTTGGGCCATGTTTATTTTTAAAATCCATTCAGCCAGTCTATCTTCTCAATGGAAAGTTTAATCCATTTACATTGAAGACTATATTTGATATGTGAGGGTTATTCCTGTCATTTTATTAATTGATTTCTGGTTGCTTATATATCCTTTGTCCCTTTCTCTCTTATTGTTTATCATTGTGGATTGGTGATTTTCTTTAGTGATAGCCTTTGGATTGTTTTTCTTATTTGTGTGCTTGCTCTACCGGTGGGTTTTATACTTTCATGTGTTTCCATGATGATAGATATCATCCTTTTGCTTCCAGGTATAGGATTCCCTTACACATTTCTTATATAGCTGGTCTGGTGGTGATGAATTCCCTCAGCTTTTGCTTGTCTGGGCAAGATATTATTTCATCTCCAT
>JAZHEH010003481.1:0-81139 GCA_036589455.1 Ateles fusciceps
TCCGCCTCAGCCTCTTGAGTAGCTGGGACCACAGGCGCGTGCCACCACGCCCGGCTAATTTTTGTATTTTTAGTAGAGACAGAGTTTCACCATGTTGGCCAGGATAGTCTCGATCTCTTGACCTTGTGATCCACCCACCTCGGCCTCCCAAAGTGCTGGGATTACAGGCGTGAGCCACCACGCCCAGCCTTGTCTTTTTTATTTCAAATTTATTGAAGACAGAATATGTTGGTCACCACTGTAGATCTTATGGTATTTATTTGCTCTGCTACCTGAGAGAAATCTCTTTCTCCTAGAAGGTAAGAAAATATTTTCAAGGAGGTAATTAATGGCAAGAACAAAGCCATGGTGTGTAATTCTGCCCTAACAGCATAGGTCTAACATATTAGTTGTGATATTTGTATGAGAAAAATTTTATAACCAAAACATGCAGCTGCAGTATCTCAATTAGAACTACTTTATAATGGCCAGTATGTCTCACTTTAATGACATACTATGAAAAGGAAAAATAATGTACTATTCTAACAATTAAATTCAGCTAATAGAGAGGGCTCATAATCAGAGGACTATTTCTAAATTTCACAAAATTATGAGAACTTGAATATATTAAAAGTATAAAAACCTTAAGCAAAAAAAAAATATTGTGAATAAAATTTCATCATGGTACCAAAAGAAATCTAAAATAACATTGTTGATTCAAACTGTTGGATTTTAAAAATTCATTAACATTTTCATAGTAACTCTCATCATTTACAATATTATGTCGTTGAAGTATTTCAAGAGCTGAAAATCACAGACAATTGCTGAGTCCATTTTCTCCCTTTTCGTAAAGTATAAGATGTCCAGCTTTGGAAGTCATCCAAAGTAGCTTCCAATGGGTGAGCAGGTTCAGATACAGTACAGACAGGTGTCAGTGTCACGGGTTCCCCTCAGTGTGCAGAAAGGGGACAAGACAGTCCAGCTAGAGAGCTGCAAATAGAGGCTAGCATATTTTACAAAATCTGTCCCTTTTCCACAGGGCATCCAAGGAAGGTGCTGGAGAGCACTAGGCTCAAATCAAGAATGCTTTGGGTGTCCGGTCACGGAACAGGGCTGGAGGCACCGAGCGAGGCCATCAGAGACTCTGGTGTCAGGGTCAAGGTGCATGTCTGAGACAGTACTAAAGAATGGGGGACTGTTCCGTCTGGGGGAATTCATGCAGACATTGACCTTATCCCAGCAAGATCCTCCTCATCTGTTTGGCTGTTGGGATAAGGTGCTTCCTGCACAGGCGTCCCATTGCCTGCTTACTGAGCCCATCCCTGAATTCAGACCCACATCCCCCACCATCTGGGTATCTCAGCTGGTGACAGTTCTCAGCCCTGAGCTCCAAGTTTTTCCACTGATTTTTCAGTGTTTACTTGTCTCAGCCACAATGGCCCCGGACATTTTACTGCCTAAAGTCCAGCTAAAATTCAAGATCAGCCCACTTAGCTGAGGCCCTGGTGACTTTCTAGCCTTTTAAAATCTATCTCCCCCCAGGGGCAAGAAGGTATTTCCAGGTACTGCCAACCTCAGTCAGCCTGCCTCTTATTGCTGTGTTCCTCCCACTAAATTCAATCCCCATTAGACCAAGATGAACTCAAATTAAAGCTTAATTGGATAGATCTCCTTAGACATTATTAGATTTCTGGCTACTTACTTCAATTAGAAATAAATGGGCTTTCTCGATGTCTTCTGTCTGAAATCTCTGCACAGATTTAGTAACATATATGCGCAACTGAGTGTAGCCTGCCATCTGCTGGTGAAATATGGTATCACTTCTAAGAGTTCCACCCCCCCCCCGACCCCCGGCCCTGTGCATTCAAAACTCTGGACCATTCCTGAGGCAATAGCAGTGTGCCACTTAGCACAATCATATTATGAATACTGAAATACAATCAGACCATGTAAAGCAGCAGATAATATTCAATCTGCAGAGGCAGGGGAGGTGAAAGAAGTGAAGATATTTACTGTACTTATTTCTCTGCACAATCTAAAGGAAGCCAATCATTTTCCTTATTTTTTAATGCATTCTAGAGGAAAATTGAGAAATAGCCTTACTGATGACTCCCGTGTACATAACTAGATTTTGTATAATTTAATAGTTCGCAAACATTATGCTTTTCACTGCTTCTCAAACAATATCAAAATATTGCAGTGAGTAATCTATTATTAATGCTGAAGGATCAAGCTTGTGTTTATCAAGAGTTAAAAAAATTGGATTGGAAAGTTAATCATTTAACAACATTTTTTTCACTCGTTTGCAATCCAATATGTTCTCCAGAGTGCACTGAAAAGGAGCGTGTCGCAGCGAACATGCTGAGAACCTCGTACTACTCTGGGTACGGGATTAAGAGCACACAACTGGAGAAAACATCGTTAGGGAGGAAAGAAAAACAACATTGGCTTAGTCCCTCCTACTGCTGGAGACATTTGCCTTATCTTACCGTTAGGGAGTTAGGCACACGGCCTGCACTGTCCTGTAGTTTGCAAATTGTATAAATCTATATGCCAGCTTTTCAGAGTTTTCTGCAGGGAAGTTGAGAGTCACAGTTTTGACCCACTTTAAATATACATCAGGCAGTACATGCATTTGTATTTAACTCCATTCTTGGCTTTATTTGATTTCTCCTGCTGTCTTCTTCCCCACATTCCACGTTCCTGCCCAAGTTATCTTGTTGTATGTTGTGTGCAGTTATATACCTTAAATCTTTTCTGAAAGATAGGGTAAATATAAACACTAAGATTTGTTTGGGAATTACATATTTTTTTTTTATTATGCACAGCCTTGCATTTTCTTTCTTTCCTTTTTTTTTTTTTTTTTTTTTTTGCGACGGAGTTTCGCTCTTGTTACCCAGGCTGGAGTGCAATGGCGTGACCTCGGCTCACCGCAACCTCCGCCTCCTGGGTTTAAGCAATTCTCCTGCGTCAGCCTCCCGAGTAGCTGGGACCACAGACGCGTGCCACCATGCCCAGCTAATTTTTGTATTTTTAGTAGAGACGGGGTTTCACCACGTTGACCAGGATGGTCTCGATCTCTTGACCTCGTGATCCACCCGCCTCGGCCTCCCAAAGTGCTGGGATTATAGGCGTGAACCACCGCGCCCGGCCACAGCCATGCATTTTTTGTATCCTGAGGTGAGTTTTCCTCCAAAGGGTGTTTTTCTTCTTATTCCTCACAGGAAGCTGTGCCAAATGATTACATGTTGAGATGAACTTATTATCTTTCAAGCTTCTAGGAAAAGAACGGATACACAATAAAATAAATGACCGTGCTGCATACTAATCTTTAAGCAAGCAGGTGTCAGTTTCCATATTGGAGTTTTGCACACAAATCACAGAGCTGGGAGATGGGCCTTTTTCTTTAGCTATAGACAGCCTGATTGAGCAAGTGAGCAGTCATAAAACATTTACAGACCAATGAATTAATGAACAAACGTTTGTGACAGGGTTAAAAACAGCAACTTGTAAGCACCGCTTTCTACCCAACCCGTTCAAGGATTCAGAATTGCTGGCTAAGCCAAAGGTGAGGAAGTGACTTGGAAGGGCTGTGAAAGGCACCAGGACTGACTGTGCTGCTCCTTCTGAGCATGACGGTTGGGCTGGAGTGTGAAGGGGCTGTGGGGTGGCCTGGGGGAGCAGCTGGGGGGTTCAGCAGGTCTGTCAGGTCAGAGATGCCCAAGAAAAAGTTTAGGGAACCTATTGTTATTATTTTGTTGGAAAAAAAATTTTTTTCCTTTATTTACTAAATAAGGAAAATTGTTTTTTCAAATTTTCTTTTCAAAATAAAGGAAAAAAATTTTTCCTTTATTTACTATGAGATAAATTTTCCTTTATTTACTATCTCACAGTAAATAAAGGAAATTTTTTTTTCAAACTATCTCATAGTAAATAAAGGAAAAAGTTTTTTCAACCAGTTTTATTAAAGCCTTACTTTTTTTCAGCTTTTAGGTTCAGGGGTACAAGTGCAGGACGTGCAGATTTGTTACACAGGTGGATGAGTGCCACGGTGCTTTGCTGCACAGATCGGCCCGTCACCCAGGTAATAAGCCCAGCATCCATTAGCTACTCTTCCTGGTACTGTGCCTCCCCCGCGACCCCTCCCCACCGGCCTCAGTGTGCGTTGTTCCCCACCGTGTGTCTATGTGTTCTCATCCTTCAGTTCCCACTTCTAAGTGAGAACATGCAGTGTTCGGGTTTCTGTTCCTGCATTCGTTTTTTGAGGATAATGGCTTCCAACTCCATCCATGTCCCTGCAAATGGCTGCATAGTATTCCACGGCATATGTGTACCACATTTTCTTTATCCAGTCTGTCATCGATGGGCATTTGGGTTGATTCCATGTCTTTGCCGTTGTGAATAGTTCTGCCATGAACATACACTGCATGTATTTTTATAATAGAAGGATGTATCTTCATTTGGGTATGTTCTCGGTAATGAGATTGCTGAGTCAAATGATATTTCTGGTTGTAGGTGTCTGAGGAATTGCCACACTGTCTTCCACGATGGTTGAACTAATTTACACTCCCACCACAAAGGCTTACTTTTAATTAAGAGTTTTGATGTTAGAATTACACACATTCTTTTAAAAATGTAAAAGTAGCTTAATTTTGTATCATTTTGAAAGGAGTTTTGAAGAGTTCTCTGACAAGGCATTTTTGTCCTTGTCTAAGAAATCATTCTTCCTTATTTCACTATTTTTGTTACTATATTTTTATCCTGGCAATATGCCGGAGAGTGTATGTATAAAATTTGCCATTGCAACCCTTTAAGTGTACAAATCAATGGTATTAATGACATTTACATGGCTTGCAACCATCAGCACAAACTATCTTCAAAATATTTCATCAACTTAAAACTCTGCACTCATTACGCATTAACTTACAATCTCACCCTTCCTTCAACCCCGGGCTGTAATTTACTTCTTATCTCTATAATTGCCTGCTCTAGGTACCTAATAGAAGTGAAAGCGTACAATGTGTGTTCTTCCGTGTCTGACATTTCATTTAGCAGATGTCTTCGAGAGTCATCCATGTTGCAGTATGTATCAATACTTAGTTCCTTTTCCTGGTTAAATATTCCATTTATGTTTATGCTGTTTATGTTGATTCATTCTTCTGTTAATGGACACTGGCTTGTTTCTGCCTTTTGGTTATTGTGAATATTTTTTCTATAAACATGATTGTACAAGTGTCTATTTAAGTCTCTGTTTTCAATTATCTTGGGGATATACCTAGCAGTAGAATTGTTGGGTCAAATAGTGATTCTATGTTTAATCTTTTGAGAAACTTTCAAACGATTATCCAGAAGAGGCACCATTTTACATCCTCACCAGCCCAAGGTGACTGTGGGTTTTTCAGTCACTGTACACTGTTTGGAAGCAGTGCCCGCCGTTTTTCCTAGCTGAATGGTTTCTGGCTCAGGTACAACAGAGATAATGGAAACCTTGTTCAGGAAGCCTCTGGAAAGATTAAAACAGACAAGCACCATCAATTGTGAATCAGATCTGCTCTCTTCTCTGGAACCAGAGATAAGGGTCCCGGCCTGGGAATACGGGCTGCCATCTTCAAGACTGTCACCAAGCCGGAGTCGTGGGACAAGCAAAAATGCCACACAGCTTTCATATCATTTTAAGTCGCCTTCGTGTTGATCCAGCATTCTTCTGGTTGCTGTACACCTTTGATTATTTTCCAGGTTCTGACAAAGTTGGTTCTGATAGTCTCTGGTTGTTTATTCAGCATTCCTGTGGAAGGACGGGAGCTTAGATCTGCCTTCCTCACCAGTTTGCTGACGCCGCTCCAAGGGAGCATTCTTGACTTCCCTGCAAGCGTTTGACTTATGCTGCATTCACATGTCCTCTACCTAACATGACCAAAACCTAACTCGTGTTATTTTCTTCTAAACTGCTTCTCTCTTCTGGGCTCCCCCCGTCTGGGAATAGTTAGATCCTTTTCTCAGGTACTCAAGCCAAGAAGCATTCTCTTTTCCCACTTTTTTGTTAGAGTAGTAATCAATCAGAACTGTGGCTGCAATACAGCCTTTTAAGACTTTTCTGATCATTCCACTTATGACAGCTTATTTTTTCGACATCAGTCCAGGCTTCTCTCACAGTTCACTTTGACTATTGCAATGCCTTCTGCACGAATCGTCTGCATCTCATTCTGCCTCTCCCCACTTCCCGTATGCATCTGCCCACAGAACTCCTGCTTACCCCTGATAGCAACCCGAAGACACAAGTTCATATTCTATCTCTAGCTCTTGGATTCATAAGCTTTTCTGGGACAAGGACTGCACATATCCATCCCTGCAAGACTTTCCAGCATAGAGAACAAGCTGAACAAATGATTCCTGAGTGTCTGAAACAGACCCAGAATGCTAGCCCTCAGAGTGATCTGACACAGTGTAGTATGGATTAGTAAGACAGAAACCAGCAAAATGTCTATGCATGTAAATCACACATGCGCGCGCACACACACACACACACACACACACGATTGCTTAGAAACTTTAAAAACGGAATTCTCTTTCTTGCTTCCTTATCTCTGATTTTGAAAATCCTACCCATTCTTCAAGGTCTAGTTTCCTTTCTTACTTTCTGCAGCTCCTAACCATGGAATACACACCTGCCAATTCCGCACTGAATTATACACTAATTAGAAAAGGAAAAAGAAGCCGTAAACAGAGGGTGGTTTCAATGACAGACCAGTCCTGCCGGTCAGCCGTCATGACATGCTTAGTAATGCTCTGCGTTATGATGAAATACTGTTTCTGTGAGTTTTGTCCCTCCATTGGATTTGCGTTTCCCTGAAGGTAACAACCCTCATCAACCAGTCTGGTATTAATCAAGAACCCAGAGCTCAAGCTGACATACTGTACATATTTTCCCAACATAAATTTTCATGTGTTGTTCAATCATGCCTTGGTCTGCCATCGAGTCGGACTTTTGCATCTGCCGACGCCGCTCCAATGGAGCATTCTTGACTTCCCTGCAAGAGTCTGACTTACTCTGTATTCAGGTGTCTTCTACCTAACATGACCAAAACCCATCACATAGCTAGAACTAACTCATTACATGTGCTAGAACTAACTCATAACCAAACAAGTGGCTCTCCAGCAGAAGTAGGGAAGAGTGTCACCTTTCTCAGCATTAAGGTATTTCCTTAGCAAAGGGATGCTTCCAGAATACATACCATTTTTCTTGATGCCTGAGTTTGTCTGCATAGAGAAAGGAAAACACTGTGAGTGTCAGACCGTGCTGTGTCCTGTGTGCACAAATCTTTTCTTCAATTGCTGACATAGAAAACCAGATGGGAAATAGTGCTCGAGGCAATGGTCCCCAAATAAAGCCTAGAAGACACCTGTGGAAACGCACGAATTTTGTGTAAGACTTTCGATATAATTTTTGTTGCAAATTCACCATTATTTTCAAGCAGTAAGCATTTCTCCTGAGGAAAATGTTATCTGCATAGTTTGTAACTGAAGCTGTCATCTAGGGGGCCACCTGGAACCAGTTTCTAGTTGGTGATGAACTCTCACATTTTCCCACCAAGAAACTCTGTAACTTATTTGTAATGTCCGTGGTGAGATTTGCATATCTAAATTCAAATGAAATAGAAAGAGACAAGAGAAATACAATTCTCATTGTAGATAAAGAAACATGGTGACAACGACCGGGACTTGCTCTGAGGACATCTCTCCTGGAAGGAAGGACATCTCTCCTGAGAGGAAGAGGAAGTGATCTAGGAAACATAGAGTCACTGTCAGCACAGGGGGAGCTGCTGAATAATCCCTCAGGCAGCCTTGGGTGCTCTGGACAGGGGGCTGGCTGTGTGTGGAAAAGGTGGGTTAATTAACGGCATGGGCTGAGCTGCTGCTGGCCCGTCCTCCTTAGTGGTGAAGGAAAGCAAAGGAGACCATCAGGAAAGCCCTGGGAGGCAGCCTTGGGTCTCTAGCTGAGCCACCCTCCTCAATGTGAAAGCTGATCTCAAACAGGGTACACATACAATGTGGCTGTGTTTCAACAACAGCGTCTCAGGGAGCCTTGTATTCATACCTGAGCTGAGTTGCCCTGCCCTGCTCTACCCTGCCCTGCTCTGCCTTTCCTTTCCTTTCCTTTCCTTTCCTTTTTCCTTTTCCTTTCCCTTCCCCTCCCCTTCCCCTTTCTCTCCTCTTCTGCTTCCCCCTCCCCTTTCCCTTCTTCTACCCTTTCCCTTCTCCCTCCCCTTTCCCTTCTCCCTCCCCTTTCCCTTCTCCCTCCCCTTTCCCCTTCTCTCTCCCTTCCCCTTCTCCCTCCCCTTTCCCTTCTCCCTCCCCTTCCCCTTCTCTCTCTCCCCTTCCCCTTCTCCCTCCCCTTCCCCTTCTCCCTCCCCTTCCCTTCTCCCTCCCCTTCCCCTTCTCCCTCCCCTTCCCCTTCTCCCTCCCCTTCCCCTTCTCCCTCCCCTTTCTCCTTCCCCTTCCTCCTCCCTTCTCCTCTCCCCTTCCCTTCCCCTTCCCTTCCCTTCCCTTCCCCTTCCCCTTCTCTCTCCCCTTCCCCTTCCCCTCCCCCTTCCCTTCCCTTCCCCTTCCTCTCCTTCTCCTTCCTTCTCCTTCCTTCTCCTTTCCTTCTCCTTTCCTCCCCTTTCCTTCCCCTCCCCTTCCCCTTCCTTTCCTCTTCCTTTCCTCTTCCCTTCCTCTTCCTTTCCCCCTTCCTTTCCTTTCCCTTTTTCTCTTTCTCTCTCTTTCTCTCTTTCTTTTTTGAGATGGTCTCACAGTGTCACCCAGGCTGGACTGCCATGGTGCAATCATGACTCACTGCAGCCTCGACCTCCCAGGCCCAGGTGGATCCTTTGCCTCAGTCTCCAACTTGCTGAAACTACAGATGCCCCCATTGTGCCTGGCTGATTTTTTTTATAGTTTTTGTAGAGAGAGGGTTTTGCCAGGTTGCCCAGCTGGTCTCAAACTCCTGGGCCCAAGCAATACACCCACCATGGCCTCCAAAATACTGGGATTACAGGCATGAGCCACCACTCCTAGCCTGCGCTGCCTCCTCATCCCTTCTGAGGTCATTTACTCTCAGGATCCACCTGTGCTGCTGTGTGGATCACCCCCTCCTGGAAGATTTCTTACATCATAAAATCAGCCTTTCTTTTAAAATATGTAATTCAGCCAAAATATTCTATAGCATTTATCTGCCAAACCTCTGTTTTAAAGAAAATTAAAGATTTGAAAATACTCAATTATCCTACCATTTAAATATGACCACGTGTAACTCATGCCATCTGTCCTTCCGGTCTGCCTTTTCAACACAACATGTGTCCAGGGGAGTCCGACTGCTCAGGCTCTCACCGGCTCTGACACTGGGACAGCCCATCCTGGGGGCAGCAGGTGGGGGCGCTGACCCTCTCCTACCCAGCTGTGCAGAAATTCCAGCAGGGGGAGATGGGCACCAGGCTAACGCCCAAGTTGTTCCTGGAGCTCCTGTTTGGTTCTGTGCCTTAGGGTTGTGTGCTACTGAACTGGAGCATTTCTAAGGCTTGTGGTTCCTATGTTCTTAAATACAAGAGACTATGTCCCTGATTATTCTCTGCTCTTGACCAGGAGCTGGAGAATGAACCGTCATGCCGCCAAAACTCTCTGAGCTCTGCAAGTGTGCTTCACATTAACGACCACACCAGATTCCACTGTAAAATCTAGCTATTCCTACCCTGTGTTAGGTAACCTCTAAGACTGTCCTGTGATGACAGTGTTTAAAATCTCTACAGGCCACCATACTTACACATGCACACACAGGTGCTGGACGTCCCTGGCACGGTGCTGAGTTATACCAGGGCTGTCTGCTAAATGCACAGTAGTAGCCCATCACATCAGTATTTCACCCATTCTTGTGTTCACATTTGTCTCTTCCATTTAGGAGATCAAGAGCTTGGGAAATTCGTCTCCACACCATTTCTATCTGAGGAGTGAGGACATGAAAATTACCTTCAGGTACAGCTGCCATGGAGGACGAAAGGGCTGATTGATGGGAAGTGTGCAATGGTGACGCGTTTTGTGTGTAGAACGGTAATCCTTGTGTTGTGCTTTGCACATGGAAACGTGCTGAGAAAATGCACACACACTCCCAAAGACATTTACGATCACTTTACACAGACTCGGTCCTCCATCTCCCAATCCTGCTGCACGCCGCCCTCCTCCATCTAAGTGACGCCGCTGCTTCAGGGGCTAGACTGGGAGGGTCGCAGTTCTTCCGTAGACTCTCGATGTTTTTACATCAAACTGTCCAAACCTCATTTTGGCGGGGAGCTCAATCCAAAGGGGCTCTCCAGCAAACGCAGGCTAGTAAGTTCCACCTCTGTGAATACTGAAGATGTTTTCTTAGGAAAAGAGGTGCGTCCAGAATACATACCTTTTTTCTTGGGATCTTCTTCTGCCCGCCTTTAGAGGATGGAAAACATTGTGAGCATCAGACCATGCCGTGTCCTCTGTGCACGGGTCTTTTCTTCCCTCGGTGACATTTCAGAATGGGTTGGGAAATAGTGCTCGAGCCAATGGCCCCCAAAGAAAGCCTAGAAGACACCTGTGGAAAGGCACAAGAGTTTTGTGTTAGATTTTCAAAATGATTTTGATTGCACAGTCACCACTATTTTTAAGAAGAACGCATTTCTCTTGAGGAAAATGCTCTCTGCCCTGCAGTTTGTCACAGAAGCTGTCATCTATGAGTGCCAGAGTGCCATCTGGACCAAGTTCCAACTTGGTAATGGGCTCTCACATACATTTGCCCACCAAGAAATTCTGTAACTCATCTATAATGTTCATGGTAAGATTTGCATATCTTAATTCAAATGAAATAGAAACCTAAAGAGATAAAATTCCCATCTCGGACAAAGAAACACTTTACCTTGTGAACAGCCAGCACCTGTTGCAAGGAAGTCTCTCCGACCCACTCCCCCCACCAGGTGGTCTTTGAAATCCAGGAAACATAGAGTCACTGTCAGCCATGGGAGATGCTGAAGGACCTCTGGCTGCCTTGGGTGCTGAGGACACAGGGCTGGCACGTGTGGAGGAGCGGGATGAGAGCATGGGCTGAGCTGCTGCTGGGCCACCCTCCTTGGTGGTAAAGGAAGGCAAAGGAGACCATCAGGAGAGCCCTGGGGGACACAGCCTCGGGTCTCTGGCTAAGCCCCCCCTCATCACCGAAGCAGACAGTGTTCACACAGACAGCGCACAAATGCCTGGCATGACTCCAAGGCAGGGTCTCCTCACAAAAGGAGGCCTAGTAAATATCTTTTTTTAAAAAAAAGTTACAATGTTTAACTTTCCTGAATCTGCATATGCTCCTTCTGTACTTATCATCTATATTACTTGATTTTAAATCATCATTGTGGTGAACAATACACAATATGTATTATTTGAATTATTAAATGCACACTTCAGTGACAACACTTCCATTCACAATGCTGTGTAGAAAATAAAAAACAATCTTAATTGTTTTCATCTTAGGAAACTAGAGAAAAAAGTATAGTGTAATGTAAGAAAGCAGTATTTACAGAAGTCATTATAATAGAAATAATAAAATAAACAGAGAACTAAACAAAACGAAAAGCTGCTTCTTAGAAAAGGTCAATAGAATTGATAAACCTCCAGCCAGGCTAACCACAAAGAAGGTAGAAGACGCAATTTACAAATAATATAAATAAAAAGAGGAATCATTCCCGCTGATCTCATGAATATGAAGAAGATAATACAGAAATACTTAGAATAAATCTATGCTCACAAATTTGACGGCTTAGACAAAAATGACAAATTCCTTCAAAGGCAGAAACTATCATAACTACTCAAAGGAGACTCAGATAATCCGGCTGAGTAGCCTTATATGTACCATAGAAATTAAATCAACAATAACTTTTTAAAAAATGTCCAGTTATAGGTGATGGGGAGGAAGGCAGCAAATCACACTGCCATGTGTGTACCTATGCAAAAATCTTCCATGTTCTTCACATGTACCCCCAAACCTAAAATGCAATAAAAAAAAAAATGTCCAGTTGATTTTGCTGAATTCTACTTAATTCTTACAAAGAAAAACAGTCTTATTATATAAACATTCTTATTATATATATAATTTACCCAGTTAAATTTTAAAATTATTCCCATTGCAAAATCTGCACAAGAATGAGGGCGGCTGTATTGCTGATTGCCTGAACTGGAGGCAGCTGAGATGCTCTCCAGGTGGTAAGCACACCAACCCACACCATTACACAGTTCCAATGGAATATGAGTCACTGATAAACATTAGTAAGCCGTTAAGCTACAAAAAGATGTGAAATCTTGCATGTAGATTGCTAAGTGCAATCAGTTACTCCTAAGTGGCTGCATACTTTATGATTCCAATTCTGTAGAATTTTGGGAAAGAAAATTTACAGAGGCGGTAAAATAAACGATCTATAGTAGTGAGGAGTCCTACGAAAAGAAGGGATTAAGAGGTGCAGCACTCGTCATGTTTTGGATATGAAACTTCTGTTTGGGTGATGAATAACATTATGAGTTTGCCAAAATCCATAGGCTGATCAGCACAGGATGAGTCTTAATGTAAATTCTACACTTTCATTAGTAAGAAGACATCCCAGCTGGGCACGGTAGCTCACGCCTGTTATCCCAGCACTTTGGGAGGCCGAGGCGGGTGGATCACCTGAGGTCAGGAGTTCAAGACCAGACTGGTCAACATGGTGAAAACCCCGTCTCAACTAAAAAAAAAAAAAAAAAAAAAAAATAGCTGGGTATGGTGGCGGCTACACGTAATCTCAACTACTTTGGGAGGCTGAGGCAGGAGAATCGCTTGAACCTGAGAGGCGGAGGTTGCAGTGAGGCAAGGTCACACCATTGCACACCAACCTGGGCAACAAGAGCGAAACTCTATCTCCAAAAAAAAAAAAAAAAAAAAAAAGACATCGCTACTGGTTCAGCCACTGTAACAAACACATCACATGCATGGAGGCTGTGATCACAAAAAAGATACTGAGCAGGGAGGGTATATGGGAACTTTCTGTACTACTGCAATTATTATGTTAATTTAGAAGTTTCACGTGCTGTCCATTTGTTTGAAAATGTGGCAACGCTATCTCAGGAAGAGTTCCATTTTAGCTAATGACTAACAATCAGCTAAATATCTAAACCTTGCATTGAGATGTTCTTTATTATTAAAAGTGAAGGAAACTTGAAGCGGAAACACATCTTTACTTCTGCATTTGTAGCACTGGTGATTGACTTGATACATTTAAATTTGCACACATGAAATAAAGAATATAGGGTAGCAATTTTGGAGTTGTCTGAGTATGGGACACTGAAGAATCTGGAATCCTTATGCTTGCAGGAGTGAGTAACTGAATTTCCACAGTACCTTCAGATGGTTGCCTCCCAGGATGCACGCAAGGATGGTCTGGGATTTTTCTGCTCCCAAGAGTGAGTAACTGAATTTCCATATTATCTTCAGATGGCTGACTGCCAGGGTGCACATGAGGATGAGGCCTGCGGCGGAGCATCACGTCTCTAAAACTGAGCTGGCAGACTGTGGATTCGCCAGGGACAGGGGGTTCTTCTGAGCCCTCAGGGTGCACTGCTGCGTCTTGGAGACAACTCTCTGGGAAATGTATTAAACGGCGGCTGTTGACGTTTTGCTGCGGAAGACCATAGAGAAATGAGTAAAAATTTATTCTCAGTTTAACCCATTTCCTGCTTGCCCCGAGAACGCTGTGCTGCCAGCGAGCTGCACTTTTATTTTCTAAATGGGAAATGGGGTCCCCAAACCCTGGGCCACCGATAGTTTGTGACCTGTGAGGAACCGGGCCACACAGCAGGAAGTGAACAGCCGACTGGGAGCAAAGTTTCATGCGTATTTATAGCCGCGCCCAGCACTCGCATCACCACCTGAGCTCTCTACCTTCTGTCAGATCATCCATGGCATTAGATTCTCTAGGAGCACGAACCCTACCGTGAGCTGCACAGGCCAGGGATCCAGGCTGCATGCGCTTTATGAGAATCTAATGCCTGATGGTGTGTCACTGTCTCCCATCGCCCCCAGATGGGACTGTCTGGTTGCAGGAAAACAAGCTCAGGGCTCCCACTGATTCTACATTATGGTGAGTTGTATAATTATTTCATTATTATAATGTGATAATAATAGAAATAAAGTGAACAATAAATGTGCTAGAGGCATCCTGAAAGCATCCTTCCACCCCATCCTGGTCTGTTGAAAAATTGTCTTCCACGAAACCAGTCCCTAATGTCAAAAAGGCTGGGGACCACTGGGTTCCATGTTTGATCCATGGTCCACTGTTTGCCATCTGCAGGGATAAGTCTCCTAAATCTGAGTTGGGCATTAGGAAAAACTTGCACTGTGGGTCGGACTTAAAACTGTGCAGACCGACTGTGTAGGCGAATCCCTGTACTGAGATGAGACAAGGTAGCAAGCTGGCAGATGGGAGTGACCATGAGCACGGGGCCTGATGCGTGGAGGTCTGAGCTCAAGTCCTTATTTGGAAGCTACGTGAACCTGAGAAGTTCTATGGAACTTCTGTGCCTCAGTTCCCTCTTCTGAGTGTGGAAATGTTAATAATGGGCTATGTTATGTTCTAAGGCTAAAAGTAATTAAACAGAGGTAAAGTCTGAAAATAAACAGGTGCTTCCTGAGTGCCATAAAGTATTCAATCATTATATGTCTGAAAGAATAAGCCAGGCCCTTGGTAGTGGTTAATATAGAGAAGGTGCTTGGCGGTGATGGGAGGGGGAGGTCTCCAGGGCAGTGGAGAATGGATGAAATTTTCTTTCTCCTTGACAGTTTCTGTTATTTCCTGTGATGTCCACATCAGCCCAGAGGGATGGGCAGGGCAGGGGCTGCCACCCATAGCTGTCAGCTAAGGGAAGTGAAATGAGAGATTTGAAGCTACCTTCCCAGAGTCACAGCACTCAGGAGTAACGGATCTTGGACAAGAAAGTGGATGGTTTTCAGGGGACAGAGGTCCCTGAATGCCTGAGACCTCTAAATCCTGGCCTGGACCCTGAACCAGGAGCTCCTTTAACTCCCTTTCTCAATCTTCCTGCCTCAAGGTCTCTTCAGGAAGGTGGATGCCTGGAGGTGGCTAAGTCCAGAGAAGAGCTCAAATCATTCAAACAAAACAAACTTCGGTCTCTAGATTTTTATTCTTGACCTAAAATGTGGCACTTTCCTGCAAACAAAGCTTCTCTGATAACCAAATTTAAATGTCTGGCCACCCTCCCCAGCAGCTTCACACTGTCAGCTGCCTGGTGGTGAGCACCCCCATGACCAGTGACCACCCCAATGGACAAGGGGTCTGCTTGGCCCCCCAAGATGGCTCAGAACTCAGAACACTCTAAGCCAACTGCCACCTGATGGCTATGACAAGAATCAGCTTCCTTTGAACCGACCAGCCCTGAGTGAGTAGTTAACGGAAAATGTGTCCATCAAGGCTGGCGCTTAAGTGATTTAATGAATTAAATCTGTGACCCCCACTGTCTCCCTGACTACTGATGTAAGCAGCTATGTGAGCCGGCTGAACTAAGGCCTGCCTGAGAATGGGCAGTGTCTAAAGGAAGTCTACTGAATAACTTGGAAGTCACACCTGATGAGAAGCGCCCTCAAATTTAACGAGACACAGCATGTGTTCAGTCATGAGTGAATATTGTATTATAGAGGAATATAAACAGAAGAGCTAGTAACTTGAGCAGAGGGGTACCTGGCTTTAACTAACAGCATCGGAGGTTTCCTGGTCACCTGAAACAATTAAGATACATCAAAAAGCCAAGAGAACAAAATCATGTTACATCTGAGACAGACATTAATATTTTCAACCCTTAAAAATAAGCATTTTTGTATTACAGCAGCAGAATTAGAACCTGGGTGGGGGGAGTTAAAGGAGCTGATGAAAATTTGAGCAGAGAGTTAACATCCAAACCAAATATAAAGATGTACCTTTGCCAGGGGGAACAGAAACAGAAGGCAAGGACGTGGGACCTGTAAATGATGTATAAAGAGACACAGGAAAAGTCAGACTTCTGAGGTATACATCTGAGAAGTTAAAAAATAAATCAGAATAAAAATTATGACCTCTTGTAATTTCATTGAGAACAAATTAATATCTAAGACAGGCTTATTTTTTAAACCAAAATTTTAGTTTGGTATTAGTGTATTTTTAAATTGTAGCTAGTTTTAGTAAGACCTTAGAAATAAATTTAACCCAGTCAGTTTTGACTGAAAAGTAATATTTTCATAAACCTTTTGTGACATCTAATAATGTTTTCTATTTTGTAACTTTTTATATCCACTCGATTGTATTTATCTTTTAAAAATGTTTTTAATTTAAAACAATCCCTCGAAACTTCTTAACTAGGCTACTATGTTCCCTATCAGAAAATCTGTTTATTTTCTAAAAATCTCTGGATTTAAGCTGTTCCAATTTCTGATTTAAGATTTTCACATCTCTATTCAGAAGACTTTGGCCTGTAATCCCCCTTTCATGGAATGTCTCATACAATATTGTTATTTTCTTCTGGATCTACCCCACGGAAGAATGTGTACAAAACTGGCCTGGGAAACAGTGCATTTTTCTAAACAGAGAAAAATATTTAAGGCAAAAAGCTTGATAGCAGAATCAAAAATACACATTGAGTCATAAAACTCTAAATTAGTACATCTGAAGACAAACTGGTGTTGGGGAAATAAAAGAAACACATCAGGAAGACAGTTTAAGTACTAGTGGCCCTTCTGAAGAAACTGCAGGGAGAAGATGGAAACGAGCATACCTTCAGCACAGCAGCGAAGGCTCCCTGCCATCTTTACCGCTAGTCTCCTAGCTGGCAGTTGAAACACAGGGGCAGTTGGCATGGAAGACAGGATAGGCATCATCACATGACCTCAGTGACGTCATCACAGAACGTTCAAGTGAGCACAGGAATAGGGGGTCCAACTGCCGCCATCTAGACCAGTGCACCTTCACAAGGGCAAGGGCCACTTCGAGTCCATGCTTCATTTCAAAATCTGAATCCCAGTCCCACGGTATTATTCTCTTTGTATGCAATAAATGTTACATGAGGAAAAAAGGCTTACCTTGAAATATATTTGATAGTGAAAATTTCAGAGTGAAGAGGGTCAAAGCTAACATGTTCAGAATAAAATGAGGTTCCCTCCTTGATTTGAAATACTATCCCCGCCCGTTTTTACTATTCCCGAGTCATCAGAAATTTGTCTATTCAGCAATTTTAAATTTGTTCCAGATTAAAGTTTAAAATGCCTTAGTATATATGCAGCCATATAAAACGATGAGTTCATGTCCTTTGTAGGGACTTGGATGAACCTGGAAACCATCATTCTCAGCAAATTGACACAAGAACGGAAAGCCAAGCACCGCATGTTCTCACTCATAGGTGGGTGTTGAACAACGAGAACACGTGGACTCAGGGAGAAGAGCATCACACACTGGGGACAGTTGGGGGGGGGGGTAGGGTAGAGACAGTGGGGGGGGTAGGGAGGGAGGGGAGGGTGGGAAGGGATAACATGGGGAGAAATGCCAGATGTAGTATGCACCTAAAGTTAAATAAATAAATTAAATTAAAAATAAGGATAAATTAAAAATTTAAAAATGCCTTAGTATAAATTCAAATTTTAAAAGTCAGTCTCTAAGAATACAACTCATAGTAGTTGTATAAAATCTTCTCTTATCAGCTACCTATATTATCTACTGTTTTTCTCTGTATGCAACTAAATTTTCATACTTACCAATTTCTGAATCTCTGAGTTCATTGAGAGATTTCTCTGTCAATATATACGTGAAAGACTGGCTATTCACTCGGAGATGATGCAAAAAGGCTTACATGTTGCCGATGTGTTGTGTGAAAATATATAAAGAGTCGGAAAATATATAAAGAGTGATTTTCTGAAGGGAGAGTTCTGATAACCTCAAATGGTCCCTTCCTTGGAGGGTTGTTTTGAAGAATAAAGAAGGAAGTATACACAGCACATTGCCTGGCAGGTGTTGAGCATTACATACGCTTTCAAAAAGGGTGGACAGCTGGAAGGGTGAGGTATGCATGGCCCACATTTCCCAGGGCCACATTTCCCAAAGATGGGCACATGGATGCCTAATCCTAAGCTGCAAAAATATGAAGCCCAACCCCTGAGGGAAGAGAACTGTCTAATTCCTGCTTCTTTTTGTTTGTACGTGTGTTTTGCTTGGCTGTCTCGGGTCTCTCCAGCAGCAGAGCAGCCAAGCTGGTGGTGCACAATGGGCCCAATGCCCTCACCCCCTCCCAGGCAGACACCACAGATTGTCAGGTTCCTCAAGCAGATGGTGGAGGCTTCTCCCGCCTCCCATGGGTGGGTGCCCTCCTGTGCTGGATCGCATGTGGGATCCCCCTCCTGGTTTTGCTCAGGCAGTAACAGGGAGAACCGAACAGTGGAGTAAGGCTGTCACTGCACAGGTGGGGGAAAAGCAGTCATTTCCTCTGCTATAAAACAGAAATGATATCTGACTTTCCAGTGTCTCACAGGCAAGTGTGTGCATGGATTTTACAAAAGAGAGAGAGAGGGACATGAAGCACCTTGTATTTGTAAGAGGAAAAAAAATCTGCATCCACGTGAATTACCTTTGGGCTCTGTTTCCTCCAAGGTAGCCTCTCCCTTTAACATGGAGAGCATGTCTGTCTGATGAGACCTGGGAACCAGATCACAAAATTGAGCCCGCTGCATGACGCTGAGAGACAGGAGCCAGCGGCAGCCGGCCACATGTCGCAGGATTGGATTGACGTGAAATGGGCAGAACAGGCACATCCGCTGGGCAGGAAGCAGATCAGCGGTGCTGGGGCTGGGGATGGAGCAGAGGGCACTGCAGAAGGGAAGGGGCATCTGCTGGCAGCATGGAGATGCTGAGGCTGGAGTGCGGGATGATTGCGCAACTCTGCAAACTTAACAAAAAAAATCAGCAAATGGTGCACTTAACATAGGTGAATGCTGGCGCCTGTAAATTACACCAGGATACAGCTGCCAGCATCTCAGCCTCCCATGGAGAGCTCCAGCCCCTGAGCCTGGTCCTTGCTGGCTCCTGTTTCTCTGGCTGATGCCCCTCCTCCTCACCCAGGTGTACTGGGCTCTGTACTTGTCCTAGCTGTTATTTTGATGGGAATCTTGTTAGCAAAAGATAAAAAGCACTGACATTGTGTCCACCTTTGTTAAGATGACCCTCAGGTGAATGCCACCCACCCCTCCTCTGGTCTCTGATGACTCCCAGGTGAGGAAGCCTCAGTTCATAGGAGCTTGGGGTCCCAGGAGCTGAGGGTCCCCACTCAAGCCCTGGCCAGCCCTTCCCTGTCTGAGAAAGCTGGGGCAGGTTACCTCATCTTTCTGCACCCAGTTCCTCAGTTTTTTGATGATCAAGTGAGGTCCCATCCAGGAAAATAAATCACTGTATGACATATGTGCCTGCTCTCAGCATTTGTGGACAGTCATTTGGGGGAGTTCCGGGAGGAGCCTGTAGAAGGTCAAGGAGTTTCTTAACCAACAGCAGAGGAAACCCACCTGGGACTGTTTATCTCTGACTGTTCTGAGACAGTTGAGTCCAAAAATGCACTCAGCGAGGGGACCTAGCACTCCCCCTCTCCTCAGGAACCCTGACAGGTGTCCAAGGCAGGAAAGCCATGCTGTCCCTGGCTCAGGGGAACTGCCGGCTGGAGGGGAGGTTCTAGGGGCAAAGAAGGCCTCCTGCAGAGCTCAAAGCAGGAGATCACCTCGTTAGACTTTCGCCGACCCTCAGAGATGATCAACACCTTCAGTGTTCTTCCCGGATGCCCAGCCGGTATGGCTCACCCTGGTTTCCCTTTCCATACGGCCCAGGACTCTTGCTTTGCTACATCTGCCTGACAGCAGCCTTTCCTGGTTCCAACAATATCTCTATGAGCTCAAGAAATAATAGTTCTTAGACTCTTCAGCCCCTAGATGAAACTATCTTCAATTGCATTCTTGCCAATCTGACAACTTCAGGTTCCAAGGCCTCCATGCTGGGGTTTGGCGCAGCACAGATGGGGGGAGAAGGGCTGGGGTCCTTCCAGGATCTGAGGCGCCTGTCACAGCTTTCTTCTGCAGCAAGCTCTTGTCGTCTGAGACTTTGAGATCATCGCTGCAGAGCTGGGGTGGGGACATTGTGGAGGCTAAAGAGGAGACCAGATCCCTGAGGACATCAGGGTGCTGCCTTCTCAGGGGTGTTGGGCCAGTGGCAGGGTCACCAACCCTGGGGACCGTGCTTAGAGCAGCTGGTGTTCCGTCTTTCCCTACCTCAGTGTAAGAGGCAAGGAACAAGGTGCCTGATTTTGATCTGTTTTCCACGTTTCTTCTAGGTGGATAACTTGCCTGTCATGGGGGAGTCTGAGCCCTAGGCCTGCTCCTCTGAGTTGCACACGAGACCCTCTTGGGAACAAGAACATCTATTTCTCTTCTCCAACCTGTCTGGAAGGTGAGGCTGCTAGCTCTCAGGCTGCACGGCCACCCATATCCCTTCTCCCTTCTGGGGCCTCATGTCTGTCCTTTGTCACAACCTTGTTACAAAGCTTGTTGCAGAGGAAGCATGAAACCGAAAGGCCTAGATGACAGATGCTTGGCCTTTGTGACATCACGTGGTCATGGACCATGCTAGCGCCCAGAGAGGGCTACAGGCTGGCTGTGTGTCCCTCACAGCTGAACACTCCTGGAATTAAATGTCTACTTCCCTTGTGGGCACTGCCATGACATGGTTACCGCCACGGTGACTGCACATCACTGGTCATATTGCCCCTTGACCTGCCACTGTCACTGTGAGTCCATGCTGTTTGGGAGCTGCGCTCAGCCCTGGGCACACAGCATTGCTGCTATCTCTGCCAAGTCCGGGGCACCAACCCTCCCTGCCAGGGACAACCATGCACCTTCTGAATAGACCGTCTCCTAGAAGGACAAAGGAATTGTCTAAAATTACACAAAACTTACTTTAAAACAACAACAAAAATATTATGAGAAATAAGGATATTTTATAAGGACAAAGGGTAAATGAATCAGGAAAATGTAAAACCTACTGACATACATGCACTTAAGAAAAGAGTACAGAAACACAGGAAGCAAAACCTGACAGAAATGAAGGGAGACATGAATAATTCAGCAATGAGAGGTGGAGACTTTAATACCCTACTTACACTAATGGGTATAACTAGACACAAGATGACAAGGAAATAGAAAATATGAACAATATTATAAACCAAATACACCTAAAGGACACATATAGAACACTCCATTCAACAGCAGAATATGCATTCTTCACAAATGTACATGGAACATTTTCTAAGACACTATGCAAAGCCATAAAATAAACATCAATAAAATTAAAGGATTAAAATAACACAGAGAATGTTTTCTCATCATAATAAAAGGAAATTAGGGATCATGAAAGCAAGAAATCTGGGAAACTCATAAAAAATGTGAATGTTAGAAGAACACTCTGAAATAATAAAAGGTCGGGGGAAAAAAACACAAATAGTATTACACAGTATTTTAAGATAAATGAAAAAGTAGACAAAACCTAAAACTGATGGGAGTCATTGAAAACCGTGCTCTGAAGGAAACTTATAGCAGAATTCTATCCATGAAAAAGCAGAAAAATCTCAAACCAACTAAATGCCTGTTAAAAACTTTTAAATGGAAATGGCTGGTCTGACCCATCTGAGCAAAGAATATCAGTTGGGGCAAAAATAGCCTTGCTGAAAAAAGGCTTGGAAAGGATACACTTTGGGGTTTGGGACTGAGACAATAGTTTTGGGAATCTAGAAGGCAATGTGGGTGCTCAGGGCCAGGCACATGATCAGGAGTGACACAGGAAGACCCTAAGCTCTCACCTCTGACCTTCAAACTCTGCAGAAGAAGAAAGTAGAAAGAAGTTGTCATTAGTTTAAAATAATTGGTTATAAGATGTTCTTTACAAGCTTCATGGTAACCAAAAACCAAAATCCTGTAATAGACATGCACAAAATAGAAAGCAAGAAGTTGAAACATACTCCCAGAGAAACTCACTTTTACACAAAGAAACCCAGGAAGCACGGAAGAAAGGAAGAGAAGACCACACGAGACAATCAGAAAACAAATAGCGAATTGGCGATAGTATGTCCTTACCTGTCAACGACACTGAAGGTAAATGGATCAGATGATCCAATCAAAAAACAGATAGCTGAACAAATTAAAAAATAAGAGCCAACTGTAGGCTTCCTACAAGAAACCCACTTCACTTATAAAGACACATAGAGATTGAAAATAAAGGGACTGGAAAAGATATTCCATGCAAATAGAAACCAAAAAGAGCAGGATTAGCTGCACTTATATGAGACAAAGTAGATTTCAAGACAAAAACTGTAAAAGAGACAATAAAGTTAATTATGTAATCACCAATTCTTTAAGATAATGTAACTATTATAAATATATATGTACCCAGCATTGGAGCACTCAGATATATAAAGCAAATATTATTAGAGACACAAACCCCAATAAAATAATAGCTGGAACTTTAACACCCACTGTCAGCACTGAACAGATCATCTAAACAGAAAATCAACGAAGAACCATCAGACTTAGTCTACACCATAGACTAAATGAACCTAACACATATTTACAGAATATTTTGTCCGACAGCTTCAGAATATACATCTTTCTCCCCAGCACATAAAACAGTCTCAAAGATTGACCATATGGTAGGCCACAAAACAAGTTTCAAAAACCATTTTTTAAAACATGAAATTACATTGAATATGTTTTTCTATGGGATACAACAAAGGCAGCACCAAGGGGGAAGTCTATAGCAATAAACACCTACATAAAAAGTAGAAAAACTTCCAATAAACAGCCTAATGTTGCATCTTACAGAAATAGCAAAGCAAAAGCAAAACCCAAAATTCTTAGAAGAAAAGAAATAATAAAGACCAGAGCAGAGGCCGGGTGTGGCGGCTCATGGCTGTAATCCCAGCACTTTGGGAGGCCGAGGCAGGCAGATCACCTGAGGTCAGGAGTGTGAGACCAGCCTGCCCAAAATGGCAAAACCCAGTATCTACTATAAACACAAAAACTAGCTGGGCATGGTGGCTGGTGCCTGTAATCCCAGCTACTTGGGAGGCTGACGGAGGAGAATTGCTTTAACCTGAGAGGCAGAGGTTACAGTGAGCTGAGATTGCGCCATTGCACTCCAACCTGGGTGACAGAGCAAGACTCCATCTCAGAAAAAAAATAAAAATAAAAATAGAACAGAAAAAAATGAAATTGAGACCAAAAAAAAACATACAAAAGACCAATAAAATTTCCATAGTACCCAGCGCAATCTACAAGGCCAATGCAATTCTTATCAAAATACCAATGATGTTCTTCACAGAAATAGAAACAGAAATAATTCTAAAATGTATATGAAGCCACAAAAGACCCAGAGTAGTCAAATAGCCAAAGAAATCATGAACAAAAAGAACAAAGTTTGAGGCATCATGCTGCCTGACTTCAGGTTATACAACAAAGCCACAATTACCAAAACAGCATGGTACTGGCATAAAAACAGACACATAGACTGATGGAGCAGAATAGAAAACCAAAAAACAAATCCGCATAATTACAGTGAACTCATTATTGACAACGGTGCAAGAACATACATTGGAGAAAGGATCATCTCTTACATAAATGGTCCTGGGAAAATGGAGTATCCATATGCAAAAAATGAAACTATTATAGATATCTATCTCTCACCAAATAAAAAACCACATAAAAATGGATTAAAGACTTAAGTCTAATACCTGACACTATAAAATTACCAGAAGAAAACACTGGGGAAGTGCTCTATGACACTGGTCTGCATAAAGATTTTTTGTGTAAGATCTCAAAAGCACAGGTAATCAAATTAAAGCAGACAAATAGGATGACATAAAGCAAAAACGCTTCTGCACAGCAAAAGAAACAACCAAGTGAAGAAACAACCCGTAGAACGGGAAAAAAAAATTTGCAAACTACACATCTGACAAGTATTAATAACCAGAATATACAAGGTGCTCAAACAATTCAATAGTAAGAAAGCCATAATCCAATTTAAAATGGGCAAAAGATCTGAATAGGCACGTTCCAAAAGAAGACATACAAATGGTGAACAGGTATGTGAAAAAATGCTCAGTGTCACTAATCAGAGAAAAAAGGCAAATTAAAACTACAATGAGATATCATCTCACTCCAGTTAAAATGAATTTTACCCAAAAGTCACGGAATAACGAATGCTGGCGAGGGTGTGCAGAAAGGGAAAGACCTGAACACTGTTGGTGGGAATATAAGTTAGTGCAACCATTATGGAGAACAGTTTGGAGCTTCCTCAACAAAGTAAAAACAGTGGGATCCAGCAATCCCACGGCTGGGTATACACCCCAAAGAAAGGAAATCAGTACATTGAAGAGATCTGTACTCCCATGTTCACTACAGCACTATTCACAATAACCCAGATTAAGGATTGACCTGTGTCCATCATTGGATGGATGGATAAAGAAAGTCTGGTACATACCTGACCGACTGGCAGAAGCTGGTCAGTAGAACCGAGGATGCCACGAGGAAAGCTGGCGTGGCCCGCAGCAAATCCAGCAAGGAAATGCAGAGCCATGTGCTCCCGAAGGCCAAGACCCGGGACCAATGCTGTTCTGTCGCGGCGAGGCTCATCATCTATTTTCCAGACATTCCTGACAAGAAACCTCAAGTTTCCGTCAGTGATCCTAGGAAGGCTCTCCGGAGCCTGCCACGCTGGCCGGCTGCGGGAGCCACGGGAATTGTCCTCCCTCGACGGGACAGCCCATGAGCGGGGTGGGCGGCCTTGGCGCTATTGGGCAGCCAATGCTCCTCTCGGGCAGCTGCCCGGGGAACCTCGGGGAGGCCTCTCGGCTTGACTGTGGCGCCTAAGGCAGGTCTACAGACCCGGCTGCAACTCCATAGGTGGCAAGGCAGCAGCAACATTACGTCCAGCAGGCGGCGCTACAGCCGCAGCGGTTCCAGGCTCAGCAGCGTGACGCGCAGCAGCAGTTCCAGGCAGCGGTGCAGGTGCAGCAACAGCAGCAGCATCCAATTGCACTGAATCATCAAAACCAGCGACAGATACAGCAGCAGTCGGATGCTGCTGCAGGAGCACAGCTGCGGCAACAGGAGCAGCAGCAGCAGCAGCACGGTGTGCGGACCCAGTACAAATACAGCAGCCAGCAATGCAGTAGCTGCAGCCTGCCGCCTCCCAGGTCCTGCCCCAGCAGCCGCAGCAGATACATCACCCACAGCACCACTAACAGCTGCCAGAGTCCCGGCAGCCTCCAGTTGCTCAGAGCCCACCACCGCAGCTCCCGCCACAGTCACAGTCAGACCGAGCCTTTGGTGTGGCAAGTGCACGCCTTCCCCGGACAGATGCTGTGTGCCCAACATGCCTTCTGGACGCTCTGACAGAGCGCTCTCGGCGGTGTCCCCTGGAGACCCTGTGCCTGAGAGCGCCCTGGAGAAACGCAAGCATGACCTGGAGGTACCCACTCCCCCACTGCCCCCGATGCCACGGACCACACAGCAGCACCTGCCCGGCCGCTCCTGGACGCCGCCCTAGCCCACTTCTGCTCTCTGTCCTGAACCGTTCCCTGCACCACGCCTTGGAGCCGCCCAGCACCAATACCCTTCCAAAGGAGGCAAATCAGATACAAATCTATTTCAGCGAGCAGAGGAGGGACTTTAAATAGAATGGGAGGCAGGTTTGCCCTAAGCAGTTCCCAGCTAAAGTTTAACTGAGTGATTTGGGGGGCTCAAGAAATTTTCCTTTCACAGGCACAAAGGAAGCTCGGGGTCTCCTGAGAGCATCTTGTGTGCCGGCTCGCCGCACCTCCACTCGCTTCTACAGGAGAACACGGAGGACACGAGAGAAACCCTTCACATACGATTCTCGATTCTCTGATCGCAGTTTTGGGTTCAGGCTCCCTGCCTTCGGCATCTGGACGCCGCAGGCGGAAGCGAGGGTTCGGATCCCGGGCCAGGCTGCCTCTGGAGGGAGCGTGGGCCTAGAGGCGGCCGGCTCCTCGCGCCCAGCTGAAGCTCAGCCCGGCGGAGCGTCCGCTCAGCACTGAGGGCGCCCGAGGAGCGGAGGCATTGGAGATCCTGTCCTCCGCACCCCTGCCCGCTCTCAGGTCAGGGCCGCGCCCACGACGCCCTGGCTCTGAGCGCCCTGCGCTCTGCGCCACTGCGGACAGTGCAGCCCTGGCAGGAGCGCCGCACTTAACTGTGCTGCCCACACCCACGACCCCGAGCAGCCCTCTGGCAACGGGAGTTTCCCTCTTTTTGTGTTAATATTTATTTATTTATTTTTTTTGAGGCAAAGTTTGGCTTTACTGTCCAGGTTGGGGGTGCAGTGGCCAGATCTTGGCTCACTGCAACCTCCGCCTCCTGAACTCAAGCGAGTTCAAGCAATTGTCGTGCCTCAGCCTCCTGGATAGCTAGGATTGCAGACCCCAGCACCAGCCCAACTGATTTTTTATATTTTAGTAGAGACGGGGTTTCACCATCTTGCCCAGGCTGAGCTCAGGCAATCCACCCGTCTCGGCCTCCCAAAGTGCTAGGATTACAGGCGTGAGTCACCGTGCCCGGCCTCGTGATTCTTAAAGTTGTGTCACTCCTGTGTTTGTCCCGGGTTCATCACTGCAGCCCCTTCGAGCATCTGGGGCCCGCAGTCCCCTCAGGATGCTGTAAGTGATGGGGCTGGCAGAGTCCAGTCTGGCCCTGGATGCCCAGACCTTAGCTCTCCTCCGACACAGGGTCCTCTTCCTGCACGTGGTTCACACCTCAGCTTCCTGGCAAAGTTCTTGTTCCCAGTAGCAGTTAGTCTGAGCTTAATGCTAAGAAATCGGGGCTGTGGGCCTGGGAGGGTGGGCTGCCAGTGAGGATGGCACTGACCTGACCACCTAGGAAAACGGTGGCAGCCAGGGCTATGGGGCGATGGGGACCTCGTGGGCTGGGCAAGGCCGTCTGGAGATGACTGCTCAGGAAGATGGTGACCTAGCAGGACCAGGCCTCAGGACCCTTCGTGTGGCAGGAGAGGCCAGCAGCTTGCCCCCAGCAGTGTGCTGTGTTTGTGAGGAAGCCCTCTGGTCTCCAAAGAGGGCCTGTGTGGTTTTGCCAGTGGTTTTCTTCCAGAGCAACTGCCAGGTCCTGGAATGAGCAAGACTCAACTGCCCGGAGGAGTCCCCCGCAGACAGCAGGGGCTGGGATTGGACACCTGGTAGCCAGTGGGGAATGCAAGCATGACTTGAGAGAAAAAAAGCCTTATTTTCAGTCTTACAGATAAGGCGATCCTCATTTGTCATGTGCATTTGTTTACCTGCTGAACAGCAAGAAAAGAAGAGATGACAATTTATATATTCATAGACTCAGAAAAAGTGACACTGTGTTTCAAATTTTTAATATATTGATTTTACAGTGCCAACATGGGAGAATTTTGCAGCACGGTAGGAGAAAATAATTTGATTAATTTTATAATTTTACTGAGATTGCTATTTAAAATAATTAGATGTGGGAATACTATAGAAAAATAGGAAAAAGTTCAGGCTGCAGGTGAGTTTTTCAGATGAGTTTCAACAAATATTTTTGAATCTTTGGATAAGATGAAATTATTTTGAATATGTGTGTTTGGGTGATAACAGTTGCCAACAAAAATATGGCTCATACCATCAGTTTTATTTGATTTCAGTACATTTTTTAAAAATGCTACACTACTTTATTCCACATTAGGTGAAATTTATTTTCTCTGAAAGTCAGACTTTATCATGTATAAAAGAAACACATTCTGGATATGTAGGCAAATTTGATTTATTATCTGATTATAGGCGTGTCTGACTGTAACTGGCATTGTTTGGATACAGGAGAGTTAATTAATCATCATTAATGAATCACAATTAACATGTGCATACAGTTGAATGCTACATCTTTACACCGGAAGAAGCAGTGGATGCCATGAGAATAGCACGAATTTTGGAGTAAAATAGTTCTGGGTTCTCAATCCCTTCTCTGGTATCTACCAACTCTGTGTCCGTAGGCAAGTTAATTGCTATCACTTTCCTTATCCATAAAGGGAAGAATACTGACATCTATAAGATACGGCTAGAGTGAAGTTTCATGAAATGACGCGTGTAAATAACATGGCAGAGTGCCTGGGGATACAGCATAATTCAACACAATACCTACTGATATTAATAGTATCCAGTTAGAAATTATTATTATTATTATTATTTTTGAGACAGAGTCTTGCTGTGTCACCAGGCGCCAGGCTGGAGTGCAGTGGTGCAATCTCGGCTCACTGCAACCTCAGCCTCCCGGGTTCAAGCAATTCTCCTGCCTCAGCCTCCCGAGTAGCTGGGACCACAGGCATGCGCCACCAAGCCCAGCTAATTTTTGTATTTTTTTAGTAGAGACGGGGTTTCACCATGGTGCAATCATAGCTCCCTGCAGACTTCATCTCTCAGGCTCAAGCGATCCTCCCACCTCAGCTTCCTGAGTACCTGAGACTACAGGTGCACACCACCACACTCAACAAATTTTTAAATTTTTTGTAGACATGGTGGTCTCACCTTGCTGCCCAGGCTGGTCTCAACTGCCAGTCTCAAGCAATCTTCCCGCCTCAGCCTCTCAAAGTTCTAGGATTACAGGTGTGAGCACTGTGCCCAGCCAAGATTCTTGATACAGGTAAAATGAAACTCTTTTTTTCAAGCCACTGAATTTTGGTTTTTTTTCTTTATTCCTGAGCACATCTCTAACAAATGGTGCAGCTATTACTGGGCAAAAAAGTAATTTATGTAAAGACTATACTGGATCAGTGTTTACCATATTAGCATAGTTTTAGCGTAGAAATCATCACACAGTGCTAGTTTTCCTTACTTTCTGCCCACCCATTAAATATTAGTCCACATAATCTTCATGAAAGGATTTTGAGGAACAATTTTTTAAAAGTACATTCTGTCTGGTCAATCATAACTCGATTCAAAACCCCATTCTGCCTTTTGCTCGCTATGTGGTCCAGGGCACACTGATGAACTCCCAATCAGGCCACAGTTTCCACACGTGTAAAATTGTCATAGCTACCTTCCCAGACTTTTTCAAGGAAAATAAAAATAATATTATTGATAAATAAATGTAAACTATTTAGGAGAAACCTTAGTTCAAATTATGAAGCATTTAATGTGTTACACTTTCCTCAAAGCTTCATGTTGTTCATATTACCCTGCCCCTGTGAAAGTTACCTACTGAAGTGTGAGCCCGCTATTCTAAATTGCTCTCTCCTTTCTCCACCCTAAAAAAAATAAGATTTTTAACCCTCTGTTAAATCTGTAAAAATTCGAAGATTAATTCCTATTAAAATGGTCACAGCTATTAAAGTTTAAAACAAGCTAAGGATCCCATACCTTGGGACCGGAGTGCTATGGATTTGGTTTTTCTTTTTTTTCTTAGAGTTTGAAATATTTGCTTATATATAATGAGTTAAGTTGGGATGTGATCCAAGCCTAAACAGAAAGGTCATTTATGCTTTTTTTTTTTTTTTTTTTTTTTTACCATTTAACTTGTTTTAATGTTTCTTCACAAATGGTGAAAAATACTAAAGTAAGACAAGGAATAATCATAATGTTGTGGCCAAAATTATAAATATGGAATTATAAATTTAAAACATTTTCTGGTTTAAAAAATAAATCTGGTAGTCAATGCAGCTCTGCGGGGTCTCTGCATCTAATAGGGCCGATCTCTGCGCTCCTGACGGTGCTCGCCTTTATCCATTTTTCCAGGTCCTCCACGTCCTCCTCTTCTTCCTCCCATCTGTTCCATCAAAGGTCCAGGGGGCCCCCCCAGGGCCACCTCGTCTTCCTCCACCAAAGCCACCTCGGTCCATGCCCCGGCCACCACGGAAGCCACCTCTGTCTCCACCACGGCCACCTCTGAACATCTCCACCGGGACCACCACGATCCATTAGGCCACCTCTTCCTCCTCGCATGCCACCAGGGCCACCTCTGCCACGATCACCACCCGGGGGCGGGGAAGGGTGGCGGGGAGGAAGCCTTCAGGCTTTGGGGCCTTACACTGGTTGCACTCTGTTCTCCAGGCGAAGTTCTGGTTTCCACAACCCGGATTGGGACACTGCCAATCTCCAGCTCGGTGCTGGACGTTTCCTCCTCCAGAGGGGTTCCCCTCGGGAACCCCGGGGTCCTCTGGGAGGGAAGCCTCCTCTATCTCCTCCACGGCCTCCCATGCGACCCATGGATCCCCCAGGACCTCCTGGGCCTCCTGGACCTCCACGGAGTGGTGGTGGCATCCCTCTGCCCTCACGGGGTGGCATACCACCCCCGCATACTGTTCATTGGAGGCTTCTTCCGAGCAAGAGAGACTTTAAGTTTGCTCCCTTGAAGTCTTTACCGTCAAACCACTCCACGGCAGCCTTGGCAGTAGGTGGGTCTTCATAGGATACTGTGGCATCGCCTGTGGGCTTTCCCGTTTCCTTGTCCAGGTAGATGTGGATCATGGGTTGCCCAGTCCTCTTGTTCATCTTAACAACCCCACACTGCTTAAAGAAGTCTGCCAGATCATCTAAGAGTTACATTATCATTTAATCCTTGTACATAAATTGCACTGTTGTCAGAATCTTCATCTGGATCTACAGGTGGGCCTAGATCAAGATCTGGTCCTTCGTCCATGGGTCCACCAGGCTTATTGAAGCCACTTCGCTCTCCAGCGCCCTTTCCACCCGCGTCCTCCTCCCCCGCCCACCTCTGCTCATGCCTCCACGATCAAATCCCCCTCTTCCCCTGCCCCGGTTATAGGGCCACTCATGCTCCGGTTCTCTCCTGGTCCGGAAAATCCTCCAGACTCCTGCTCATAAACACCCATGCTACTGGGGGTGGTCCTGTTGGAATGAACTCTTGCTGCCCGTAGCTGCTGCTCTGTTGGCTGTATTGACTTGGAGCCTGGCTGTAGGATCCAATCTGGGGTGGGTAACTAGTGGGAGGCTGCTGCCCATAGCTGCTTTGTTGACTGGCCATAGGTGTTCTGCTGAGAGTAACTGCTCTTATCATAACTAGTTGGCTGTGTAGAGGAATAGCTGGTAGGAGGGTAGGACGGAGGTGCGGTGACTGGCTGCATGGGGCAGCTCCCAGGTACCTGGGGGATAACTGTAGTTACTCTGTCCATATCCTAGGCTGGGCTGGTTGTAACCTCCTGTGCTAGACTGAAGTTGACTAGTCTCAGTGGGCTTGTTACCATCCTGTGGTCTTGTAGGTGCAGTGGCCGCTGGCTGCTGTCCATAGGCTGGATAAGCAGGCTGAGTGCCATATGCAGACTGAGCTGCGTAGGAGGCCTGGGTGGTGGTGACTGTAGCAGTGGTGGTATCATAAGCACCAGTGCCATACCCCTGGACAGGCTGGCTGTATGCCTGGGGGGGCAGTTGGAGTAGAATAACCAGTGGGAGGCTGTCCATACGAAGTTGCATAGGCGGTCTGCCCATAAGTTGTAGTGGTCTGAGCCTGGGTATAGCTAACATCAGTAGGCTGTCCATAGGTTCCAGAGCTTTGTTGCCCATATGCCTGGGTGGTCTGTGCATATCCTTGAGTGGGCTGGGCGGTGTAAGCACCTGTAGCCCTGCTGCGCTGCAGCTTGACTATAGGTACTGTAATCCGTGGACGCCATTTCTCTCCTTCCTCCTCGTTTTCTCAACGTCCGTCTCCAAGGTCATTTATGCTTTGTGCACGCCTTATACAAATACCCTAAACAACCTGGACATAATATTTGAAATAATTTTTGCATAAAACACAAATCTGACTGCACTTTTGACTGACCCATCACCTAAGATCAGATGTGGGATTTTCCACTTATGGTATCACGTTAGCACTCAAAACGTTTCAGATTTTGGGCATTTCAGATTTCAGTATTTTGGATTAGGATGCTCAGTCTGCATGTTATTCTACCTAGGATTTTTCTGTATCTAATGGTAGACTCTAATGACTTTGAAAAGATAAGAGAATCATTTTCCCCTTTGCCAGGGAAGAATATATTTTTTTCTCTCTGAAGTGTGAAATCACACTCGGTAAATGTTTACCCATCCATGTACTACTCTAATGCGGCTACATTATTATTGAGCACTTACATGCCTAGATTCAGCTATTGAAAACGTATATTAAGTCTGCAGAAGGCCAAAAATATGCACATTTAGATGGACTAGGGAGGCGGGGGGCAAGCAGATGAGGCTGCAGCCTGCACTCTACAGTGGGCCAGCTCGAGTATGGATGGACAGAGGCAGCAGGCTAGGGGTTGACGTGGTTCTCATGCCTCCAGGCCTAAGAAGCTACATGTGGGGCTGAGGGACAAGGGCAGTGCCGCAGGGGCACAGAGCTGGTGTCCCAGGGGCTGGGAATTTCTGCCAATGTTAGGGTGGAGGCTCGGGTCCCACTGTGTGTAGGATGCAGGAAGGGCTGAGTGTGGGATGGAGTCCACACTTGTCACTCTTCCTGAATGTCTGCATTTCGTGTTAAGCTCTTGCCTCCAGCCCTGGCCTCGGGGGTTGGGGTTCAGAAGGAGCTTCCACAGTGGCACTGGGTCTGAGGAGCCGGGGAGCCCATCCCTGGTGCTCAGCAGTCCCCGGATCCTTCCAGGTGGGTGACCCTCTGTCAGCGAGGCCTGGGGCTCAAGGCCGTCAGGGTTCTCACGGGGCGGGCTGCAGCTGCTGCTGGCTGTGCTGCAGGGCTCCATTGCATCCCCTGATATGGGGACACCATTTTCACATAAAACCACACTCTGAGCGGATGTAAATTTGGGAAACACTTCAGCTGAGGACAAGCATGGACTGTAGAAGGAGCAGCTGCCCTGGACAGTCCAGCCTGGCTCAGACCAAGGCCTGGCAGACCCCCAGGGACACATTCCTCCTTTATGCAGTGGGGCCTCAGGCAGCTTCCCTGGGGAGTCCCTGACCTGGGCTCTCCTATGCCTGGAACCAGTCAGGGAGGGAGCTGCTCCCCATCCCTGGAGAGGGCGCCCTGGACCCTAGTTGGGGGGCCTGGTGTTGGCAGGGGATGGTTTCAGAGCCGGAAGAACATGTGTGCGCTGAAGGTGGCAGTGCTGGGATGGCAATGGGTCCGGCAGGGAGCGTGGGGGTGGGCGGACGTGGGGTGCCAGAAGCCAGGAGGAGGCAGGAGGGGACAGCATTGTGCCTAGAACCTGGGAAGGGACTGGAGGGGGTCCCTGAGGTAGGTCCCCCAGTTTAAAGTCTCAGGTGCCCTCTGCTGTGGCCACAGATGTCCAGGGAACTGGAAAGCCCCACTGCATGGAGTTGGGTGGGGCAGGGCTGGACACTCACTGGGGGCACCCCCAAGTGCAGGGTGTGCCGCTGGGGAGTTGGCCCAGGGGTGCAGCTGCTCCCCCGGCTGACAAAGATTCACCAATGGCTGCCATGGCTCAGATGTCCCTCTCATGGCCATGGCTTGGGGGATGCAGTGGAGAATGGGTACAGGCTCACAGGTCAGTGAGGACCGTGGGAGGTGTCGGGCACTCGGGGGGATGGGGAGTAGCACTGGGTAGGCCCCTGGCTGAGCCTGGACGATAATGGGGCAGGTGGGAAGGGCAGGGAGTACCATGTGCCCGGTCGTGCACTGCAGACACTGGGGCTCCCCTGCTGCCCATCCTGGCGGCCAGAGTGAGGATGTTCTGTGCTCCTTGAAGGACATCAACCTCCTCCCTTCCTGGAACCTTGGACGAGGCATGCCTGTCTGGGCCCCCCCACCGGTCTCATAGGGTCTGGTGACTATGGCAGAGGGACAGTGCCACTCTTGGCCCAGGCTGCAGTGAGTGCTTGGCCAACCTGGCCACAGGCTGGTCACTGGGGGACCTGGTGTCTGCTGCCCATAGGCCTAAGAACCCCAACACCAGCCCCAGATGCAGAGGGACTCTCTGGAGTGTCAGCACCAGGAGGTGGATAGGGGCTGCAATCCCCCCACCCTAGGCTGGGACAGAGGATGAACCAGCCCCCACCCCTTGCCCACCCAGAATTCCCCAGTGGCTGTTGTCACCCTGCACACAAGAAGCTGTCCCAGGCTGTCACCATTTTACACTGCCCAGGCCCTCCCCTTTGAATCCCTGATTAGCGACCATGGCCACCCTAGTCCCTCCCACTAACCCTGGGCAGAGCACAGGGACCCTGCCCCCATCTGCACTGCTGCCCACCCCCCACCCCCCGGTATGGTGCATACTGGGCTGGCGGGGGATCCTAGGATGGTGCATTCATGGGGGAGCCCCAGCACCCGGGCAGTCGGGGGCCAGGGGAGGAGATGCCCCTGCTGGGCACAGCACAGTCACTGCAGACAGTGGGTCTGCCTCAGCATTGAGGACCCACCAGCACACAGTAGGTGCTCAGTAAATGCTAGAGGAGTAGGCGAGTGTCCGTGTTGTGCGAAACTCCTGTGCCCGGGAACCCTGCCCAGACTCCAGCACTGTGGCGTCCATTTCTTCCATCTCGAGGCCCCCTCAGTGACACCCTGAGGCCCCTTTATAAATGTGTTTCTTCCAGGTCCATGTGGACCTCAGGGCCCACTGGGATACCCCAGGACCTCGAAGTGTCAAGGTCCGCCAGGCTGGGGGGTAAAGAACTGTGTGGAAGGGAGTGAGATGGGGTCACTCCCGCCTCCCTCCCCTGCTGCTTCCACCCCGCCTCCCTCCCCTGGCCACTCTGTCCTCCTCTAATTCCAGGGCGCAGATGGAATTCAGGGTCTCAAGGGCCATAAGAGTGCAAAGGTGACCACGACTTCCCAGCACCTCACTCCTGCCATCGCCGCTCCTCAGCCTGCCCCTGGCTCCTGAGCCCGCCCCTTGCTGCACCCATGCTCCTCAGATCCTCCACTGGAGCCCCCGGCCCCTCTATCATCCGTGGGGTCCTCTCACCTCCACCTTTCTCAGGGGAGGGACGGCCGTTGAGGCTCACAGGTGACACAGGTGTGAAAGGAGTCAGGTTGAATAGAGACCCTACATGGGCCCCAACCCCATGTCCTAATGATTCTCCACTCTGGAGCCCCCAAGCACCGGTTCATTCCCCAGAGGCCCTGGGCTCCTCAATTCCAGTGCTGTGCATCCTTGGGGGCCTGGTCCCTGCAGGACGGCAACCCCAGTCTGCGTCACGCTGGCCCTGGACTTGTCACACCCTTTATACTCCCATGGGCCCCCCTCTCCTGCAACAGCTCCTGGGATCTGCCAGCCCCACTCAGCCTCACTGGAGCCTTTTTCTCCTCGGGGGCCCAGACCTCATCTCCAGTCCTCCACACTCACCTCCCCCAGCCTCTCACTCAGGGCGAGGTTGCAGCCCTGGTTCCACAGGAGAGGATGGTCCCAAGGGGCAAAAGGAACACAATGAACAGACTAGAGACCCTGAGCCCTCCTAGGACTCAAGGCAAAGTGACGACGGGAGGAGATCTGTGCCTGGTCCCTCTGGGGATGTGAGCTCTACGGTCAGGGCAGGTGTTGGGGGTGCCCACAGCGGACATCGGCCAGTCGATTGAAAATGGCCATGCATTAATTATGCTCCTCTCTCTGTATATGGCACCTTCTGGATGCTGATGGGTTGAGGCGGGTATAGAAGCAGGGAAGGAAAAGCTGCTGATGTGGAGAGTTGACTGGAGATGAGGTACAGAGTGGCTACAGGCAAAGTGAATGTGCCAGACTCAGAGTAGCAGCAGCTTCGAGATGGGAGCGTCCAACAGCAGTGAGACCCGTGGGCTCCAGGGCTGGCTCTCCGCAGTTGTCGCCGTGTGCAGGTGCCGTGCTGACATGTCCTTTCCGTCCTGTGAGGCGGGTGTGGATGGTCCTGTTTTGCACGTGAGACTTTGCAGAGGCCCAGGGAGGCTTGGTCATCACATGGCCAGTGACAAGCAGGCGGGGGCTGAGCCAGGGCAGTCTGCCTGCAGAATCGCTGCTCCCAACCCCGGGCGCCCCACAGCTGCCCCCGGCAGGAGGAGCCTTGCAGCATCAGGGAGGAGGAAGACAGGGGGGGGGAGTCGGGGTGATGTGCCACGTGGACACAGGGTAGGGCCTGCAGGGGGAACCATCTTGATGGAGCAGGAGTGGGTACTGGGACAGATGGTGGTCAGCAGGTGGGCTGCAGTGACCCTGAAGGACTTGACGGAGCTGCAGACACAGGGAAGCAGGATCCTGGTACTAGAATTGGGGAAAACTTCGCTCTCTGGAAGGAGAGACTGTAAAAGGCGGCTGTGGGGCAGGAGATAAGCGGGGGAGGAGCTGGGGTGCAGAGGGGTGCATCGAGGAATGGGGCATGGCCCTCACATGTGAGGGTTGGGGTCTCCAGAGTGGAGTGGCACCTGGGCCTCCCTCCCTCTCCTAATTGCTCCCTGTCCCTCCACAGGGCAAGCTGGGTGTCCCTGGTCTGCCTGGCTACCCCAGATGCCAGGAGCCCAGGGTGACACCGGGTGTGTGCCCCTCCTCCGTTTTACTTCCCTGACTTCAGATTCCAGGGAAGCACAGACTAGCAGAGCAGCGGGGAGGCCCTCAAGAGTTCTTTAGCCGGCCCCCAATCTACCGAAGAAGACAGGCCCCCGAGAGCAGCACCACCTCTCGAGGCCACCTCATTACGGGCAGCACCGAGGTCTCCATGCTGCCACCTCCGTGGCCTCTGCTGGCCCCCCTCTGCCCCTTCCTGAGTCGGACTTCCCCATACTTCTCAATTTCCCCCCTTCTCCATCCTCACATCCTGGGATTTCCTGGCTTTCCTGGAGTAGTGGGGGAGAAGGAGCCTGGGGCAGCTGGGGGCAGGGGAGAGGGTGTGGGGGGGGAGGGTGGGAGGGGCTGGAGGGGGCTCCGTGGGCAGTCGTAACCCAGGGGATGTCCACTCCCTTCCCACCAGGGCCTGTGGAGGAAGTCAGGGCCTTGGTGAGAACAGGGCCTCATGGTAAGTGCAAGGGAGAGAAACGGGGGCTCAACGTCCAAAGGGGTTTGTTTGGGTGTTTCTGAGAACCCCACTCCCCCCCTCTAGGGACCACAGGGTCAGCGGGGTCCCCAGGGTGCCACTGGGAAGTCTGGAGCTAAGGTGAGTGGTTCGCTGCAAGGTTCCTTCTGTCCCTGCCCACCCGAGTCCCAGCTCTTGCTTAAGCCCCTGACCTTGGGGGACAGCTGGGGAGAAGCTCCTCCCCCTCTCTGTTTCCCCCATAGGGAATATCGGGGATGATGGCCTCCATGGGTCCCCCAGAGAGAGGGCATGTGTGGTGTGAGTGTCCTCTCTGTCCACCGCTCCCCAGGGAGTCTGGGTGAACCAGCTCCTTCCTCACCCCAGTGGGAACCCCAGCCCCTGCCCCCACACTCCTGACTCAGCCCACCTCTGTCCCTAGGGTCCTCCTGACTGATGTGTGTGGCCCTCTGCCTCCCTTCCCCAGGTCATACACTCTAGTCTTTTCTCAGGGGCCAAGAGAAGCCCCTTCCCCGGGGAGGCCTCCCAGTGTCTCACGGCGGTGACCCTGAAGCTGTCATCCGGGCCTCTGCCCCAGGTATGGCCCCTAAGCAATGACCTCTATTTCTGTGTCTCCTCCAGGGCCACAAGGTGCCCTGGGAGGCATTGGGAACCTGGGTCCCCCTGGAGAGATGGTCACTGGGAAGGGGTGAATGGACAAGTATTTCGGGGTGAGGGATGAAAGTTGGTTTTCTGCCAACTTTTGTTGGGAAGACAAAAAAGAATGAGGTGTGTGGAATACCAAAATTTTTTTGAGGGGGGAAAAGGTTTTTGACCTACAATCTCTTTGCAGGGGGAGCCAGGAGAGTCAGGATCTCCAGGGATCTAGGGTGAACCAGGTGTCAAGGTGAGTGACAGCTCCAGGGCTCTACTCCCCCAGTCCCCTTCACCCCCTCACTGCACCCCACTTTTCCTGTGACCTCCTTGAGCTGGAGCTCCTCTGCGGCCAGGAGTCTCTGTTCCAACCTTCCCCCTCTTACCTCTTCCTCTCTTACCTCCAAGGGAAAGGGACTAGGGTGTCCCCTTATAGGCTGGGACTTTCTGTGTCTGTGTGAGGGCCGTCGGGGGGTGGCTGAAGGTGTCTTGGAAGCAGAGGCTGCACCCCCTAATCTTCAAGACCCCCGGCCCATCTGTGCCCTCCACTTGTTCTGCAGCATCCACATGGGGAGCATGGGGGAGAACATAATCGGGGCAGCTGGGAGAGGCAGGACCACCAGGGCCTAAAGGACCCTTGGATCAGGTGACGATGGCCCCCAAAGGGAACCCTATGATTTTGAGGGCATGGAGGCTGAGTCCTCTCAACCCCTGTGAATGACAGCCCTGGGAATATGGGTGTCTGTGAGAGAGGATCTTGGAGTGTGGGGGAGCCCAGGAGTGGGGGGGATGCCTGGGAGGGAGGCTCTGGGAATGGGGTCTCCTAGGAGGATGCATGGGGTCTGGGATCCAGAGAGAGAGAGCTGCCCTGTGGCTAGTCCGCTAAAGCATCAGAGGGCATTCGATGAGTGCATGAGGTGGGGAGGGCGCAGAGACCCTCTTCCTAGGGAGGCGGCGGGCGCTGCCTGTGCAGAGGGAGAGGAGGGCAGTGCCTGTGAGTCTCTGGTGAGTGGGGTTGAAGGGGCTGTGACCTTGGTCTTCATTTTGTCTTTGGATCAGGGTCTTGGTTTTCCCGGAGACCGTGGTTCCCTTGGAAAAGGTGACTCGGGTGAATCTTAGGGAGGGGGAAGGGTTAAGGAGAGTGGGGTTTCTGTGAGGAGCCTCCATGTGGCTAAAGGGCTCGGGTGCTGGGAAGCTGGGGATATGACAGGACCAGCAGGGCGATGGGGAGGATTGGCAGTTTTAGGGGTGATGCCGGCCAGGTTGGGGCCACCTCTGCCTTGCTTCACCGCTGCAGTGCCAGGACAGTACTAAGGGTGACTGTAGAAAGGACGGTGAACCAGGGGCAGCCTGTGAATGACCAGTGACCCCACCACCCGCACTGAGCCCCAGCCTTCAGCCCCTTACCCCCTCTTCTGTGCCTCACTCCTGAGGGGTCCCTTGGCTAGAGGCCAAACACTCCCCCCACCCCAATTCCACTTTCCCTAGGGGATCCCCCTGGTCCTGCTGAGGAAAATGAACCCCGTGGACCACTTGGTAGGTGGGTGAGTGAGGTGGGCTCTGGGACCTTGGGAGGCCGATCCTGGCCCGTGTGGTAGGGAGTGGCCAATGGCAGGTGACGTGGGCAGGGAGATGCCCACAGCAGGGCCTCTGCATCTGTGCGTGTGTGCAGTGTGTCTACAGTGTGTGCATGTGTGCAGTGTGTGTGCAGTGTGTGTGCCTGTGTGTGTGTGTGTGTGTGTACCACAGGAAGGGGAATTGTGGAGCCTGGCTCCCCAGGGCCTCATGCTCTCTCCCTTCCCATCCCCACCTGCCGGGGCCTGCCAGCATGCTTGGTTCCCCAGGGGCGATGAGGAGTAAAGCCCAGTTGGGGGGAGAGGCCGCCCCTGGGTGCTGGAGCCTCCCCCCTCTGCCTTCCTGCCCCTCAGGCGCCTCTGTCTCCAGATGTCCACCCATCCCCACCCACCTGTCCCATGCTGAGCCCCCTTTGGGCACAGGGTTTCCTATAGCTGTTGGTGACCCCGGGGCTCCAGGGTTCAGCCCCTCCTCCCTCCTCACCCCTTCCACCTTGAACCCCTGCCTCAGTTCACACCCCCTCCACTGCCCTCCAGACACCATATTCCCTGTGCATGTTTCAGGGCCTCCGGGGTGCCGTGGGGTGCCCCAGGGAAGACAGGCCTGGCAGGAAGGCCTGGCGCTGATGGTCTGAGGGACTCTGGGGCCCAGTGTGAGTCACTGCAGGGAGGGCTGCGGGGCTGGGGAGGAGGGTGAACAGCCCGGAGGAGTGCAGTGTGGGGGTGCTCCTCCTCAGCCCTAAGGTTCCCGGGAATCTGCAGGGTCAGCAAGGCAGACCTGGAGCCACAGGGCGGGGCTGGGCCTTCTGGTCCTGTGATGAGTGACTGGGATGGGGTGGTGAGGGGTGAGCCATGGCCCGGCAGGAAGTAGGAAGCGATGGGGAGAATGCTTTCCACCTCTCCCCTGGAGAGAGGAACTTCCTATCTCCCCAGAGGGACCCCCACGGCTTCCTGGCCTTGGGGGCAATGCTGAGCTGAGAGAGAGAAGGGGAGTGACAGCCACACAACCAGGTGTGTCTCCCATCACCCTCAGCCCTGAGGCCTGTGGGACCTGGAGGGTCCTGCTCTGCTCCAGGCCCCCAGGCCTCAGGGTCCCTGCTCAGGGACACCCACAGACCCAGTGCATGGGGCATTCTCTGTGCCTTGGTCCTTCTCCCCCATCCATGTGATGACTCCTGCGTCCCCCCTGACCACCTGCTCCCCAACTCTAGGGCTCACCCAGGTCTCACTGGACTGATTGGGCCCCCTGGGGGAGCAGGAAGAGAATGGGGGATAGGGACCTTCCTGGCCCTCAGGGCTCCCCCTGGACAGAAGGGGAGAGGTGAGTGGAGGGCCTGGTCCTGGGAGGGGGGGGGGGAGGGGTGGGGGATTCAGGTAAGGGTGGGGGTGGGGTTAAAACTAGTTGTGGGTGAGGAAGCAGATGGTCCTGAGTGGAGGGGGAGGAGGGCCCGGTTGAGCCAGGTCCCTCTCTAGGGACCTTCCCTAGGGTACCCCAGGAGCATCCAGCCCCACTGGTCCTGGAGGCCCTCTGACCTCCCCGGTGAGCACTGCCTCTGTTCCTCCACTAAATCTTGGAACTCCACTGTTCCCCTCATATGACCTCCAGCGTAACACGCTGAGTCCTAGGGTCCCCGTTTGTCCTCACACCTCCAGTGCTTCCTCCCCCACACTTCCAGGGCTCCAATATCCCGTGGTTTCCTTAGGCCTCCCCCTCCTGTAGGAACCGGGGCTGCTGTGGCCTCTGGCCCAGGCCTCTGCACTCCTCTGAGTCCTGTCCTTCCCCCTGCTGTGACCATCTCTTTCTTGTTCCTGGTGTCACAGGGACCTGCTGGCCCAAAAGGAGCCTAAGGAGCTACAGTGAGTGACCCCTGTTAGCTCTGTCCTTTGTCCCCTCCCCACTGGACTAGAAACTCTCTCTCCAGAGCAAACAGACTCCCCCAGGGGAGTCCCTAGAGTCCCAGGCAGGAGACTGACTTGGTCCTTCTGTGACCTTGATCCCGTGTGTGACCTCTTGACCTCTCCATGACCTCATTTGTCCTCACCCAACAGGAGAGGACCAGGCTGACCCCAACCAGGGCTGTGCTGGGGGAGGCCTTCTGGGTTTTCTGCAATTTGGCAGCAAGAGGGGGAGCTTGCATGACTCTCTGGGATGATGTCACAGAGGTGTGAGCTGGCCTCTGGCTTCCCCCTCCTCCACCTGTAGTGTACCCCCTCAGGGCCGAGTGGGTTGGGGGTCATGGAAATGAAGAGAAGCCTTTGGGGGAATTCCTACTGGAGGAAGGATAGACAGGACTCAGTCATGGGTCATTTAGGACACTGGGGAGACAGGATGAGGAGACTCAGAGTGCTAGACTAATTCACAGGTTAAAATACCCACGTCCAGCTCTGGCTTGGTGGCTCATGCCTGGAATCCCCGTACTTCAGGAGGCTGGGGCAGGAGGAGGGCTTGAGGCTGGAATTGGAGGCCAACTTGGGGACACAGCCAGGAAAAGAAGTGGCTGCGGGGGGGGGGGGGGGGGCACCCCACCACCGGGTCAAGGTCCTCAGGAGGGACCTGCAGGTGGAGAAATGTATGCGCCTGCCCCACGGGATGCCAGGTCCTACCTGGCCCCCTTGCTCTTGCATTTCCTGGCCCCATCATGTTCATGTGCAGAGACCCTTCCTTGTCTCCGGAAGGGGAACTTGGAACAATTCCCACGGGACCCTGCGAAGGACTGCGGCCGGGATCTGGGTCCCCTGTCAGTACTCAGAGCATGGTCAGGCCCATGGCTCCTGCTCATTGCCCGGGAGCATGGGAGGTCGCCCAGGCGGCGCGCCCGGCAGGGCCCTGCTGTGCTACCCAGAGCCAGGAGGCCTGGTCGCAGTCTCTTGATCCCTCTCTCGCAGGGGATCGCGCAGGACATGGATGCAGAGGACGGTGTGGTGGCTGCGCCTGTGATCCCAACCGCTCGGGTGAGGCGGGAGGAGCATCGGAGCCCGGGGAGGCAGAGGCTGCAGAGAGCTGAGATCGCACCACTGTGCTACAGCCTGGGGTCACACAGCGAGAACCCGTCCAGGAAAGGGAAAGGAAGAAAAAGGAAGAAAGGAAAGGAAAGGGAAAGGAAAGGAAAGAAGAAAAGTGAGAGCACACGGGCGAGAGGCCAGCGTATGGTCTCGGGCTGGCTTCAGTAGTGAGGATGCTCTGATTTGTCGGATCCTGCGCGGTCCCCAGCCTGTGCCTGGCTGCAGTGCCCTCCCCTATGGTAGCTGTCTGCCGGACCATACCCAGCCCCACGCCTGTCCTGCCCCTCTTCCCAGGCAGAGTCGCATGGAAAGACCCGTGGAGGTACAGGAGGGCGGCCCCTGTATCTGTGTCATGCCCAAATACCTTGCCACTAGGACCACGTTGCCTGAGACGCTCATTCCATCTCTCTCCTTAAAGTCTTCACCTTTTAACAGGTCTTACTGGAAACATGTTCAGGACTTTCACGTGGTCCTAAACTTTCGAGAGGAAGGGAGAGAAACTCTTGCCCCCATTGCAGTGATGACACTGCCCGTGGGAGGTGACTTAGGAATCCGCGCGCCCAGGAGGGCCCCTCGGCCAAACTCCGGGGAAAAGTACCTAAAAAGGCCACTATGCGGCGCGCGACGACCGGTGCAAACACCCGCAGGCCGGCTCCAGATCGCAGGCGGCGAGGGCCACCGCCGCCACCGCACGCCCCACCCAGTCTGGGTCCACCTCGGATCGCTGTCCTGGCCCGGGCGGACGGAGGGGGCCTGGTGCTTCCTCGGAGCCCCAGCTTTGGAGCTCCCCCGCGGCCATAGCCAGGCACAGTGCGACCCAAGCAGCAGACGGGGCACTTGGACCATTTACTTGTTCACGGTCTGTGACCTCCGGTCCCACGAGGGTAGCTCCGGGAAGGAGGCCGACTCCCGGTGCGGCTCCCCGGGCCGCGCCTGCGGGGTCCGAGCTCCGGAGAGGACAGGGCCTTTCTCCAGGCGAGGAGGTCGGGGCACCGCGCCAGGACTTCCCCCACCAGGCTCCTGGCAGGCATGGACCTGAAACCTGAAACCAAGAAAGGATTGGGAGAGGACGTGGATGAGTCCCTTTTTAACTCCACTATTTCCGAATGCAATTCTTTCTAAACCTTAAAACAAAGCCCAGAAGCCATCAAGGACGTGACTGAGAAGCAGACCACATGACCACACCAAATTTACCTTCTCCTGCAACGCAACCAAGCCAAAGGACAGCAAGGGGTGTGGGCCGCATTTGTGCAAATCTCTGTATAAGAGCGTCGATTTCAGGCAGGTTCAGTGGCTCATGCGTGTAATCTCAGTACTTTGGGAGGCTAAGGCAGGAGGATCGTTTGAGGCCAGGAGTTGGAGACCAGCCTGGGCAACCATAGCAAGATCCTATCTCTTAAAAAAAAAAAATCTCGATTTCAGCATTATTTACCATAATAACAAAAAAAGAAGAAATAGGCATATTTAAATAAATCCCAGTACATCCATACACTGCAATACTATGAATTTGTGGAAGAAGCTGGTCAGGAGAAGTTCCAATGGGTCACATTCTAGGTAGAGGGAACAGGGGAAAGCAAAGGCTGAGACTGCAAGGAGTTCATCTTGTTTGAGGAACTGTACAGGCCAAGTAGATGGAGCTTGGTGGCTGAGACCTTCAAAGAGAGTGGCCAAGATGAGGCAAAAGAGACAGGGGGAGGCCAGACCTCACATGCCGGGAGGGCCACAGCAACAAGTCTGAACTTTACTCCAAGGCCACTGGGAAGTTGTTGGAAAGTTTTCAGTGATGAGTCACAAAAATCTGATTTCTATTTTACAAGATCCTCCCGTCTGTTGTGTGGAAATGGATGGTAGGGGTGTGAGACAGAAAGGGAGAGTACCCGTGAGCAGTCAGCAGCTTGGGAGAGAGACCATGTGGCTTGCATGGGGGAGGCTGCAGAAGAGTGGGGAGAAGGCACCAGGGTCAGGGGGATGTTTGGAAGAAGAGTCAGTGGGACTTGTTGATGGATGAGCTGTGCAAGGTGAGGGAGGAAGGAGGAGCTGAGGAAATCCAATTCAGTGTTGGTCATGATTAAATTTACGTAATATTCAGAGAACTAGATAACAGTGGCAGGAAGAAATCTCTCAATCTAGTATCTAGGGGACTAATGTGTCTCTGCACTATTAGAACTATGGAGAAAATGTTATTAAATTATGAAATAATGTGTATATATGCATGCTTGTGTCTGTCTGTGATGCTATGTAATAGAATATCAAATATAGTTTTTCTGTTTTCGTGGCTCGAAGCCAAGGAGAATATCAAATAGGTTTTTTCTATTTTCATGGTTCGAAGCCAAGCAGCCACCTCTTGCTTTTACTGAGAGGCACCAATGAAGATCTGACTCTACCACTAACTCCTCTGTGAATCTCCCTCCTCCTTCCTGTAAGCCAGGGATGGTGAAGGGAGAAGTCTCATTGGGTGTGCACAGCTTCCAAACAGCAGATCTGCCATCCCTGGCCCACTCTACTCATGAAACTGAGTATGTTTGTCTGTCCTCTGGCGAGACCAGAATCTTGCTACTCACCTGAGCATCTGCTTAGACAGAAAAAAAATTGAAGATAAATATTTTAAAAATCAATAGCTTCCTAAATACCAGAAATAATTAGAAATAAAACCAAAAAATTATATTTACACCAGCATTAGGAAAACAGACTGTTAGCAATAATCCTTACAAGAAATTTGTGAAACAACTACTTAAAAATATGTACATGTTATAAATGGACAACAATATGTAATGATTTTTAACCAATTTTTGAATCTACTAAATATTTTACAGAAATATGAGACTTTCAATTTAATATAAGGGTTTAAAATGTCTAATTCCAACCCCCAAAAGGATTTTCTTTGCAATTCGACAAAATAATTTCAAAGTTCATCTGGAAAAAAGAAACAGTTGAGACTAGGGGGAGAAAAAGGAAGCGCAGCTGTGAGTGCTCGCTGTGAAATGCTAGGTATTTCATAACATTGTTTTGAATGCATTTCAAAACAATGCATTCCTAGAAAGTTGCACAGACTCTAGAATTCACAGATAAACTGCTGAGCGTAATGATCTTGAAACAGAAACATGAATTGAACATTTCATAGCGAAGCATCCTAAAGCTGTATAAGGGATAGGTTTTCTTACCAAAGAGTATTTGGAAAGTCATCTATTTCATTCAGGAAAGAAGTCTAGCTGGAGACTTAACTCATACCATGCACTGAAATAAGTTGGAGTACATTAGAGAGATAAATGTAAAAACAATGTGAAACCACTCCAGAATTCTTTTAAGGCTGCTAAAATAAAATGTAGGCAAACGTATTCTAATCTTGGTTTTAAAAAATTTAAGAAAAAAGAAAGCACTGAATGAAGCCACATGGGAAAAAGAGAACTGACAATATAAAGCTGTCTATGTGTGTGTGCGTGTGTGTGTGTGTATATATACACATAGGAGATTAAAAACAACTAGAGAAAAATCTTGTAATGTATTTTCTACATGACATTTTGCTAAGCAATTGAAATGTAGTTTATTAAAAATAGGTAAAAGACACAAGGAGGCATTCGTAAAAAGAAGACAAAAAAGCTAATAAATACTTTTGAATGTCCAACTTCAAACAGTAATCAAGAAAATGCATGTTAAACACTGATATAATGTCATTTTTACCTCTGAGATTTATAAATATTAAAATGTTTATAACCTCCAGAGATGTGAAAGGGTTGATAAGTATTCTCATATGCTATAGCTGGCCTATTCTTTTTTTTTACTTAAAAAAAATTAAAATATTGTTTTTGGGGTACAGGTGGTTTTTGGTGGAGAAGTTGTTTAATGGTGATTGCTGAAATTTTAGTGCACTCATTACCCAAGCAGTGTATACTGTGCTCAATATGTAATCTATTATCCCTCACCCCCCTCCCAACCTTTCCCCCAGCCACATCCCCCGGTGTCCATTATATTACTCTTATGTGGCTAGTCTTATTCTTTGGCTCATTTCTGGAAAGCATTTTGATGATACAAAATTGAAAGCCTTATAAAATTTATTAGGACATCGTCCTATCCACTCCCACCCTCCAATTAGTGAGAAGGACACATAAGTATTGCCAACTTTAAACATATTACCAGCTACATTCTGGCAGTCCAGATGTGTGCTGTAGAACATTTAAGTTCTTTGTTGTTGTTGTTGTTGAGACGGAGTCTTGCTGTGTAGCCCAGGCTGGAGTGCTGGAGTGCCATGGCTCGATCTCAGCTCACTGCAACCTCTGCCTCTCGGGTCCCAGTTCAAGCAATTTTTTTGCCTCAGGCTCTGGAGTAGCTGGGATCACAGGCGCCCACCACCACGCCCAGCTAATTTTTGTATTTTTAGTAGAGACAGGGTTTCACCATATTGGCCAGGCTGGTCTTGAACTCCTGACCTTTTGATCCACCCCGCCTCAGCCTCCGAAAGTGCTGAGATTACAGGTGTGAGCCACCACGTCTGGCCAGAACTTTTAAGTTCCAGTGAATCATTTGACCATTTCTTGGAATCACTTCCACATTACTTTTAAAGAAAACATTGGCCCTTCCTCAAGTTCATCTTTGAGATTTGGGGCAATCTTTTATCCATCTGTTTTTAATCTTCCATCAAAGGCTATTAATTCAACCCAATAGGCTATTGAAACCTTGAGGGTCTTCTCTTTACCAGCCATTGAATCTTTTGATTCTCACTCCTTGAAATGCACATGTTTGGGCAAAACTACATTGTGTCCTCCATAAGCCTTTAGTCCAATTTCAGGGATTAGAGTAAAAGTCCTAGACCAGTGAATCTCAAGCTGTAGCATGACTTGGAACCACCTGAGACAGATGGTAAAACAGGTTGCTGGTTCCCCGGCTCCCAGAGTTTCAGATTCAGTAGATCTGGGGCAGGGACTGGGAATTCACATTTCTAATTAGCTCCCAGGTGACGCTGATGTCGGTGGTGAACCACTGGCCTAGAGGAAAGTATTTCTAAGCTGAGCAGGACGGGCAGTCACTTGGTTTTTGAGGGAGTAAAGCTTGAATTAAAAACATGAAACTATGATAGAACAATTTCAAGTACGTATCAGCCAGTGTGTGAGAGATATCCTAGCCAGACTCAGACAGTCACTTACTACTTTTTAATGTGAATCAGCCCTTGATTTTCCAATTAGGCTTTATTTTCCTCTAAGGGTAAATTCCCATCTTAAACATTTTTTGAATTCCCCATGGTTATTTGCACAAGTAAAGGATCACTAGAGATTTACTAAATGAACTGAACTCATAAATCAAACACACGCTGAGAAGAGAGAGTCCATAGAAAGTTCTGGACCTGTAACTGGGCTTAGCCCAGTTAAAGACTGTCACTAAATCCCTATCATTCCATTATCCCAGTTGTAGCTGATAAGCTGAATAAACTTTGAGGCTGAAGATTTTAATGGCGATAAAGCTCCTCTAAGAGTCCCTGGATGGGCTTTATTTAGGGATGCCAATCATAATGGTAATCATGGGATGAGGGTGGTATTATCCAGTTCATCCCAGTTCTCAATAAGGTTGCAGGGCAAGAGAAGGGGAGTGTAAGAGATGCAAATAAAGGAACTCGCTCTGCCCCGGAAAACAATTTTTTAAAGCCGGCACTTCTCAAATATCGGCCTCAAGGTCTTTCTTTCTTTCTTCTTCCTTTTCTTTCTCTTCTTTCTTTCCTTCTTTCTTTCTTTCTTTGTTTCTCTTTCTTTGTTTCTTTCTTCTCTCTCTTTCTTTCTTTTTCTTTCTTTTGGGAAGGTTTCTTGGAACAAGCTGTTGAGGTTAGGTATTGAATGTTCTTTGTTTCCTTTTTTAAAAATATATTTATGTGGTTATATATGTATTTACTTTTATCCCAGATATTGGGCAATATCCTATTTTCCCCTGATGAACTTGGGACTGTGGTACCCTTTCCAGTTATAGTAATAATAACGGCTAACTTGTTCATAGCACTTACAAATCACAAAGCACTGTCCTAAGTATTTGACAAGTATTAATTCATTTAATTTATAGCAGTCCTATTTTATTTTATTTTTTTTATAGTTGAGAAATCTGAAGCACAGAGAGATTAAGTAGCATTTCCAGTGTCAGCCAGGAAGTGACACAGCCGGGGTTTACGCTGGTCAGATTCTAACCGCTATGCGGAGCTGTCGGCCTGAAGCAATGCAGCTGAACTGCAGGGGAACGCCGGGGTTTACGCTGGTCAGATTCTAACCGCTATGCGGAGCTGTGCGGCTTACAGCAATGCAGCTGAACTGCAGGGGAACGCCGGGGTTTACGCGGGTCAGATTCTAACCGCTATGCGGAGCTGGCGGCCTACAGCAATGCAGCTGAACTGCAGGGGAACACCGGGGTCTACGCTGGTCAGATTCTAACCGCTATGCGGAGCTGTCGGCCTGAAGAAATGCAGCTGAACTGCAGGGGGAACGCCGGGGTTTACGCTGGTCAGATTCTAACCGCTATGCGGAGCTGTCGGCTTACAGCAATGCAGCTGAACTGCAGGGGAACGCCGGGGTTTACGCTGGTCAGATCTAACCGATATGCGGAGCTGTCGGCCTGAAGCAATGCAGCTGAACTGCAGGGGAACGCCGGGGTTTACGCTGGTCAGATTCTAACCGCTATGCGGAGCTCTCGGGCCTACAGCAATGCAGCTGAACTGCAGGGGAACGCCGGGAAGCCACCGGCTTTCAAGTCAAATGACCCCTGGGAAATTCTGGTCCAGTCTATAGACCTTTCTCAACCTGATTTTTCATCCATATATAATCAAGGATCCTGATAATGACTTCACAGATTTTTTTTTTTTTTTTTAATTGAAACAGAGTCTCACTCTGTCGCCAGGCACCAGGCTGGAGTGCAGCGGTGCGATCTCGGCTCACCACCACCTCTGCCTCCCAGGCTCAAGCCATTCTCCTGCCTCAGCCTCCCAAGTACCTGGGATTACAGGTGCCTGACACCACACCCAGCTAATTATTTTTGTATTTTTAGTAAAGATGGGGGTTTCATCATGTTGGCCAGGCTGGTCTCCTGACCTCCAGACCTCATGATCCACCTGCCTCGGCCTCCCAAAGCGCTGGGATTACAGGCGTGAGCCACCATGTCCAGCTTAACTTTAAAAAAAAAAACTCTTCTCCAATTTCCCTTTAAGCCACTGACATTCCCACAACCCTGGTCTCACTGTAACCTCAAAGCCCAGGAAGCCACATATCATGTTTTGGCCCTCACAGGTCACTCAGAGGCAGGGCAAGAACATAAAAAGCACTGGTTTCAGAGTAAAAGAAAAGTCAGGTCCTATTCCCAGCACAGTCAGTCTCTAGATGTGTGAATTTCTGCATGATGTTCAATCTCTCTGGGTCTGCATTTCCATTTATTTCATAGAGTGGTTATGAGGATTCGGTGAAGTAATATATGCCAGGTGCTTAGGCAAGGGTCAAACATATAGCAAATAGCAGCTGATGCCAATTTTCTTATTTCCTTTGCCTTTATCCTGGAGGATTTTAGTTTGGAAATTTTATAGCATCTTTGATGCTATAAAATGATGAACCTGGGCCTCAGTGGATCTGTCAACACCTGGAAATTGCATGCAAAGTCGGGTATGTTTGCACGAAATTTTATTTCTAGAGAAAGTGTCTCTGTTAGCTTCCTGGGGCTGCTTTAACAAACTACCACAAACTGAGTGGCTTAACATACATTTATTGCCACACAGTTCTGAGGGCTAGAAGTCTGAAATCAAGGTGTGAGCAGGACGCGTGCCTTCTCGGGGCTGTGAGGGAGACCCTGTTCCATCCTTCTCTCCTAGCTTCTGGCAGTGCCAGGCCACCTTGGCTTATAGATGGTGATTTCCTTGTGTCTTCTCCACATATATTCAGCTCTGTGTCCGTATTTCCCCATTATATAAGGACATCAGTTATATTGAATCCGGGCCCACCCAAATGACCTTATTTTAAGTTAATCATCTGCAAATATTCTATTTCCAAATAAGGCCACATTCATAGACACTGGGGTTAAAACTTCAACATCTCTTTTGGGGGAAACAATTCAACCCATAACAGAATCTAGCTTTCATTGGATTCATAAAGGTGTCTGTGGCCCTTCCAAAGACTAAGAACTATTGACTGTAAAATCTTCATAATGGCTTATCCCATACCAACCCAACCAACAAGCTTGTAGACTTGAGATGGGCCGTGTTATGTCTGGAGTGCCAGATCATGGAGAAACACTACAGTCCTTCTGATGGGGTTGTTTAGGCATGCACTGATGGGAAGAAAGTACAGGATGTCTGTTTCCATATCAAACTTTATTCCAGTGGGAAACTTTATTCCATTGGTGTTTAGTTAAAACATTGCTGTGCTAAGAATTTCTCAAGTCTCACTCTAATAAAGTTCACAATCCAGTGGATGACACAGACTCACCAAAAAACACATATGCATGCATAATTATAAATTGGGAAGAGTGCTAGAATAGAAAGAAACATGATTCTATAAAATTAAATAATTTGGCTTGGCTAGGTGCAGTGGCTCACGTCTATAATCCCAGCACTTTTGGAGGCCAAGGTAGGTCGATCACCTGAGGTCAGGAGTTTGAGACCACCCTGACCAAAATGGTGAAACCTCGTCTCTACCAAATGGTGAAACTCCGTCTCTACTAAAAATACAAAAATTAGCTGGGTGTGGTGGCAGATGCCTGTAATCCCAGCTACTCAGGAGGCTGAGACAGGAGAATCACTTGAACCCGGGAGGTGGAGGTTGCAGTAAGCCAAGTCGTGCCATTGCACTCCAGCCTGGGTGACACGTCGAGACTCTATCTAAAAAAATAAAATAAAATAAAAATAAAAATTTGGCGTGAACTGGATTAGCCAGGGAAGGCTTTACTGAGGAAATGATGCTTTAACTGTGTTTGGAAAGATGAATTAAAGTGCACCTTAAGGGAAGAGTATTCCAGGCAGAGAAACAGCCCATTAAAAGGCTCTGTGGTAGGAGAGAACATGGCGCACTGGGGAAAGGAGAAGAAAGCCAGAGAGTTGGCAGTGGGAGAATGGGAATGATGTGAGGTGAGGTTGAAGGGCAATTTGGGCATTGTGAGAAATTTAGGAACTTATCCTAGCAGAAATGGGACATCATTGAAAGGCTCCTCCCTTGACCCCAACCTGTATATCAATCTATATTCCTAACTTGCTAGCCCTCCAACATCTTGACATTCTTAGCCTTGATTCTTTAAAGATACTACTTTATTCTGGCTGTATTCCCATTACTCTGGCTATGCTTTTTCAATTTCATTTTTCTCTGTCTGCTCCTTTTTTTTTTTGAGAGGGAGTTTCACTCTTATTGCCCAGGCTGGAGTGCAGTGACGTAATTCCGACTCACTGCAACCTCCACCCCCCACTGGGCTTCAAGCGATTCTCCTGCCTCAGCCTCCTGAGTGGCTGGGATAATAGGCACCTGCCACCACGATCGGCGAATCTCTGTCTGCTCCTTAACTATTGCTTTCCACTTTCTCCCCGAGTGATCTCACCCTGTTGCACGGTTTTAGCTATCACCCTCTTGTAGATATCTCCAAAACTTCTCCCCCAGGTTGCAGTTGCCTTTTTTCATCTGCTTACAAAATAAATAATGTACAATTTTGGTCACATGAATATATATATGGTCTGCCTAAGCCCTGTTTTGTAACTCTATAGGTAACTGCTTCTTAGAGGATGTTTCCAAACTGGTATCATTTTAGCTATAAGACAAATTTGCTGCAGGGCAGAGGGAAATGTGTCACCTCTGAAGAGGTGTGAATACTGACTGGGGAGGTGCTGTCAGCAAGGCCTCCCTACTCACCCCTGGAAACAGTTGACAGATAGTCTGCCCTTGTGTGCTCTCCTGATTTATAAAACACATGCTTTGAATCTGCTGAGGTTTCCACTCACCTTCACTGAGGCACCCTGACTCAAGGCTTCGGTTGCCCTCTGCTTACTTCCATGTGGGCATAGAGCATCCCCCCCAGCTGAGACGGCATGGAAGGAAACCAAAAAATTAATGCACTTGAAGGTCACTGCGGCCATGTCAGAAAATCAGACTGCAGTGAACAGCTTGGTGGGTCTGATTCTCAGGCAGGGATGCTTCTAAGGTGTCTACTGTGGAAGATAAAGAGGAGGAATAGAGAAAGAAAGGGAGAAAGGGAAGAAAAGAGGCAGGGAGAAAAAGATGCCAAAAAATATTTGCTAAACGCTGTGTGATTTACTTTCACAGTTGTAGTTTATTTGATCCTCACAGACAGCCTGGCAAGGTATGTTTTTGTTTTGTTTTTTGAGATGGAGTCTTGCTCTGTTACCCAGGCTGGTGTGCAATGGCATGACCTTGGCTCACTGCAATCTCCTCCTCCCGGGTTCAAGTGATTCTACTGTCTCAGCCTCCCAAGTAGCTGGGATTACAGGTGCCCACCACTGTGCCTGGCTAATTTTTATATTTCAGTAGAGATGGGGTTTCACTGAGTTGCCCAGGCTGGTCTCGAACTCCTGAGCTCAGGCGATCCACCCACCTCAGCCTCCCAAGTGCTAGGATTATAAGCGTGAGCCACCGCACCCAGCCCAAGGTAGATATTTTTAATATTTTAATTTGTATAGGCTCAGAACCATGAAACAGGTCTCCTGAAGTAAAGAAATGAAAACTAGTAATTTGTTCAACAAGTTGGGAATCACTCATTTTTGCTTTCTTTTGAATTTGATGTTCTTTCAACTATACGACAAAGCCTTCGTCGTCGCTTTGGTGAATTAGCCAGAATTTTTGAGTCATTCTGGGTTCTGTCACTCTCATGAGGACTCAGCTACCATTGAGTCCTCCGTGCTTTTTTCTTTGCACAACTTGTCCTGAGCCTGTACGTTTAAGTTGAATCAACACAGCCAGAAACCCAAACCAAGTAGCTGAGAGCAAATATGTGTAAGCCTGGGACCCATCAGCTTAACAGAGACAGTCTCCTCTGTCCTATCCCCTAAATTCCTCCCAGGTTATTACAATTCTTTCTTCTTTCTGGTCTGGATTTCTAACCTGATTTGGCTCAGCTCATATTCTTGGACGTGTGAGCTGATTTTTACTAGCTTTAACTCAATACTAATTAAGGATTTGCCTCCTGGGCCACCCTTTGATCTTCCTGGACTTACTTCAGGTCCTTGAATGCTTTATGACCCTACCTGAAAGCAAAATTCTCATACCTGCCTACCTTGCTGGTACTCAGATGCTCCAACGTTGAAACCATCTAGGGCAAGGGAGAGTTCAGAGAGGACAAGGGGAGGAGAATCCAGTTACAGAACAGCCTTTGGGTACTCCAGCACTGGCTCTCAGAAGCAGGTTGTACTTATCCTCTAGCAGGAATGTGATATTGAGAATTTGAAGGAAAGTTTGTCTAGCAAGAACTATCTGCTCTAGTCATCATTAATGGACTATATTGGGCAAGTGGTGATTTCACCAAATTCTGGTATGTAGGGCAAATTCCTTTATGTTCAACTCAATAAGTCACTCTACTGTGGGGGAGACTCCAAAAGGTTTTGTACAAACCTACATTAGCATACAGTAATCACTCCCCAACAGTAAGTTTCTGTGATGAGTAATTCCAATAAATGTACCTGTACTTCTGGATTTTTTTTTCCCCCACAGTACCCAGAATTTTGCCACCATTACCCATGCACTGTGAATTCCTGGAGAGGTTTACGTTTTCATAGTCACCTCTAGCCGTGACTCCCAAACATTGCAGAATCATTCCCTGCTCCATGCTTGCTGTTATTTCTTATTATTCACATCTTGGCACTGAGGGAACATAGCTCCAACCCCTTTCTATTATATTTACAAAGAAACAAATTACTTAAAGTCTTTACTGCAGTTTTAGGCAGATAGAAGGAGCTTACAGTCAGCACGGGATGCACCGTAAGATTGGACATAAAAATTTCTTAAGATTCTCATGAGAACACATGGACACAGGGAGGGGAACATCACACACTGGGGTCTGTTGGGGGAGAAACAGGTGAGGGACAGTGCGGGGGTGGGGAGTTAGGGAGAGATAGCATGGGGATAAATGCCATATATAGGTGATAGGCAGGAAGGCAGCAAATCACACTGCCATGTGTTACCTATGCAAAAATATTGCATGTTCTTCACATGTACCCAACCTAAAATGCAATTAAAAAAAGCAATTAAATGCAATTTAAAAAATGCAATTAAAAATGCAATTAAAAAACCTAAAATGCAATTAAAAAAAAAGATTCTCATGGAAATTGTCTGCACATGGCTTGGCCACCTCTTTAAAAAAATCTCTTCTTTCTTTTTTTTGTTTTTATTATACTTTAAGTTCTGGAGTACATGTGCAGATCTTGCAGGATTGTTGCATAGGTACACACATGCCATGGTGTTTGCTGCCACCATCCCCGGTCACCTACATCAGACATTTCTCCCAATGTTATTTCTCCCCAATCTCCCCCACCCCCCCGCTATCCCTCCTCTAGCCCCCACCTCCTCAACAGACCCCAGTGTGTGATGTTCCCCTTCCTGTGTCCATGTGTTCCCATCATTCAACTCCCACCTATGAGTGAGAACATGTGGTGTTTGGTTTTCTGTTCTTGTGTCAGTTTCCTGAGAATGATGGTTTCCAGCTTTATCTATGTCCCTGTGAAGGACATGAATTCATCCTTTTTATGGCTGCATAGTATTCCATGGCATATATGTGCCACATTTTCTTTGTCCAGTCTATCATTGATGGGCATTTGGGTTGGTTCCAATTCTTTGTTATTGTGAACACTGCTGTAAACATACGTGTGCATGTGTTTTTATAACAGAATGATTATAATCCTTTGGGTATATACCCAGTAATGGGATTGCTGGGCCAAATGGTATTTCTAGTTCAAGATCCTTGAGGAATCACCACACTGTCTTCCACAATGGTTGAACTAATTTACACTCCCACCAACAGTGTAAAAGCGTTCCTATGTCTCCACATCCTCTCCAGCATCTGTTGTCTCCTGATTTTTCAGTGATAGCCATTCTAACTGGCGTGAAATGTTATCTCAAGATGGTTTTGATTATTTTCATTTCTCTAATGACCAGTGATGATGAGCTTTTTTTTTCATATGTTTGTTGGCTGCATAAATGTCTTCTCACACCAAAGCGCCTGTGGTTTGGGTGAAGCAGCCTGAAGCAAGTCAAGGTGCCACTGCCCGGGGCCCAGCTCAGAGGCTGCCAGGGAGACCCCGGTCTGGTTCCCCTGGGGCTCATAGCATCCTGTTACCTGGATCTGCACATGGAGGTGCCTTTCTGCATCTTGCCATCAGGTAAGTGCTCCTCCAAGCCCCCTCCTGCCGGCCTGGAGGCAGCGGCCTGAACCACACCTCTACTGAATGCCAGCAGAGCCCTCCAGACCAGACGCGGCACAGCGATTAGCCCTGGCTTGGACACTGGACCTGGGGCACCAGAGCGGGAACTGGCCGCCTAGCTCCAATCCTGTGGCTCCCGAGTGCCCCGTCGCCAATGGCCATGTGTTTTGGGTGCAGACGGGTGGCAAAAGCGCTTCAGGCAGGGCCTCGGCTCGATGGGCTGCTTGTGCTCGAGATTTTGAGGCCATTTGCAGCAATCTCCGACACCCCGAGCTCCAAGCGGCATCCGCCGCCACCTGCAACAGCACCGCCGAGATTGTCTTGGGGCTTTCTTCAGAGGAGGCTGTCGGCATCCTCAAGTTGCAGGTGCTCTAGCCCCAGCACTGCTTCAAGAGGCTTTTTCTCGGGGGCGGCCTCCTCTTCCCAATGGCCTGAAACCTCCATCAATTTCCACGAAGTTTACGGGGAACACAAGGTTGTCACTAACATTGGTGGCACCAGGACTTGCGCGCGTGGGTTGCACACGTCAGTCACTGAGCCACGTGCAGTGACGCCACCTGAGGCGCGCACGCCGCACGCGCACGCCGCACGCGCACGCCGCCCTCTGTGGCTTGCCTGTAGAGGCTTGGTCTCGCCGCACGCCGCACGCGCACGCCGCCCGCTGTGGCTTGCCTGTAGAGGCTTGGTCTCGCGCACGTCGCACGCGCATAGCGGCTTGGCTTGCCTGTAACGGCTGGGCTTGGCTTTGCTGTTCCTGGCTTAGCTTACTGTTCCTCGCCTGGCTTTGTGTTCCTAACTTTGATTGACGTTTCCTCTCTCGCATTGCTTTGCTGGGCTTGACCTTTTCCCTGCTAAGCTTGGCATTCCCCCTGGCTGGGCTGGGTGTTTCCTTGGGGGGTGGGCTCTCCCCCGGGTGGGCGTGGGCTCTCCCCGGGTGGGCGTGGGCGTGGGCTTTTCCTGGGTGGGCTGGGCTGGGCTCCCCTCCTGGGGTTGGCAGGTTTGGGCTAGGATTGACCTTTCTCTTCAAACAGATCGGAAACCCGGAGTTTCCTGCTAGCTGGTCAAGCTGGTTCGTAGAGGCGATCTGCCCGCTACTACTGGCCTCCCCTGGCTGTGAAAAGCAGATGGTGGCTGAGGTTTGTTCAAAGCCGGCTGCCTCTGCTTTGAAGAAGCCCCTTGGTCTCAGGAGCAAGATGGGCAAATGGTGCTGCCACTGCTTCCCCCTGCTGCAGGGGGAGCGGCAAGAGCAACGTGGGCGCTTGGGCAGACTGTGATGACAGTGCCTTCAAGGAGCCAAGGTACCAGGTCCGGCGAGAAGACCTGGGCAGGCTGCACAGAGCCGCCTGGTGGGGTAAAGTCCCCAGAGCCGATCTCATCGTCATGCTCAGGAGCACTGATGTGAACAAGAGGGACAAAGAAAAGAGGTAACCGGGCCTTGCTGAGAGGAGGTGGGATGGTGGGGACATGCCCTACTGGTATGGGGGCGGTGGCGGGGTGCCTGGCTTTATCGCCTCGGCTGGCCCCACACCACCCTGGGTGTGGAAACCTCAGAGGGGTCAGGGCACAGGCCTCTTTATGAGCAGCAACACGAAAACAAAACTTTAACTGATTTCCAATCAAACTATAATTTCCCTCATAGAACACTAATAGACTGTCTTAAGGTGATGTAACTCGCAAAATTAAATCGTTGCAGCAGATTATTTTTAATGTACACATTTTAAAACAATGTTATATACATTATAGAAAGGTATATATTGAGAACTAAGTCCCATAATATATCAACTTCTGGCTAAATATTCTTCAAATAAATTTCAATATGCATTTCATATCAATGTATCCTATGTAAATATGTTATTTACTGAGAAACCTTAGAAGGAAAATAAATTGAAAGATGGTTTGTGTCTTTGAATAGGAAGACTCATTTCTCTTAAGATATGAGCTCTTTCTGTGTTTATCACTTTTACCTAAGACAAATGAAAAAAGCAAAGTTTTAGCATTTTTAAATTACGCATGCTGTCTGTTATTGTGATAAATTAATTTTTTGTAGCAGAATAGAAAAAGGTTTGCTTTTCCAGATATCAAAATTTGCATGTGCTATTTCCACAAATTGTTTACTAACAGCTGAAAAGACATAAATGAACAGAACAGAACAGGAAATTCAGAAATACCCAAATGTATGTAAGAATTTAGCACTTGATAATGGTGATGTTTTATATTAGTAAAAAAAAATTATTCGTAAGTGAAATGCATGCTGTTTGGAGAAAACTAGCTAGATTTTTATGTCACAAAAATAAATTCCTGGAGTATAGATTTAAAAACTTTAAATACACAAAAGGTGAAAAGTACCAGAAAAAAACCACAAATGCCTATTTATATACGCATTAATATATATATATATATATATATATATTTAGGTGAAGTTTTACTCTGTCGCCCAGGCTAGAGTACAGTGGTGTGATCTCGGCTCACTGCAACCTCTGTCTCCCAGGTTTAAGCAATTCTCTGCCTCAGCCTCTCGAGTAGCTGGGATTACAGGTGCCCGTCACCATGCCCGGCTATTTGTTTTTGTAGTTTTAGTAGAGATGGCTTTCATCATCTTGGCCGGGCTGGTCTTGAACTCTTGACCTCGTGATCCACCTGCCTTGGCCTCCCAAAGTGCTGGGATTACAGGCGTGAGCCACCGTGCCCAGCCTATATATGCAGATGTATTTTTATGTTCGCAAGGACCTTCCTAACAACCTCCCAAGCAAGTATTCCAAAGGTTGGTTTGGTAAAATAAAAAAACACCTGTATATAAGAAAAAAATTAACAAAGGTTAAACATCCTTACAAAACATGTATTTTCATTTTACAGCGAATTCTTTCAAATCAACCAAAAAACAACTAAATAAACTCAATTTAAAATTGGGCAAAGTACATTTTTGTATGTCTACCAGTGACCTATACACATAGGAAAACATAGTGTTCCTGGTAAGAGAAGGAATTTAAGTTAGAAGAGGAATGAAATACTGTTTTCTATTTAACTTAGAAGAGGAATGACAGGCCAGGTGTGGTGGTTCATGCCTGTAATCTCAGCACTTTGGGAGATTGAGGCAGGTGGATCACGAGGTCAGGAGTTTGAGACCAGCCAGGCCAGCATAGTGAAACCCCGTCTCTACTAAAAATACAAAAAATCGCCGGGCCTGGGTCTGGGGGTGAGTACTTGTAATCTCAGATACTTGGGAGACTGAGGCAGGAGAATTGCTTGAACCTGGGAGACATAGTTTGCAGTGAGCCAAGATTGTGCCACTGCACTCTGGTCTGGGGGACACAGTGAGACTCCCTCTCAACAAAAAAAAAAAAAAAAAAAGGGAATGGAATACTCTTTTCTATCCACAAAGTTTGTGAGGATGAGGAACAGTGGTACTTACACAGTTGCTTAAAGTTTAAGTTGCTGTGACTTTTCAAATAGATACTTTGGTGGTAAGAACTGTATTTTTAAAATGTATATGCCTTTTACCCATCAATTTTGTTATTCTGAAATAGCTTTAAGAAATGAATACAGGGAGAAATGCCAGACATAGTATGCACCTAAAGTAAAATAAATAAATTTTTAAAAAAAGAAATGGATACATACATTTTTCTTAGTATTGCTTACAATACCAATGTATTAAGAAGAACTCATATGAATATTTTATGAACAAATTTCAGTGCATCCATGGGATGGAATAACATGTAACCGTTGAGGGTGTCAATAGATACAGAGATATGTTGACATGGAAAGATGTAATTTGGTCTATAAAGGGAGGAAGAAATCAGCTAGTTTTACATATACACAAACAATCTGCTTTTGTATTAGCGGAAAATATGTAGAAAATATGATCAAATTTATTTCTGGGGATTTGTGAGTGAAGTTTTTCCCTTTCTCTTATCTGTGATTTCTGCAATGAACATCTCAAAAGTTTTAGTTAAGTTTCAGTAGTAATGAAATAATCCTTGGGAAGAGAAGAACTATGCTACTTGCACAGATACACATAATTTCTCACATTCTATTATTTATTTTTATTTCTGTGCATGGGTATTTCTGTAATTTTACCCTCTTCAGAAGTAGAGGGGAATCTGTTTACCTGTTCCTGTAGATTTTATTGTATATACATTTTATTATATATTTATCTTTTCCTTATATATAGATTAACATCTGTAAAAACTATGGATTAATGATTTTACTTTAGTTATATATGGAAATTAAAATAGCAAATATAACTGATTATTACTACTGCAAATGTATTCCTCCACAGGAGTTTTTTTTTTAATATTGAACTCACCAGCTGTGTTATTCGTCCTTTCAATCTATTTATTCATCAAATATAAGCGAGGCAGCTATTATGTGGCAGGCATATTCTACTATCTCACACCTATTATGTGGCAGGCATATTCTACTATCTCACACCTATTATGTGGCAGGCATATTCTACTATCTCTCAGGGTCCTTTATCTTTGAAAGCTTCATGTTTTCATGCTGGGGCTGAGCAAGCTCAGAGATTTAAAATTGGGGTATTAGAACTTAATCTCAATTGAAGCTTTTCCTCTCTCCTTTCAAACAAAAGCATTTCTGAAGGTAGAAATAGTAAAAGATAACCTTTAATTGCCCTTTAAAATTTATAACAGTCTTGGATAAAGACTGCTTTAGTTCTTTTAAGAACTAAAATGTGATACATAAACAGCAGCCACGAAATAAGAATGAGAGCATGTCCTTTACGGGGACATGGGTGACGTTGGAGGCCATTCTCCAAACTAACACAGGAACAGAAAACCAGATACCACATGGTCTCACTTATTGGTGAGAGCTAAATGATGAGAACACACAGACACCTGCAGGGGAGCAGCACACACTGGGGCCTATCAGAGGGTGGGGGGGTGGGAGGAGGGAAAGCGGCAGGAAATAGAACTTCACAGGTACTGGGCTTAATATCTGGGTTATGAAACAATCTGCACAACCCCCCTTGGCACACGGTTACCTATGTCACAAAACCACGCATCCTGCACAGGTATCCCTGAATGTAAAAGTTGAAAAAACTCCACAAATAGTTTTCTAAATCCGTTTTTAAAAAAGAAAAGTGATAATAGTCTTAAATCCTAATATTAATGATTGGAAATATCTGATTTACATACATTCTGTAAATCTGAGTATTGAAAAAAAATGAGCCATACCTAGTCATTTAAATCTCAAGTTTTCTTTGGCTTAAAGTTTTTTGAAAACCAAAGTAAGAATTAGTTTATTTTGGAAATTTGTTTTTGCTTTCACCTCAGCCCTCTTATTTCATAGTTCTTTTAAGAACTAAAATTTATCTAAATGCCAGTCATCAGACTAGAACTGCGCCAGACCTGTTATATTATAACATAGCCTACCTAATGTAAGGCACCAGGGATTGGAAGATGCCCCATTATTTTATGTCCCAATAAGATAATTATTTAAATGCCGCCAATTATAGTTATAGTAAATCATGAATTATAAGTGATATTTCAGTGTAAGAAATGTTCAGACGTGGAGACAATGATCATCTCAGAATCACTAAAATAGAATGTTACCTGTAATCTTTAAAACATACCTCAAAGTGTAGATGCAATTGTATTATCTCACTTAATTCAAATGTTGTCTCTAGTAGTTGTAGTAAAAATTATAATATCTAACAATTATTGAGCTGTTATTTGTGTTAGGAACTATTCTCTATCTTTTGTGTAGAGTCTCATTTAAGTATTACGGTGGTTTTTCTCTGAGAAAGCTACTATTTTCATTCCCATTTTATTGATGAGGAAATTGAGATACAAGAAGGCTAAGTAACATCTAGGAAGTGACAGAGCTGAAGAGGATTCCAGTCCAAGTTGAATGGAATCCAGGGGCTATGCTCTTTCTATTCAAACAGGCTGCTCTTTCATTCATACAGTGCATAAGGAGGGTAATAAATAGTATACTTCCATCAAAGGAAAATTCAATGTTTGTTTCGAAGGCAGAGTGATAGCAGACTGTTCAGTGTTTGCAATGACATGAATTGTCGAGGAGGCTGTAGATAGTGCTCTACAATTTCCTAAAAAGTCTTCTCACTCTTCATAGGACTGCTCTCCATTTGGCCTCTGCCAATGGAAATCCAGAAATAGTAAAACTCCTGCTGGACAGAAGATGTGAACTTAATGCCTTTGACAGCAAAAAAGAGGACAGCTCTAATAAAGGTATGCAGTAGCCAACTATATCGGCATGAGATGGACTTGATTTCAATACGTAGAATAAAGATGAGTTTTCTCATTTAAATATAACTAGTTGGTGAAACCTGTGGAATATTTATTTTGAATTCCTAGGATTTAGGATTTGTTTTTGTTCTAACACTGACAGGCCGTACAGTGCCAAGAAGATGAATGTGTGTTACTGTTGCTAGAACATGGCACTGACCCAAACCTTCCGGACGTGTATGGCAATACCGCACTACACTATGCGGTCTACAATGAAGACAAGTTACTGGCCAAAGCACTGCTTTTATACGGTGCTGATATTGAAGCAAAAAACAAGGTATAGATCCACCAATTTTATTTTCAAAATACTGAAATGCAATTGTTTTAACACTGTCCTCCTGTGTAAGGGTCAGGTTTCCATATTTGGAAGCTCAGGCATACCTGAATGAAAATATTTTGAAATGATTTAATTATCTAAGATTTTATTTTAAATATTGTTAAATTTAAAGAAGCATTAGAGGGTACAGTTTTTTTTAAATGCACTTGTGGTAAATATTTTTTTGGAAAACACTGAAATTGTAAAAGGTAATACTTATCTTTTTTTAATTTTTCCCTCTCAGGTTTTTTTTTTTCCTAATGACTATAAAATAATAAAATTTGCCCTGGAAATAGGTTTTACATTAAAACTCCAAGAAAACCAAAACATGGTTCAGTGAATAGAAGTCCTGCTGCTTAGGCGAGTTTCTAAAAAAAAGCAATAGATATGAAGTGATGTGTCTCTCAGTGGCAAGGCTTAAAAAAGCTCTGATTGCTCATGAAGGAGAAATGGAAAGGGGAAAAGAGAGCAATCAGAAATATCAAGGCTAGTTTGGAAATTAGGTAACGGAGGGGAAAGACCATGAAAAGGTTGTGTGTGTGTGTGTGTGTGTGTGTGTGTGTGTGTGTGTGTGTGTGGTGGTGCTGTTCATTCATTCATTTCTTTTGTATGGTGAGACAAGTTTCTCTTCAGTTTTAGAGAATGACAGTTTTCAGTTTGGGAGAGGGAGTTAGTGACTTATAAACTGCCTAGAGATCGATGTTAGGAGGCCTCTGAGGAACCAGATTGGCAGTGAATAGGTGGTAATGTAGTGAGAAACCCTTGAGCAGAGGGAATAACAAGTACTTAACTGACTCATGATCCTATTCTGGTAGAAATAGCCAACCAGAGTCCCAATTCTGCTTTCAAATCTAGAATGTCTTGATGGGAAGGTGGGAGATAAGGAGCTTATACGTAACAAGATCAAGTTGGATTTTGAGTTTGCTAGACCCTGTCCTTCTCTTACCCGGGAATATTATGTGGTGTTTTCAGCAAATGAATCTCTCTCCTACTCTTTTCTCTTTTGGCCAAACCCTCAAATGATAAAGGGAATTGGTCATGTGGCTAAGAGAGGACACTGAAGTAATTATCTGTTGCGCTAGTTTTCAGCTAGAATTATGCATCCCAGTAACCTGAGGAAAAATTTTAAATAATCTACAAGTCTAGGCTCTCCCCCTGAAGATTTTCATAAAGTAATTTTAATAAAACCTGGACATGTATGTTTCAAAATGTTTCCTTGAAGCCAGGCATGGGGTGCATGGCTGTAGTCTCAGCTGCTAGGGAGGCTGAGTGGGAAAATTGCTCGAGCTCAGGAGTTTGAGTCTAGCCTGGGCAACATAATGAGACCTTTTCTCTGAACAACGATGACAAATTCCTCAAAATCTGGGTACACTCCTGCTTAAGAATCACTGAATAAATAACTGTAATATGTAAATTCTTACATCTCAGAAACTTAAGATATCTCTAGAATACTTGGAGTTGGAGTTGGATATGTGCTAATTCCTTTATATCTTTCATTTCCCTTAATACTAGTTTGACTTTTTTTCTTTTTTGGGACAAGGTCTCTGTTTTCCAGGCTGGAGTGCGGTAGTGCAATCACAGCTCACTGCAGCCTTGACCTCCCCAAGCTCAGGTGGTCCTCCAGCCTCAGTTTTTGTATTTTTTTTCTGAGTAGAGATGAGTTTTTTGCCATGTTGCCCAGGCCAGTCTTGAACTCCTGGGCTCAAGCGATTCACCTGCCTCAGGCTTTCAAAATGCTAGGATTACAGGTGTAAGCTGCCATTCCTGGCCTAAGATGACTTTTATCTCTGTGGCTGGGACGTTAAAATGAATATTATTGGCAGTATCAATCAGCTTACAGACTAATACCTTCTCCTTCCTACCATCAGTTATTCACTGCCATTCTGAAGGTCTTTAGAAATTTGCAGTGAGTAGTCTTTCAATAAGTAGAGGATGGTCGTCTCAGGATTTTGTGTCTCTTTGTTGCCATTCAAGTGCTTAGGTCAGTAAGTTGTTATTAAGATCAGAGTTTTCTCAATTAGAATTGTAGCAAATTCTAAACCTCTCTGGTCAATTGAAGCTGTATTATTGACTATCCAGTATCTCTCTAAATGGTGTTGGGAAAACTGTCTAGCAGTGTGCAGAAAGCAGAAACTGGACCCCTTCCTGACACCTTACACTAAAATTAACTCCATATGGATTAAAGATCTAAACATAAGACCTAATACCATCAAAACTCTAGAATAAAATCTAGGCACAACCATTCAGGACATAGGCATAGGCAAGGACTTCATGGCTAAAACACCAAAAGCAATGGCAACAAAAGCCAAAATAGACAAATGGGATCTAATTAAACTCCAGAGCTTCTGTACAGCAAAGAAAGCAATCATTAGAATGAAACAGCAACCAACAGAATGGGAAACAATTTTTGCAATCTACACATCTGACAAAGGGCTAATATCCAGAATCTACAAAGAACTAAAACAGATTTATAAAAAAAAAAAAAAACATTCAAAAATGGGTGAAGGGTATGAACAGACACTTTACAAAAGAAGACATACATGAGGCCAACAAACATGAAAAAATGCTCATCATCACTGGTCATTAGAGAAATGCAAATCAAAACCACATTGAGATACCATCTCACACCAGTTAGAATGGTGATCATTAAAAAATCCGGAGACAACAGATGCCGGAGAGGATGTGGAGAAATAGGAACAATTTTACACTGTTGGTGGGAGTGCAAATTAGTGCAACCATTGTGGAAGACAGTGTGGCGATTCCTTAAGGACCTAGAAATAGAAATTCCATTTGACCCAGCAATCCCATTACTGGGTATATACCCAAAGAATTATAAATTGTTCTTTTATAAAGACACATGCACACGTATGTTCATTGTGGCACTGTTTACAATAGCAAAGACCCGGAACCAACCCAAATGTCCATCAATGATAGACTGGATAAAGAAAATGTGGCACATATACACCATGGAATACTACGCCATACAAAATGATGAGTTCTTGTCCTTCATAGGGACATGAATGAATCTGGAAACCATCATTCTCAGAAAACTGACACAAGAACAGAAAACCAAACACCACATGTTATCACTCATAGGTGGGTGTTGAACAATTAGAACATGTGGACACAGGGAGGGGAGCATCACACACTGTGGTCAGTTAGGGGGCTAGGAGAGGGACAGCGGGGGGATGGGGGAGGGATAATGAGGGGAGAAATACAAGATAGAGGAGATAGGGGGATGAAGGCAGCAAACCACCTTGCTATGTATGTACCTATGCAACAATCCTGCATGATTTGCACATGTACCCCAGAACCTAAAGTGCAATAAGAAATAAAAATAAATATAAATAAAAAGTTTGTAGAGCATTGGCTTAATCAGGATGGCAGTTTTAAACACTAAAAACCACGGAGTTATTAAGAATACACATAGGAATTCTATTAATTTAGTTTCAGTAGTCCTATGAATGGATTATTTATTTAGTTAACACTCTGGAAAAATTAAATACAAATTGACTTTAAATGAATAAATGTTGGAAAATTCTTGAAATGGCAGTATGGGACTTAATAGCAATATTTATTGCAGGTTGGAGCTTGATCTTTTGGTAAAACATGTGAAACTAAAGAAATATTTTACAAATTCTTGCTTTATACCCAACAATTTGTCTTAGAGTTTGAGGTTATAGAGATAAAAGATACAGCTCTTTGTTTAGATGGAAAAAAAATTATCACCTAATAATACCATGCCAAATGCTGGCATAGAAGCAAAGATTCCTGGAACCAGTAAGTGTTTAAAGTGAGTTTTTGAGATGATCAGAGTTAATGTGTTGAGGCAGAGGAGGGGTGTCTCCGAGGGAAAGAGCAGTGTGTGGGAAAGCACAGAAGAGTAAGAAGGAAGTGACTATAATTTGTTTACTTTCTATGAGTGTAAGTTTATAGGATCTTATATAGTTTTCAGTTCAGTTGAGAAATACGTAATTTTTTGAATCAGATATCATTTTTGCTTTGTATTGTTTTACAGTGTGGCCTCACGCCACTTTCGCTTGCTGTATATGGACAAAAACAGAAAATGGTGAAATTTTTAATCAAGAAAAAAGCTAATTTAAATGCGCTTGATAAATTTGGAAGGTATAGTTATTTCTTTAATCTGTGTGTTGTAGAGTGATAGCAGTCACTCAAGTCATAAACATAAGATGAACTTATTGTGACACAGTGATCAGGATCAACACAGGTCAGTTAAGTAGAAAAACAAGTAGACGGGGCAACGTAAAGAACGGTTTTAGTGGGATTCATCTTACTACATTGACTGATGTTATTATGTGACGTTTTTGGTTATATGATTTATGTTAGCTAAATGGATTTCATATTTGTCTCATGAAGAGTGAACTTTAACTTTTAGTTTACTTTATGACTCAGTATTGAACTTAACTCTTTCCAGTAGTTTTTAACCTCTGTGTCCTGTATGCTTTTCCACTAATATACTATATTAAACATAAATAGGAGTTGATAATCATTTTGTCTTTTGAATAACTCTGCTTTAATTTGCTTTCTTTGAAGAATATTGATGTTAGCTTATCCCTACAAGACAATTAATTGCTATTCCCACATACTGTAAGTTCATCAGCTTTTTTATTTCCAGTGTATTTTGATGTTTTTATTTTTTATTTACATATTAATTTTTTTTTTTTTTTTTGAGACAGAGTTTTGCTCTGTAGTCACGAGGCACCAGGCTGGAGTGCAGTGGCACCATCTCTGCTCACTGCAACCTCCACCTCCCAGGTTCAAGCAATTCTCCTGCCTCAGCCTCCTGAGTAGCTGGGATTACAGGCACACCCCACCATGCCCAGCTAATTTTTGTGTTTCTTAGTAGAGACTGGGTTTCACCATGTTGGTCAGGATGGTCTCGATCTCTTGACCTCATGATCCGCCTGCCTCAGCCTCCCAAAGTGCTGGGATTACAGGTGTGAGCCACTGTGCCCAGCCTTATTTTTAATTAGTATGGTGAGAAGGCAGTAAAGATAATTTTAAGTGGATACACTTTTCCATTAATGAAGGCAAGGTGTAGGTGGGTGATAAGAGTGAAGAGCTAGGCTTTGGATTCACACAAGACTGGGTTTAATTCCTAGGTTTCTTACTCGATATGTGCATGACCTTGGCAATGTTATTTACCACCAAATATGTTGTCATATATGAAAAGGAGGAGAATATCGCCTTCAGAATTGGCTGTGCATAAGTAAGAAAGATGTGTATGTGTGGCATTTAATTCAGTGCCCAGCACATGCTTATTGGCATCGTTAACTGAAACTACTATGACTACCATTCTCACCATTATTATTAATATTACTGCTTTCAGCATGCAGATAGCTCTTATGTGACCCCCCCCAGCTGATTTTCTATTACTAGGGAAGCTGGGAAGAAATCTTCACTTAAATATTTGTCCACTTTAGATAAGTGGCCCTAGCATAGTTTCTTGCCCATCAAAGGCCTTTAAATTAGTAGCTTCTACTATGCAACACCCCACTGAGATAAGAGGTTTTCTTTTTGTCCTTTCCTTTTAACCTTGGTGGTATTTTACAGAGATTAACAATTGAGCACCCAAGATGCTTATGTCTTTTAGTACATACAAATGTTTAATTCTGCATTGACAGGCAAGATATTAAATTGGTAAAGTATGCCAGATTAGCTTTAAGCTTTATTATGGTTCTTAAGGGAAAAATTACCTCCCTGTCATTTTAGGACTGCTCTCATACTTGCTGTATGTTGTGGATCAGCAAGTATGGTTAGCCTTCTACTTGAGCAAGATATCGATGTATTTTGTCAAGATAAATCCAGAAAAACTGCCATGGATTATGCTGTTTCTAGTCAACATAATATGTAAGTGTTTACATTAAAAGGCTAGTTAACACTAAATCAAGGCTTAAAATAATTACAATGATTGCATCTTATATATCAGGTGAGATGTCGTAGTTTGGTTCAGGTAGTTCTAGAGTGGCAGTGAGTCAGTCCCCTGCATCAGCTAGAAATCACGCAAAAGGTAGACTGGTTAGAAGTACCAGTGCATGCAGGATTCTTTATCTCAGGACTTGTAAGACCTTTATGTTTAGAGATTCCCAACATTGTTCATTTCATCCAAGTATAACATCCATGCATGAGATAAAAAATAGTGTCACATCTTTGATTTCATTTGATTAGTTATTTGGGTCTTGAGAAATGTCCGGTTTAGTCTTTTACTGTCTTCTGAGGACTATCTCCTACGTACTCCTTGAATTTTTCAAGAACCAAAGGGGTTCACTAAATCCAAGGAAGACAGTCCCTTTATCAAGTCAGAAGGAGGAGAAACAAAGGGCATTCCAATCATTCTGTTGTTCTGTTGATTCTGTTGCTGCATTATTGCCCCTGAAGCTGGTCCTGCTGCTGGGTAATGGTTGATCTTTGACACCAAGATGCCCTTACTGATTCAGATCCCTCAGGTCTTCATGGAGATTCATACAGAGACGTTGGAGTTACAGCATTTTTTTAGTTCACATAACTATACTTATATGCTCAGCCGTTATTCCCAAAGCACCAGCACCGTGCTCTGGCAATGTGACTTTATCTACATACAAAATGAGCTAATTGACCCCCACCCCCACGTTCAGTACTTGATGTGGTACCCAAGTTCAGCCTAGATTTAGCTGAGACCTTCATGGTAAGAGATCCTTTGAGGCCCTTGTTGGTCTTTTCTGTAACAGATATTCATTGGGCTTGTTCTAAATGGTCAGAGAGGTTGAAATGATGTGGCAGAAAGAGATCAGTGTTTCTTTCTTCTTCTTTGCTACCAGTTCTGTACCCTCATGCACCTTCATATCCTGTATAGTACCTTAGGCAGTAGAAAGTCCCATATGAACCTTCCTCAGAGCAGCGGACTCCCAGCTGTGCTTGGCCCCTTGACTGATCTGTTTTACATAATAATGAAAATTGCCCAAGCTACTTGCATCTCTACCTCAAGATTTAAAAATATCTTCAAATTCTACCTCACAGGAAGCCATTGAAGAGAATTCTCAGAATCTCAAGTAGGTTAGTTGGACTTAACAGAGCCATACCTTGTCCATGTCTCATCACTGAATGTAGGGAATCCATGTGCCCCACACATTGGGTGCCAGAATGTAGGGATCCATGAGCCCCACATTGGGCATCAGAATATAGGGAGTCACCCCTACATCACTCGTGGGTACCCTGAGTTTGGTGGCGACAAAGGAATGAGAAAAAGATTAAGAGAGACAGTGGGACCAGGGGGCCATCACTTATTACTTTGGAGGTGACAGTGAAGGCCCCGAGCTCTGATCACTCTATTTATTGGTTATAATCACTTTGATCTACAGGGTAGGGGTGGAGTAGTGGTGGGTGAGGGTGATGGTGGAGTGAATCTGTGAGACAGAATTGAATTAGTGAACCGGAACTGGTGTGTCATTCTAAGGATTGATAACAGTGGTGGTTTGGGAGTTTCACAAAACAAGAACATGTGGTTATCTTTAGCATATTATCTATGTACAGCTGGTGGAACACGGACCTTACAAGAAGCCTACAAGTCTGGCTACGACATAGTGCTACGAAGGGGTTTTACATCCTTGAGCACAATGTTTATGGTAACAGAGCCAAGGTCACCCTGCACCGGAACATGAGGCATGAAGAGGCCTTCCTCCTCAGAGGCCTTCCACAGTTTATTGTTCCTTGTTTATATGTTACTCATAACCAGTTTATGTAGGCACTCTGTAAGTCCTTTCTCCTTTGCTGCTTTTCCCAACAACGAATCACGTGTAAAAGTAGGGCTTTGTGCTTGCTTCGGCAGCACATATTCACAAATTGAAACAATACAGAGAAAATTAGCATGGCCCCTGCATAAGGAGGCCACACAGATTTTTGAAGCATTCCATATTTTGCATAGTCCCTGGAAGGTCATTTGACTATTTGCTAACTAACTGTAAGGAAATGGAGTGAATCAAAGCAAAATGGGTGCCACCAAAATATTGAAATTTTTATTTGCACTGCAAAAATAGTCATGTAAGGTGGTCTATGAGATAACACCAGAACTGAATAATGTGTGGGGTGTTGTGTGTAAAATATGTTGTTAGTATGTATGTCGAAAATTAGAGAATGTCAACTTTGAACTTCTTCATGGAACCTACAAAAAAAAAAAATGAAAGTAGGGTTTTGGTCTCTCATGTCAGCTCGAGATGAACATGGGTATAAAGTATCATCCTAACAAACATCTGCTGGTTCAGAGTTTGAGTCTATAGAGAAGGATCATTGGTCCAAGCCAGGTCTTAACATCCATTGGTTTTTCTGCCCTTAGTGTGATTGATAAACTCTGTAATAGTGGACAATCACGTCATCTACTTTAATGAGATATTTATCAATAAATTTAGTTATAAACTATGAAATAGTTGAGATGCCCTGAATTATGAGCCACGAAGAGTAGGACAACTAATAAGCAAAATTAGGACTTAATAACGTTTCCTGAAACAGCAACATTTTCGTATTAGAACCTATGAACAAAATACCAGATTGGGTTTTATTTGGAATTCCAACATAATTTCAGTCATAAAGTTTAGGAACAGATTATTCCATTGATTTACTATTTCTCTGAGCATTTAAAAAATGTTATCTTGTTAAATCTTTATAACAACCTAGTGAAATAAGGTAGCAAAGTCCTTACTTTGTAGAAGAAGACATTGAGCCCAAGAGGAGCAACTTGTCCAGGAACAAATAGCTGTTCATTATGGACCTAGGACTTATGCAGAGTTGGGACACTTTCTACTATGTCAGACTAATGCGGATTAACTTACTGGGTCATAGCGCCCTCGATTTATGAATATTTCACCTTACCCTTTTTCTTCTTTATGGTAAGTTTGTAGAATGTACACATAGGTGGATGGGATAATATTGTTATGTTCTGATATTGTTTGAAATACTCTAAGCATTTTACATTTGGTAAGTGTTTTTATCTCGGTATTAAAATAGTAATTTTATTACATTTTTATACACAGAATTTGCCAATTACTTTCTGACTACAAAGAAAACCAGATGTCAAAAAAGTGTTCTGAAAACAGCAATCCAGGTAAGACTTCTGACAGTGAATTACTTTAGGCCAGTTGTCACCAGCCTTTTTGGCACCAGGGACCGGTTTTGTGGAAGACAATTTTTTCATGGACTGGGGAAAGGTTGGGGTGGTTTCAGGATTATTCAATCACATTACATTTAATGTGCTACTTTATATTATTAATACATTGTAATATATAATGAAATAATTATACAACTTACCATAATGTAGAATCAGTGGGAGCTCTGAGCTTCTTTTCCTTCAAATAGATGGTCCTATCTTGGGGCAAAGGGAGACAGTGACAGATCATACGACATAAGATTCTCATAAGCAGCACACAGTCTAGATCCCTCACATGGGCAGTTCACAGCAGGGTTCATGCTTCACTGAGTATCTAATGCTGTCACTGATCTGACAGGAGGCAGAGCTCAGGCAGTAAGAGGAGCCAGGGGGTGTGGCCGTAAATACAGACAAAGCTTCCTTGGCTTGCCTCCTGCTCACTTCCTCCTGTGTGGCGAGGTTCCTAACAGGCCATGGACTGGTACAGTCTGTGAAGCACTGGTCATGAAACATATGCTTGTACCAGCAAGGTCTCACTATTACTGACTTCACTCCTCCTAATTTTAAATGAAAAGAGATATATTTACTTTGTTGGAACACGATGTGTTCTTCTACCTGTGGGTTAATTGTCATATAACAGTAATTTTGTTAGAACAAGATGCTTTGCTACCATTCGTCAAAAGATTGTCATAATAAATGTACAAATTGCCCAACTCTAGGCTCAGCAGATTATAGTAGAAGTACAAAATGTTTCACAATAACAAAAATGGTAGTATGCTCCCTGGATGTGGACACCTAGTACGTTGTACAATCCAAACTGTATGAGGACACCTTTAATTTAGCCATCTGTTTATCAAAGAGCTTTTGATAACAAGGAGACAAAGATGAAATAGATGTAGTTTTGATCTTTAAGGTGCTGGTAACAGAATTGTCTCTATTTCATTTCTGTGCTTTTTCAACAGAATTTACAAAGAAAACATTTTTATTTATGTTTTAACTTGTCCACTTAAATAACTATCAAATGTTTTTTAGATCCGTTTTTCCTGACGCTACAGAACACAAGTAAAATACAGACAGGAGCTCGTTATTATCATTGCCATTTTTTATTACTTTGCTACTTGATTCAGTGCTTGCTGTGTTCTAGATGCCCACTGAGACCTTATAATTATGATTATTATATTGATTATGTGCCAGACATAACTGATGAGGAATGAAAGCTTTTTTAAAAAAAAAGGTAGGTAGGATTTAAGGTAAGCATGCAGACTGAGTAGAACGTTTCAAGGTAAAGAAGCAGAAGAATGATGTTTGGCGGAAGGAAGGTGTAACAAGATCGTGTGTTTGCCGGAAGAACATCTAACGCCATTGCCTCTTTGGGAGGAAGAGCAGCAAGCGCAGAAGACAAGATGCTTGAGTGAGCTTTGCGGGGTTTGTGAGCGGTCACTTTTGCTAGCACCAAAAGTGTGAGATACGAGGGGTTGGGAATGAGGTGAATACTTCGCTAAGGCAAGTTTATAATAGACTTTTTAATACTATAGAAATGAGTAGGTCTTCAGCCTTGGGCAACATGGTGAAACCTCATCTCTAATAAAAATACAAAAGTTAGCTGGGTGTGGTAGCCAGCACGTGTAATCCCAGCTAACTGGGAGACTGAGGCAGGAGAATCACTTGAACCTGGGAGGTAGAGGTTGCAGTGAGCTGTTGTGCCACTGCACTCCAGCCTGGACAAAAGAGTAAGACTTTGAATAAATGAATGAATGAATGGATGGATGAATGAATGGATGAATGGATGAATGAATGAAATGAGTAATTCTTATCTGGTAGGCCATGGAATTTTACCAGTAGAATGCTTTGGACTGTGAATACTAGATAAGCAGTGGCTAAAACAGTAGGAACCAGAGTTGTTTTGGTTGTTCAGTGATACCCTAGGATCCGGCTTGTCCCTCTTTCAGCTGTGTTGTTGGCAGTGTTTTATGATGTCTCCTTTCACAGTTGGCTAATCCGAAACAGCTCCAAACATCCTGTTCTCACAACACAACATCGCAAGGGCTGCTTTTCTTCACAGTGTCTTTTAAATGGGGGAGAAAACTCAGAAGCATGCAAGGGGCTTCCTGTCACATTTCACTGGCTGAGTCACACCACATGCACATCCCAAAACCAGGCACTGGGAAAGCAGATCAGTGATTAGCTTAGAATAGTTATTTCTCTTTCTGAAGCTGAGGAGGGGAATTGGGATAATAAACAGCCCAATAGACTTGTGTTTCTTCCACAAGAAAGAATAAGGAATGGCTATTGGTAGGGAGCCAACAATGTTTGCTGCAGGGGCTCATTGGAGAAACTTGAGCACGGGCAGTCACAAGATTCAATTTGAGTATTAAGGCATTCTGGTTATGGTGTAAAACAAGTTAGCAAGCTTTTTCTGTAAAGGACCAGGTGGGAAATATTTTAGGCTACGTGGCGGTCTCTGTCGTATTTACCTAACCCTGCTGTTGTGGTGTGAAAACCACCGTGGATAATATGTAACAGAATAGGCATGACTGAGTGCCAAGAAAACTTTATTTACAAAGCCATAAGGCAGACTGGATTTGGCCTGTGGCCTATAGTTTGCTGACTCCTCATGAAGGATTGATGGAAGGTAACTGTGTAAAGAAACCAGGAGACAAAGGAAGCTTTTGCAGTGGTCAGCTATCGTTTCCTTGTCACACACCCTTGAACTAGGATCAATGTATTATAAGGTTTTCACCCATGCATGGTGAAATAAAGAAAGTTAGAAATCTCAGTTACTCATTTTAAAATGTTGGCCTTTTTGGTGGTGTTATGTCTTTTCATTTGTTTTGCTTAATTTTTTTCATGTAAGAAATAACATTAATAGTTGGCCATTTTTATTTAAATAAAAGCCATTTTCTAAGTGTTTATGTCCCAAGTGGCAGTGGGAATATAGAGCAGAGACAGAAGAGAGGCATAGTCAATATGATTTAGTGATAACTGAATAAGAGAAGTTTGGGGGATACAGAGAAGTCTCAGATGATGCCCTGGTGTCCAGGTTGTACACTACCATTTAACCTGGACGTGAGGAAGGAGCAGGAAATTTTTCTGGTGAATAGAGAAGAGTAAAGAGCAGCAGGTTAATAGGAATGACTAATTTTTTTCTATGCATGTTTAATGGAATATTCATACAGGATAGTTTGAGTAGATAATTGGATAATCAGCATTTATAAGTTGCATCCTACTAGTTTGACTCTCAATAATAAGACTTGTCAAAGATCCAAGAATCTGAGAGTTGATGATAAATGTCCATGTGTATCATCATCAATGATCAGAAAGTCAGCATCCACAGAATTGGGACCGATGAACTTAATAGATAAAGATGAATGTCAGAGCTGTGTTTCTCTTAGGGACTGATACTCTCCATGACCTGTGTGACTCACAGCTGCCAGAAAAGAAAGAGAGCAAGGAGCCTATTAAAGAAGCACGGCAAATTCAGTCCTAGAGCGCCCTGCGTGGCTTTGTGTCATAGTTCTGACTCATCACAAATTATTTTCTGCAAAATGTGCTTTGTGTTTTCCCCCCTCTCGCAGCCTGTGAACAAACAGAAACCCTTTAGTAGGGCATTTTTGTGTTCTTCCTTGAAGCAAAGCAACATGTAAATAACAAAAAGAAAAAAGTAAGAGAAAGAGTGTTTTTTGTATAGGATAGCATTTGACGTAAACTGGAGAATGAGTACCAGGATTATATTTAGAATTTAGGGACTCGATGGGAAAACTAGATAGAAATCTGTATTTAATATAAACATTTCAGTATATTGGGTAAAACTTTTATTAAAATACATCAAGGGATCTTTGATCCACTAAACCAGGAGTAGTCCAGGTTTTCCTGCAAAGAGCCAGTTAGTAAATATTTTAGGCTTCTGTGGACTATATATATTTATTTTGTTGAGACAGGGTCTCACTCCGTCTCCCAGGCTGGAGTGTAGTTGCATGATCGTGGCTCACTGCAGCCTCAACTTTCTGGGCTCTAGTGATCCTCCTGCCTCAGCCTCTGTACTAGCTGGGACCACAGGTGTACAACATCACACCCAGCTAATGGACTCTGTGGACTATAAAGTGAATGAGCATGGCTGTGCTCCAAGATACTTTACTTACAAAAACAGGCAGTGGGCTGGATTTGGCCCACAAGTGCTAATTTGCTGATCCTTGTGCTAAAAGGAAGGTGCTGCTAATGCAGTGAATCTTATTTGTAAAAGTGCTCTGCATGTGGGACATTATTCTTCCTTTGAAATAAGGATACATTTAAGTAGTCACGTCACCACATTTGTCAACAGTAACTTCATATAATTTTTAACATTTCATTTATAAAATAAGATTATTTTCTGCTTTTCTTCCATTTTATTCCTGTTAATAGAACTCAGTATTTTACTGTGATTATTACTTTGTATATTTGATGAGTATCAACTATCCTAGAATTGACTGAGTTTTATCAAGCAAGAAATACTCTCTTTGAAACTTGTAGTATTCCTTGGTCTTTATGTGTAAGCATGAATATGACAACCAGCTTATGTAATTTAGAAATGTTCAAGGGGTCTTTTAGTTTTATAATTTTAAGAATTTAATACCTCAGTCTAGCATTTTTTAATGCTATGTGTGTAATTTTTATAACCTGTAAAATATATAATTGCTATATAAAATTTGAAAACTACTGTTTCTTGTCTGTCACAGTTCCATGACTGACTCCCACTTATGATCTCCGGAAGGGGGCCCGGGTTTTTTTTTGTGGGGGGGGGGGGGGCCCCCCCGGGGGGCATCTCCTTAAAAGAACTGTCTACACTCATGAACTCAGATTTTCTTTCCGTTCAGCCTTAATCTCACACCAGTAAGTCTCCAATTTCAGCACTCCTCCGAAGTTGTTTTTCTCAAGGTTATCACTGATTTTTTTCTGTAATAAATCTAGGGATTTTTTCTTACACCTCATTTTATTTAATCTCTCAGCAATATTAAACCAAGTGGAGGACATCTCCTCCCTAATAGTGTCTTCAGTTGGCTTTCAGGACCTCACTCCCTCAGGCCTCCTGCCTTTCTAGTCCGTTAGTCACGGTCTGTTTGCTTGCTTCTCATCTTTCTCCTTTTGCATGTTGTTGTTTCCTAGGGCTCAGTCCTCAATCTTTTCTCGTTACTTTTTTTTTTCTTTTTTTGAGATGGAGTCTTGCTCTGTCACCTAGGCTGGAGTTCAGTGATGTAATCTTGACTCATTGCAACCTCCGCCTCCTGTGTTCAAGCGATTCTTCTGCCCAGCCTTCTGAGTAGCTGGGATTACAGGTGCACGCCACCATGCCAAGTTAATTTTTGTATTTTTAGTAGAGACAGGGTTTTCCCATGTTGGCCAGGCTGGTATCAAACTCCTGACCTCAGGTGATCTGCCTGCCTTGGCCTTACAAAGTGTTGGGATTTCAGACACCGGCCATTGTGCCCGGCCCCTCATGACTTTTTCTTTTTTTTCTTTTTTTTTTATTTTAGGTGCATATATACTATATCTGGCATTTCTCCCCATGTTATCCCTTCCCACCCTTCCCTCCCTCCCCACCCCCCCACTGTCTCTCCCCTACCCCCCGGCAACTGCCCCCACCGTGTGATATTCCTCTCCCTGAGTCCATGTGTTCTCGTTGTTTAACACCCACCTATGAGTGAGAACATATGGTGGTTGGCTTTCTGTTCTTGGGTCAGTTTGCTGAGATGATGGTTTCCAGATTCATCCAAGTCCCTACAAAGGACATGGACTCATCATTTTTTATGGATGCGTAGTATTCCATGGTGTATATGTACCACATTTTCTTTGTCCAGTCTATCATTGATGGGCATTTGGGTTGGTTCCAGGTCTTTGCTATTGTACACAGGCTGCAATGAACATACGCGTGCATGTGTCCTTATAGTAGAACAATTTATAGTTCTTTGGGTATATACCCAGGAATGGGATTGCTGGGTCAAATGGAATTTCTATTTCTAGATCCTTGAGAAATGGCCACACTGTCTTCCACAATGGTTCAACTAATTTACACTCCCACCAACTGTGTAAGGGTATTCCTATTTCTTCACGTCCTCTCCAGCATCTATTGTCTCTAGATTTTTTAATGATCACCCTTGTAACTGGCGTAAGATGATATCTCGGTGTGGTTTTGCTTTGCATTTCTCTAATGACCAGTGATGATGAGCATTTTTTCATATGTTTGTTGGCCTCATATATGTCCTCTTTTGAAAAGTGTCTGTTCATATCCTTCGCCCACTTTTGAATGGGGTTGTTTGTTTTTTTCTTGTATATCTGTTTTAGTTCCTTGTAGATTCTGGATATTAACCCTTTGTCAGATGGGTAGAGTGCAAAAATGTTTTCCCATTCTGTTGTTTGCCGATTTGCTCTAATGATGGTTTCTTTTGCTGTACAGAAGCTCTGGAGTTTCGTTAGATCCCATTTGTCTATCTTGGCTTTTATTGCCATTGCTTTTGGTGTTTTAGTCATGAAGTCCTTGCCTATGCCTATGTCCTGTATGGTTTTGCCTACGTTTTCTTCTAGTGTTTTTATGGTGTTAGGTTTTATGTTTAAATATTTGATCCATCTGGAGTTAATTTTAGCACAAGGTGACAGGTAGGGGTCCAGTTTCTGCTTTCTGCACATTGCTAGCCAGTTTTCCCAACACCATTTATTAAACATGGAGTCCTTTCCCCCATTGCTTGTTTTTGCCGGGTTTGTCAAAGATCAGATGGTTGTAGATGTGTGGTGTTTCTTCTGGGGTCTCTGTTCTGTTCCATTGGTCTATGTCTCTGTTTTGGTACCAGTACCATGCTGTTTTGATTACTGTAGCCTTGTAGTATAGTTTGAAGTCAGGCAGTGTGATGCCTCCGGCTTTGTTCTTTTTGCTTAGGATTGTCTTGGCTATGCGGGGTCTTTTGTGATTCCATATGAAGTTTAAAGTGTTTTTTTCCAGTTCTGTGAAGAAGGTCATTGGTATGGTAATGTAATAATAAGTGAGATAAGGGTAGATATCACAGTCATGGAAACAGAGTGTCTTTTGCTTTGCCACAGATGTTTTAGCAGCCTGCTATTATTGTGATTGAAAAATAAATCAGATGTTTTCTAGTATAAATAAAATATTATTGCTGTAAATATCATTTTTGTTTTCTCTGGAAACAAATGACTCTAAAAATAAAAAATCATCCCAAATATAAAACATGATTTTCACGTATACATAAATTAAATAACATAGGCTATGATTCTTGATTTAATAAAACTTACTCTTTCTAAACAAGTCTCTCTCATACTGAAGACTTTCAGGTCATGACTTCAAGGAGATTATTCTTGTTAGAGGGAACAATGAGTTTAGTAAGAGACTGTCATAATTCAAAACAACTACGCAATCTCTTTAAAAGTCAGACTCTAATGTGCTAGGATTACAGGTGTGGGCCACCACACCGGGCCAGAACTTTGGGATGCTGAGATGGGTGGATCATTTGAGATCTGGAGTTTGAGACCAGCCTGGCCAACTTGGTGAAACCATGTCTATACTAAAGATACAAAAATTAGCCTGGTGTGGTGGCATGTGCCTGTAATTCCGACTACTCAGGAGGCTGAGGCAGGAGACTCCCTTGAGCCTGGGAGGCAAAGGTTGCAGTGAGCCGAGATTGTGCCACTGCACTCTGGTCTGGGTGACAGAGTGAGACCCTGTCTCAAAAAAAAAAAAAAAAAGAAAAGAAAGAAAAGAATGTATATTCTGTGGATTTGGGGTAGAGATTTCTGTAGATGTCTATTAGGTCTCCTTGGTCCAGATCTGAGTTCAAGTCCTGGATATCCTTGTTAATTTTCTGTCTCGTTGATATGTCTAATATTGACAATGGAGTGTTAAAAGTTTCCCACTAATATTGTGTGTGGGAGTCTAAGTCTCTTTGTAGGTCGTTAAGAACTTGCTTTATGTACCTGGGTGCTCCTGTATTGGGTGCGTATATATTTAGGATCGTTAGCTCTTCTTGTTTGCATTGATCCTTTTACCATTATGTAATGCCCTTCTTTGTCTCTTTTGATCTTTGTTGGTTTAAAGTCCATTTTATCATAGACTAGGATTGCAATTCCTGCTTTTTTTTTGCTCTCCATTTGCTTGATAAATCTTCCTCCATCCGTTTATTTTTAGCCTATGTGTATCCTCGCACGTGACATGGGTTTCCTGAATACAGCACACTGATGGGTTTTGACTTTTTATCCAATTTGCCAGTCTGTGTCTTTTGATTGGGGTAATTAGTCCATTTACATTTAGGGTTAATATTGTTATGTGTGAATTTGATCCTGTCATTTCAATACTAGCTGGACATTTTGCCCATTAGTTGACACATTTTCTTCATTATGTCGATGGTCTTTACCATTTGGTATGTTTTTGGAGTGGCTGGTACTGGTTGTTCCTTTCCTTGTTTAGTGCTTCTTTCAGGAGCTCTTGTAAGGCAGGCCTGGTGGTAATGAAATCTCTCAACAATTGCTTGCCCATAAAGGATTTTCTTTCTCCTTTGCTTGTGAAGCTTAGTTTGGCTGGATATGAAATTCTAGGTTGAAAGCTCTTTTCTCTAAGGATGTTGAATATTGGCCCCCGCTCTCTTCTGGCATGTAGGGTTTCTGCAGAGAGATATTGATCCACTGTAAGTCTGATGGGCTTCCATTTGTGGGTAACCTGACCTTTCTCTCTTGCTACCCTTACCATTTTTCCCGTCATTTCAACCCTGGTGAATCTGATGATTATGTACCTTGGGGTTACTCTTCTTCTTTTTTTCTTTTTTTTTAAATTGAATTTCAGGTTTTGGGCTACATATGAAGAACATGCAAGATTGTTGCATAGGTACACACATGGCAATGTGATTTGCTGCCTTCCTCCGCATCACCTATATCTGGCATTTCTCCCCATGCTATCTCTCCCCAACTCCCCCACCCCTCCACTGTCCCTCACCTATTTCCCCCCAACAGACCCCAGTGTGTGACGCTCCCCTCCCTGTGTCCATGTGTTCTCATTGTTCAACACCCACCTATGAGTGAGAACATGTGGTGTTTGATTTTCTGTTCTTGTGTCAGTTTGCTGAGAATGTTGGTCTCCAGGTTCATCCATGTCCCTACAAAGGACACGAACTCATCATTTTTGATGGCTGCATAATATTCCATGGTGTATATGTGCCACATTTTCCCTGTCCAGTCATCAACGATGGGCATTTGGGTTGGTTCCAGGTCTTTGCTGTTGTAGACAGTGTTGCAGTGAACATTCATGTGCATGTGTCCTTGTAGTAGAACGATTTATAATCCTTAGGATATATACCCAGTAATGGGATTGCTGGGTCAAATGGAATTTCTATTTCTAGGTCCTTGAGGAATCACCACACTGTCTTCCACAATGGTTGAACTAATTTACACTCCCACCAACAGTGTAAAAGTGTTCCTATTTCTCCACGTCCTCTCCAGGATCTGTTGTCTCCAGATTTTTTAATGATCGCCATTCTAACTGGCATGAGATGGTATCTCAATGTAGTTTTGATTTGCACTTCTCTAATGACCAGTGATGAAGAGCATTTTTTCCTATGTTTGTTGGCCTCATGTATGTCTTCTTTTGTAAAGTGTCTGTTCATATCCTTTGCCCACTTTTGAATGGGCTTGTTTGTTTTTTTCTTGTAAATTTCTTTTAGTTCTTTGTAGATTCTGGATATTAGCCCTTTGTCAGATGGGTAGATTGCAAAATTTTTTTCCCATTCTGTTGGTTGCCGATTCACTCTAATGACTGTTTTTTTTTGCTGTGAAGAAGCTGTGGAATTTGATTAGGTCCCA